>JADLZK010003652.1:0-50701 GCA_015847255.1 Hyparrhenia diplandra
CGTCTGAAATTTTGGAGTTTTATTATTAGATAGAGAATACATATGTTTTGTTCTTATTCCTTGTTCTTACACTGGGCGGATTTGGATCTGGGGCGGCCCTAGGTGTGGCCCAAATTTTCCCTCAGAATAGGTATCTTTTTCGGCCTGGCTAGTCGTTGGGTCAAATTCTTCATGCCTCCGGCCCAGCAAAAATGAGGCCGCTTCCCGTCGCGGCGTCGTCGGAAGCCTCGAACCCTACTTCCCGTCGCGGCGTCATCGTCTCACCATACCACGCCCGCTTCCCGTCGCCCCCGCGGCGTCCTTGTCTGCGTCGTCCCGCGCGGCCGCGCCGAGCCGCCGAGGCCCCCAAGCGCCGCCCGGCTGCCGCCCTCTGGACTATCGCTCGTCAGCAGGCACCAGGGCGCAGGGCTGCAGCACCAGGACTGGGCAGCACCACGGCACACGGAGGCACGCACGGAGGCAGGAGGCATCAGCGGTAATTCCCTCCCAATTCTCAAATCCCATTTCCAATTCTCAAATCAATTGCTCCGATCCAGGGATCCATAAATGATATTTGATTATTCCAATTTTTCTAGTCTGTAGAATTGCACAATGAAGAGGACAAGGTCAATTAGATCGTTTTTTTTCTCCTTCACCTACACCAATTATACAACCTTTGTGAGACCTCCAATCTTCTCCAGAAGTACATTCAGAATTCAGAATTAGTAGATAGAAGTAGGAAATTATTGGGCATACATGTGTATACCCATGACCTTTACTGTGTCCGCCCCTGTTTGGAGTTATGTTCCAGCTACAAGACTGAATCTCTGGCCCATATCTGTAGATAGAAGTAGGAAATGCGGTTTGAGTGTGGGATGTTGCCATGTTGTAGCTTATTTAAGAACCATCATGATTAGATACTAACCTATGACTAACGAGCTGGAAGCAAGGGGCAGTTGCTAAGGTCCTCAACTCCTCATCTTGGTGTTAGTAGTAGCAGCAGAGGCAAGAAAAAACTTTGGCAGTGGCCATTCTAAACATGATTAGATACTACCTTGCTGTACTTTAGCCCTTTTCTAGTCCTATCCTACTAAACTAGGGTGAGTGTGCTGGAAAAAAAATTACCATCATAGATTCATGGTGTATTGTTTTCTCTAGGCAAACAAAATCTTCTACATAGCAAATCGTTTTGTGTTGTTTATTGTTCTCTTTAGTGCAAAAAAAAAAAAATTGTATGTTGAAAAACCTCTGCATAAGAGGCCCCTGCTGTCTTATTTCTTGTGGAGCTTACATGGATATGAAAGGGCTCTATGCGATAATAGTTTATTACTATGAAACTTTTGATAGGGTCACGTCGTTGTGGTTCATGCTATCATGTTTATCAAGTTCTGCTCACTCTATATGTGTGCTATTATTTTGAATTAACCAGCAATGACTTCATCTTCAACGCATGGGTGAAAGATTACAATGAAGCATCCAGGCTTGTCTGTGACTTCCAGAGTTGGCAACCATTATATAAAAAAAAACATGTATCATAAAAATTGACTATATAAGCATTTTGACCACATAATATAAGTATGCAGTTTTATGGTGCTCAATTCATGATGTGCACAAGTAATTCTTTTAGATTCAAGATGTGGCAGAAAGCAGACCTTGGTGAAAAAAAAACTTTGGTTCTAAAACTGGTCAATTACAAGCAGTTAGTTAAGCCCTATACATGCGCTCACTATTACTTAAAAACAGTGAATAGAAATTATGGTTAAGAGATTATTGCTTTGGGATTCCCTGTATCGACCAATTACAATTTACAAATCTGCATGGCCTGTGAAGCTTTAATAACCTACATAACCAAATCTATATGGAACTACATCTAAATTACTGCGCCCACATCATATTTGTTTGCATGCTGTTAATTGTGATACTCTGTTATCATCGGAGGCTATTTTTCCACATTCAGGAAAGTTTAGTAATGTCAAATGATTAAATTTTTTTCATGGGAAGTACAAGTATGGTTCCCAACTGATTACATCCTGACCGCTAAATTTTTGCTTGGAAAGATCCAGCTGGTTGAAAAAAGTGAGTGATGTCATAAAAAAAACTAGTCGAGTAACATTTAGAAATTCTGAAACTTAAAAATTTCATGGGCTATACGAGACTATGAAGGTTAGCGATCAGGGACTGAGCCCAAGGCCTGCTCTGAAGTCCAAGCCAACTGCCCCAAAGCATGGCATAGCCAGGGCACTGTTCTTGCATCCCTCCATCCTCCACCCACTGGATCCTTCATTCTTGTGCAGTCTGCAGTTGAGAGGTGATCAAATCTGAAGATTTCTTTCTCCCTTTATGGATTGGTTTATTCCTTAACCGATTTTCCTGGTAAGTATTCCTAGATTGCTTGGGTTTATTATCCTAGGAGCTTGTTCTGTTCTTAGGGCTCATCTCATTGCTGTGAAATCAAATCCGAAGATTTCTTCTCATTTTAGTTAGTTTATGATTCATTTGTTATGTGCTAACATCCCTTTCCAGTCAATCAATCCATAGTTCGATTAAGTCATTCTTCTCCATCACCCCAAGATCGAATTTAGTCCTTGGTACCCAATTAAGGCAGGACTTTAGGTAGTTTTCCTTAAAAAAGATTAATGACCAGGCTGCTATATGTCTCCTTGTTTATTACATCTACTGCTGCCATGATTTGTTTCAAGCTGATTTTCTAGGAGAGTAAGACCATTGCTTCATGCTTGATCGTATCTCCACAAAAAACATGTCTATTGTCCAAAAAAAACTCATTTTGGAGTTACACTTGTATCAGGCTTTGATGATTGATTTACAAGGATGATATGGCCTCCCGTCCAAAGCTGTCTGGTATTCAGAAGCAGGTTTTGGCGCTGTACAGGGGATTCCTTCGGACAGCACGCCTTAAGGCCCCTGAAGAGCGCCACATGATTGAGTCTGTTGTCTCGGCAGAGTTCCGTGACAACGCAAGGAGTGTTGACCGTAGGAACTTTGTACACATAGAGTACTTGTTGAGGAGAGGGAAGAAGCAGCTTGAGCAGCTCAAGAATCCTGATATTACGGGGCTTGCTACCCTTGAAGTAAAGAAATGAGGTATGTAGTTTTCAGAAACACTTACACATTTGCATGGTCTCCGATGCATATCTTTGACCACAAATTTGTTCTGGAATATTATTCTTAAAAAACCTTCAAATTTTAGACATTGCTTTTTTTCTTATATCTACACATATAACTACTTGTTCCCAAACTGAATAATATTAATAGTATTTACTGATGTTTGTAGTTTTAAAGTTTGACCAAATCTTGTCATAAACAACAAGGTTTTTTTTTTTTTGAGTAAATTTTCCAGTGAGTCTTTAAATATGAGAAGTACCGTCTTTCTTTCATAACAATGCTGATAGCTATTATTTTCCACTTATGAATGATGAACCAGAAAAAGGTCTTCTAAACAGCAGTTAACTATGACCTGGAATCATGGTTCTTTTGGAAAATGCTAAGATGGGATCAGTTGTTCAGGATAGCATGGCTAAATGCATGACTGTGTCTTTTATTACCGTGCAAACATCAATAGTACTGAATTTTTCTTATTGACAGCAATTTTTTTTCTTCTTTTGGGACTGTTTTGTTTTTTACAGCAACAGTTACCGAAATTTGCAGGTCCATTCATTGCCAGAACAAAGCATCATCATGATACCGGTGTTTCTAATGTGAAGATTTGGGACTTGCCATTGATTGTGTCCAAAGAAAATAAATATGACCATACATTACAGATTTTATATCCAGGGACTTCCTGGGGTTTTCTAATCACCTATGGGAATATTTTTCGAGTGACTAACAGTCATATTATTTACTGTCCTTTGGTGTAAGCAGTGGTTAACAATAAAAATATTGTGATTGGTCTGAACTTTTGTGCGATGTGAAGCATGTGATTCAGCTCAATTTTGACTTCTCCAACTTTACCAAGTTTTTAGGAAAAAGTGCATTAACATCTACAAAACCAAATAAATGCACTATCAAGACATGTTTTTAATGAAGAATTTAATAAAAAAAGTAATTTGTACTATTGTAGATGTTGATGCATTTTGCTATAAATCTAGTTCAAATTAGGAAGTTTGACTTGGGACAAAGAGTACTACTATTGTAGATGTTGATGCATTTTGCTATAAATCTAGTTCAAATTTGGAAGTTTGACTTGGGACAAAGAAAGTGACTGAGGCCCTGTTTGGATCTCAAGATATTCTAGGAATGTGATTACAAAAAAACCCATACTTGCAAATAGTTTGTGTGTAAGATTAGTTTTTTTAATAGAGTTTAACAAAAGAAGATTGTTTTTGTTACAGTTATTTTTGTTAACTTGTACGAACTCACGGCTGTTCTCATAAACTAAGAAATCATTCTTGCCATCCCCAATCCAGTTTTTCTGGCCCGTTTCTGATACTTCTAATATTCTCTAACCCTGCTGCTAACAAAGTGATATCAGATTCACGGATTTGGATGTGACACGCGATTAGTGTTTATCCCAAACGGGACGACTTGAGTTCAGATGTGATAGCAGGAGCATTTAACATTTCCTCGGATGCATGGGTGCTTATGAAAATTTAAACAGTAAAACAGAACAACCGAGACAAGGTGTGGCGTATTGCTCGCCTTCGACAAAGAAGAGAACGCGGAAGAGAAAAAACCCTAGTTGTGGGATGATAGAGCTAGCATATATACCTACTTAAGACATAAACCCTAGTTCTCTTTGTCCCAGCTTGGGCCGACGTCGTGGCACGCCCAGATTCACAGCTACTTGAATGCATCTAGACACAACTACGTGCGTGACACATTCAAAGATTTAATATTGTACCAGTTAAAAGCTAAAACGTCAATCGCAGGGCAGCGGGGCAGAGGGGAGTATATGACTTAGGGGGGGGTAGCTAGTTTTGACTCGTTGCCATTTTTTTTCCTCTACAAAGCCTCCATTTTATTTCTCCATTGGTCATTGATTGTTCCCCGCTCTCAAATTTCAAATTTCAAGTATAGATTTGCTAGGCTTGGCCTGAAATGGATTTCCTTGATAAGCACATATCATCATTGATATTGAGCCAGTGTAGAATTCGTATTTTCCTCTCGGATAGATGGAGGATCACCATTGTGGGTCGTTGTTTGTGGTAACGAATCATGAATTCAAAACAATGCATCAAAGCGATAGACAGATCACCATTGTGGATCGTTGTTTGTGGACCTGTGGTAATGAATCATGCTTGTCACCTTTGTCAAAAAGAATCACTCACATCACCTCGTTCGAGATCTTGTTGGTGTCTATGCAAAACAATGCCTTTTCGCCTGCCCATCCTACTCCAGTGCCTAATCGTTTACTTTTGAGATATATAATCTACAAATACTCCATATCTTATTTGATTGAAATGTCAGATTATTAGGGTTTTAAACTTTTAATTCAAATATTTTATGTTAGTATCGACACCCCAGAGGTCATTGCATCTGATATGAAGAGTATTGATCAATCCTAATATTGTGCATGATTTTGCATAAAAGGATGATTGGACGAGTTTTTTTTTTTTTTTTTCTCTAAAGCGCTTAAATTTTTTTTTTTTGAATAAAAGCGCTAAAGATTAATGTATGTGTCAGAGTTTGGTTCTTTATTGAGGTAAACCAGTTTCATTTTATTGTTGTTTTAGTTTGTCATACAATATATGGACGTTGTTTTTAAGGACTACAAAAATTAAGTAGATGTCAAATCCTACTGTTAGTATAATAATAACTATACTATCTCCCTAACATACTACAAATGTAAATACAATAATTATTATCATAACCTAAAGGCAAGCAACAAAAATCCATCTATTTCTACTCTACTACCCAAAGGCTACCCGAACCTGCCTGGGCGTGGGGGCGCAACGGCGTGTGGCTGGCCAGCATGTACTCGATCGAGCGTGGAGCGCACGCCGCGACGGATCGACCCGTGGAAGCGAGGCGTCGTGCTTGGCGTCACACGTCAATCGGTCTATCTGCTGTCTGACCGTGGCGAAACGTCGTTTTTGGCGATGTGACTCGGGAGTTTATCCACTTGCTCTCCCGATGGAGTTCGTGATGCACCATGGCTGTCGGGGCTATGTACTTGAGGACGTACACCAAGCACAAGGAGCGAGAGAGGGTGAGGCCTGTTTCGGCTTTCAACTTCCGAGCGGGCCAGATACGGCCTACTCATAGGCGTCCAATGTTGGCCCATTTCGAGAGAGCATAGGCGCTTGCTAGCGTGTACCTCCCGGCCGGTTCAACGGTGCGTCGACATCATGGGACGAAGAAGAAAGGATTTACACTTTCTGAAGAAAATCACGCAACTGAATGAAGACTTGAAATATCTGCATACTCCCTCCGTTCCACAATACTTGCAATTATTTGACTCATATAGGCGTGTTTATTTCGCTTTCATCTTATTCAAATTTTTTATGTAAATTATAAAACAAACAAAACATCATTACAATATCTTTTTAGTGATGTAATAAGTCATAACAAAAGTGGTAATATTTATTAAAAAAAGTTGAATAAGGCGAGAGGTCAAACATAATTTATATGAGTCGCAAAGATTGTGAACGGAGGGAGTACATAGCTTTGAATTTAGAACGTGTGTACGTACATAACATCGTGGCACTGGATTTTTTTCAGATGAAAACAGACACATGTAGCATCGCTCGTCGCTTCAACGTTGCAGACCTGGCCAGCCAAGAAATCAAATCGTCTCACAACCCCACCACCTGTACTGTCAGAATGTACGGCCAGGCTCTCATCCAACAAAGTAAAGCTACAGTCTTATACCATCGATGATTGTTCCCATCGCCACCACCCCCCAAAATTCTCGAAAGTATTCAGGCTTTGTTGCCTGCTTTCTGAAAGTCCCCATGATATAGGACCTCTACACACTCAGCCACTCACTCAGGCATGTACTAGCTAGCACATATTTCTCTGCATTATGTATGTATGATCCAATCCCATGAATGAACATCGATCCGATCGATAGTGCTGTGCTTTGGCTCCGGTCATATCAAGATCGACAAAAGCCGTTGATCGATCGATCGCCCTGCCCTGCCCTTTGATTGACAAAAAAATTCAAGCTGGTGGCATGATGGAAGCTAGAGAAACAAATCGCACGGCCTCTGACTGACGGGCGGCAATCCTGTCAATATAGAAAACAAGATCGAGCAGCACAGAGGAGAGGAGGGAGCGAGCTAATAGGCGCATGAGGAAACGACGCTAGTGCTCACACACGCCATAGCAACGAGGAGCTAGCCGACTAGGGCCTTGTTTAGATGGCTAAAGTTTCTAACTTTTTCCCCACTTTCTCTCTATCACATCACATTAAATACACCAAAAGACATATATTTGTAGTATTAAATGTAGGTAAAAAAAATAACTAATTACACAGTTTAGATGTACATTCCGGACGCGATTCTTTTGAGCCTAGTTACTCCATGATACGATAATATTTACCACTAACAAACGAAACGTCTTTCGATTGTCCGATGTGACATCCAGGGCAAAACTTTAGCCAACTAAACAAGGCCTAGTTTTGTTAAATCCCAGCCCTGCTAGTGCTGCCTGCGCCAGAACGCATTTTGCAGTCCGGACAGCCGCCATCGTGCTTGTGGATCACGCACGCACGCCAGGACAGACAGACAAGATCGATCGTCGTCAGAGACTAGAATGTACAGGCTCCAACTCCGTCTCTTTCGCTACTAGCTGGAGTAGCTTCGTTCCTACTTTGTTGTCGCACTGCAAAATGCCAAATGCATCATGCACGTTTATGCCAATAGACTACATACTGCTATGAATTAAAGGATGTGTCCGTTGGGAGGCGACCCGCTCCCGCTCGTCGCCCCCCCGAGCCGCCTCCTCCCAATCCTCCAAGATCCGCCCAGACAGCGCCATCCCCACCAAATCCGAGCCCGGATCCGGCACCCCGTCGCCCAGGCTCTCCCCTGGTGGGTCTAGCTCCTCCTCTCCTGCCTCTTCCCTAGAGCTCCAGGGTTCCCGCGCCCGTTGTTGTCGGGGGTGACCTCCGGGTCCCTCCCTCCCCGTCGCCGTCGATGGCTGCCAGCCCGGCGCCCTGCGGCCCCCTCTCCGCCACCTCGTCCCCTCGGCGGCACCCTCCACGCCCGCTCCTTCGCTGTGCGCCGCGGGCCATGGGTGGCCGCAACGACGGCCCCGGGCGGTTCCGGCTCGGGTGGCCGCTAGAGAGGCGCCGACGCCCGGAGTTGGCGCTTCCCGCGGCGCCTACGCCGCCGCGGTCGCCCTCACCCATTCGTCGGCGCCAGCGCCCACGCCGCCACGCGCCGCCGTGGATGGCCGAGGTAGCCGTGGCGCCGCGGCCGCGGGATCCCCCCGCCGGCCCCTTACCGGTCGTTGCCTCCTCCATTCTCGGGTGGGTTCGGGACGCCCGGCTCCGTTGGTGGGCGGCGAGGTGCTCTTCGTCAAGGAAGTTCCCGAGGGACGCGCGCAGGACGAGGTGGGCGAGTGCGAGGGACGAGGTGGAGGGACGTTGTGTGCTTGGGCACCTCCTCCCTCCCCGCATGCTCTTCCCGTTCGCCCCCCGGTCGGTCGGCCACGGCAGGCAAGTTCCGGCGGTGGGTGGATGACACCGGCGCGCAGACAGCCCGACGATGATGTCACCCCTATCGCCGGCGCGTCGTCGTACCTCGGCGCCGCACGTAAAGTCCCTTCTAGCCACACCTCTACCCGGCGTGCGCCGACGGCTGCGGCCGCTATCTCAACGGGATCAAGGTCGGCGCTGGCTATGGTGAACCACGCCATCGCGAGGACAATCGTGCGGTTGGGCGACGGTCTCCACCGACAGCCAGCGGAGGCCGCGGCACCGTCGTCTTGGTCCGGCGCCGGCCCGCGGTGCACCCGGGCCGCCTCGGTCTCGTCGCCAGTCCCGTTGCCCGACGCCGATGGTTTTTTCGACGATCGGCGCGTTGCCGCCAACGGCATGGCCTTGTCGGCGCTCCCAAACCACGCCGCCCAGGTCCCCACGTGAGCTGGTGGGGCTCGCTTTCATTGCTTGGCGCAAGACCATATCGCCGCCGCCGCTCCCCTACGCTGCCTTTCGTTGTCGAGGCACCGGACATCGGGCCAAGGCATGCTCCAAGGGCCGTTCGCCGCGCCCGGCCGATTCGCGATGCACCTCACGTTACGCCCTCTAGCGTTGTGGTGGCTGAGGGGGTTCGGGCCGATCTCGTTTGCTGCCCCGTTGGACGCCGGCCTGTCCCGGGGGGCGGCGACGGAAGCGAAAGCGGAAACCGGACCGGTGTCGCGACCATCTTTGTCGCCGCGCGGTGGCTCCCCGTGATCTTCGAGTCCGATCCGTTGACGCCGCCGCGTCCGGATGCCCGACATGCTAGTCGGGATATGGCGCAGACGATCCGATGTTGGTGGAACTCATGGCCTCTAGCACCCGGACTCCACCCCCATCTCTAATAGCTGACCGGTGGGCGCGTGGGGTTGGGAGATGAATTCGCACCACCAGCCGCCCCTCCTTCTAGTGCCCGTTGTGGCACCGAGCCCTCTTCTTACCACGGTCAGGGTGGTCCGACTTGGTCGAGGCTGAGTTCGCACCCCTCGGGTTGCCGAGCTTGCCATGGCTCGGGAGGAGGTCCTTCACTTCATGTTTTTGCGTGAAGAGACACGGTGGATTTGTGCTGTTCGGATCGAGGAGGGGCGTGTTGAGCCGGACCTCACCGCGGTCTCGCCGGTCGACCGTGGTGAGGTCGGGGACGTCGAGGAAGGGGAGATCACAGGCCTTGATGCATCGGTGGCCATCGATAGCACGCCGAGCCTGCCTTCCTCCGAGCTTGACGTTGAGCGTGTGGCGTTGTCGGTCCAGAGGAGATCGAGGCGGCCATTTGCATCCCCCTCGGCACTCCTCTAATCAAGGCTGGACCCAAGCTGCGCCGCTCCCGCACGCGAGGTCGGTCCACTCGAGGAGGAGTGGGCGCATTGCAGCTCAACCGCGTGCCCCCAATGTAACTGTTCAAGCCACAGAAGGTATTGCTCCGTAAGCTTGGCGAAAGCAGGTTGACGATGATGCCGTGGACTCGTAAATCGGACACAATTTCGTGGCCGCGTTCAAGGGAAGATGACGGCAAAAAAAGAAGAGTTGTTTTGAGGCCCTGCTTGCTGGTGGTCTTGATCTTTCGGCCATGGAGCTCAACTTGGCCGGGTTTGAAGAAGAAGACGCTTGTTAGCCTTCGCTATAGCTTGCCTTCTTTGTTTTCTTCATGTCGCAAATTTGTTGCAATGTAATCACTATTGTAAGATCCATTAGAAGTAGGGGTGGTGATTCCGGTAATCTGTGTTACCGAATCAACCATGGCTTGTAAACTCGTGTCGCTTAATGAAAAACGCGCCTAGGAAAAAAAAAAAAAAAAAAAAAAAAAAAAAAAAAAGATTTTCAGAGGTGTGGCCGATAGATATTTCAGTGATCTTGTCTTTAGTAAAAGCTGCTGCATTATATTGCAAGCATCAAATAAATATGCTAGCACCAGGCAGCTGCATCACCTACATTATTTGCAACATGTTATTAGTATATAAATGATCATTGTACTCCAAATAAATTAACAAAGTGTTTCAACATATGTAATGGAAATGAGATATGGTGCATCACCTAATAAGCGACATCTGCACTCTAAGCTCCAGCTCAGCTCCAAGAAATCTAGAAGCTGAAGATACCTTCAGGTTGAGGATATTATATTCTAATATAGCAATGTGTAATGCTGTGTGGATCTGTAGCAATAAGGTCGCATGCCGGGTATTCTTCTGGATGAAGAGAGCTACTAGGCAACTAGTTTTTGCTACATTGCCACCACGGCACTAGTTAGTTGCAAGTGGCGATGGATGGACTGCTCTCTTTTCCTCGTCCTTTACTACAGAAAACTCCAAAGAAGCAAATCAATAAAGTTGATTGAAGGGTCATATTTTTTTTTTCACTTTAGGAATTATTAAGATGTAGGACATGAAAGCCGCACTTGAATAGCTGCAACTGCAATCAAAGGCATTTGCAATATAATGGCTGCACCAAAGTGACGACAGCCATCATGTTTTAAATATGCCATATCTATGGAGGAGTGCCAATGAAAGTTGAACAATATTTAAAATTTGACATGAACATATATGTATATAAACACAAAAAGTGTGAATTGTTTGGGACAAGATACTGAACAAGTCCCAAATGGGGATGGCACTCACAGAGGCAGCAAGCATGATTGATGATACTATTGTATATCAAACATTGCAAAAAAGCTCAGCACACTAAACCAATTTTGAAACGAAAGAAGGCAGCATGCAGAATTGCAGAGCTAGCTAGATTTACAAGACACGTCATATATGGGTACTAGGCGTCGTACCAAGTCAAACATCATCTCTAAAAAGCCTAACAAACCATGCATATTGGCCAAGCTAGTAGATTTTTGCAGCACACCAGCACCACCACAGTACTCGTTGCCTACGTACAGCCTCACGAGATGGCGACGTCGCACGGCACGCTCTGGAACGACCGCGCAGACGACGGCGCGAGGCCGATGACGACGGGCGAGCAGAACGCCTGCAGGTCGTAGCGCCTGCTCCTGACGCCGGAGACCTTGAACTGGACGCGCGCTAGCATCCGGACGTCGACGCTCACCTGCCCCGCCGCGAGGTCGTGCCGCAGCTCCCGCGCGGCCTGCTCCCCGACGGGCGCCGACCGCGCCACGGCGCGCACCTCCAGCCGCGTCTCGTTGCGGCGCGGCTGCCGGAACGCCGGCGCGTCCACGACCGCCAGCTGCGCCGCCTCGCCGTACAGCACGCGGAACTCCACCCACTCGTACAGGATCGACACGCGCCGGTTCGGGTTGTCGGCGGCCAGGGTGAGGTAGAACGTCGCGTTGGCCGTGGCGGTCGCGTTGGCGTTGGCGTCGGCCGGCGGCGTCACGTTGAAGTGGCGCACCACGGCGCGGGTGACGGTGTAGTCGATGGGCTTGGGCCGGACCACGAGCCAGAAGATGAGCGCCGTCAGCCCCGCCAGGAGGACGGTGACCACCATCGCGGCGACGATGCAGCGGACCACGGCCACCCGCCGCGCGTGCCCGTCCCCACGCATCGCCGCCGCCGCCGGCATTGTTACTGTAGGAAGCTGTACGTGGCGACGTTGTTGCGGTTGCAGTTGCGGCGGTTGCGCGGCGCATATGGACGGGTTGGGGCTGCCGCCGCGGCTTTGTATAGAGGAGATCGTCGTTCAGAAGACGAGGTGTGTACTCCATGTGCCGCAGGCTTTCTTGGCGGGCAAAGAATCAAAGAGATGGCCACAGCTAAGATGTGTTGCTCTGAAAGCCGTGCTCCGATGCTCTTCTTTTTGCTTTCGGTTTGTGCTTTGAGTGACTGTTGACGACGGAGAGATTCGAATTTGAGTTCTCCCTGCGCACTGAAGGAATTTCGTTCAGACATTAACGTGAAACGCTCTTCAAGCGTGTTAGTCTCCCCCCGCGCGCGTAGCAGAACCTACTTCCTCCGAGTCAGCTTGATGTTCAAACAGCTGCGTGAGAGCGTGAGGCGGAGAGCGTCCCAGCTAACGTTGATCGCTAACTATTTCATCAAGGGCCGGCAATGTTGATCTAACCACCACTGATGTCGAAGAGAACATCGCGTGTTTCCAGCCGGCAGTGTTGTTTGGCAGTGTTACTTTAAAGAACACTGCCGATTTGCGCCACAAACCGGCAGCGTTAGATCGGATGATTTGACTGCTTCATGACATAAACCAAACATGTTGACCACGTTTAGCAGTGCTGGAAGTGGAGAAAGCATGGGGTATGCCTTTTTTTTTTTTTTTTGAAAGCAGGCTTTGCTTGTCTTTGTATTAAGAGAAGTGAGATAATTCTTTTTTACGCCCTAGTAGACTCCAAGCTGCCCGGGGAGCCCACTAGGCAAAAACACAAAGAAGGCACCAATTTAACGGTAGTGCTTAGAGCGGTGTACTAAGTAGGTAATTAACCAATGTTGTACGGTGAAATTGCCGGTAGTCTCCGCCCCTCCATCTCAAATTGAAGTCATTCCAAGAAGACATTTGTTGTGGTACACTTAAATGACTTTGAACCGTTTATTTAGTTAGATTGGATGGCTAGAATCATCTATTACTTTCTCAGAGGAAATATGTGAAATAAGGAAAGTTTTAGGTATAAAAAAATCTTTTTTAGATCTAATGATGCATATATGATTATATTGGATATAGTGAATCTTTTATTTTGTAACTTTAGATATAACATAACTTAATTACAATATAAACTAACTATTTTTTGAAGCACATATAACATAGTCACGCAAACTAGGATACGTGAAAAAGGAAGGGAGTTGCACATGCGTCTCCCTTAATCAAAGGGGTTTGAGAATATTTTTCTTTTTCTAGATTAATTAATTATTTTTTAAATCTAAAAAATCAACGGCTCATTTTTATTTAAAATCTTACCTCCAAGTAAGTAAAAAGGTGTACCGTAGCATTGAGAGAATCAGAATCACACTAGTACCTAAAAACGTTTTCCGTGGCGGTCGTTTTTTGTTTTTTGCGTGGCACAACCGCCCGTCACTAACCAAAGGTCCGCGGCATCGCGAGATTAACCGTGACGGGCTCAGTGCCCGCCACGCTTAAGCGATTTTACGTGGCGGGCAGATTAGGATGCCCGCCACGGTCAAAAAATAATAAAAAGAAGAAACCCTAGACAGGGCCGGCCGGAGCCCATCACGGGCCCGTCGAGCCCATCTAGGGTTGCGGTCGCCGGGAGCTCCACCGCCACGGATCCCGCCGCCATGAAGCTTCTCGGCCACCAGCCAGACCGGATCCGCACCATCAAGGTCGAAGCCAGCTGGATCCGCCGCCGGGGGACCTCCTCCGCGCCAAAGCAAATACGGATCCGCGCGGTCGAGGTCGAAGCCCACCGGATCAGCGCCGTCGAGGTCGATGCCCGCCGGATCCACCCGCCGTCGCAGGTCGATGCCCACGGATCCGCCGGCCGGGGACCTCCTCCGCCACCAACACGTACCGGGATCCCGCGCCCGTCGCAGTCGCGGCTCGCGGATCCAGCGCCCGTGCGGGGTTTGATCGTTTGGCGGAGAAGAGTGGCGGCGTCGTGGTTATCGCCCCGCCCCGCAGCGCCAGGACAGGCTACTAACGCCGCGACGCGCCCCGCGTGCCGAAGGGGCGCCGCGCCCCACGCCGCGGCGTCCCGCAGCCCACGCATCGCCGCCCGTAGCGGCGCCGCCGTGGCAGCCAAGCGCCAAGGGCGTTCCAGCGGGCGCCGCCCGGCCGCCGGGCCGCAGGCCGCGGCGCCCGCCAGCGCCATGAAGGGAGGGAGGAGAGGGTGAGCGCCGTGGGGAGGAGGAGGAGATGGGTGAGGGCCGGGTGTGCTCGTGAGGAGAGGGTGAGGCGCCATGGGGAGGAGGGGGAGGAGAGGGGTGAGGGCCGGGCCGTGCTCGTCGAGGAGAGGGGGAGGAGAGGAGACGGAGGAGCTGGCGTCGCGTGAGGAGACGGAGGGTCGGCTGCTGGTTGGACTTTTCGCGTGAGGAGACGGAGAAGTGAGCGGTTCGGCTGTCTAGGGTTTCATCCTCGTTATATATACCGTGTGTCGTTCGGGCTGAAATGGGCTGTTGGGCTTCGATTTTTTTTTTTGTGACGGGCGTTTTAGCATGCCCGCCACGCAGCTGGCACCTTAACACGCCCGCCACGCAAAAAAAAGCTGGACGTGGCGGGCATGTTTAGGTGCCCGCCACGCAAAAATCTTTCCCCTGCGTGCCGGGTAAAACGCCCGCCACGAAAAAAAAAGCTTGACGTGGCGGGGTATTTTCCGTGACGGGCAAAAAGTGCCCGCCACGGAAAAGATTTTACAAGTGCTCGCAAAATCATTTCGTTACTAGTGTCATAAAGATTTATGACATCAAATTAGTATACTATGAAAGTACAATTAATAAGGAATCTAATGGTATCAAACTTGAGATGCTTTGTCTCTCAAAGTTTTTCGAAACGACTTACAATTTGAGATTGGTGGGAGTAACTTGTAGGGTGGGATTAGATTGTCTAGCAACAGAAAGAAGTCTATTTGGAGCATGTCTCAAGGTTCTTTTAACCTGAAAAAAATGGGAAACCAAGCACGAAAGTAGTAGCAAATAGGAGTATGCTTTTCACTTTCACACTGGAGGTACGTACCCAAATTCCAAATCCAACCTTGAAAGACGTGCAGTGTAGTGCATACTGTTGTATACCTAAAAGAGTCCAAACCATACAAACTTCACACACACCATGCATACTTGCTTCGTCTTTTTCCTTTTCGAGCTAATACTAGCAGTAGCGTCTAGCTTGACACAGAGTTCGAGAAGCACAAGAGAGCCACTGTGAATGGAAAACGGAGAAGTGGGACGCGCACTGGCCACAATGCAAATTGGATACTAACGCATCAGTGCATCAGCCTCAGCTAGGGCTAGTGCCAACTATATAACGCCTAGTGGCAAAAGGCTAGCTGCAGAGAATTGAGCTTCATTCCCCTATGGGGCAAAACAAAGTGTGTCCGAATTAATCAGGAGCATGATGCACCGTAAAGCCCATGCTCATCACATAGACTGTCAGTTAAGATAAAAAGTTTGCAGCCAAGGATAGGGCTTCAGTCCATATCAGTCGTTTTTTGTTTCATACCACTATACTATGTTCTTTCAGTCATCTGCACATGTAACTGGCTGTTAAAGCTCTCTGACCTAATCTTTGCACTACGACGTCGCTAATAAGTGCTTTTGCTCAATTAGAAACAAGCTAAACTAGGGGATCGGGTGGGTAATAAGATCGATTGGGCCTGTCTTTTTCGGCTTGAAGGACAGCAGGTACGGTACGGTTGCCAGGTATATACTCAAGTACTCAACTAAGCAGTTTCAAATAATTCTGCACCTGAACTTGCTTTACGTCTGAAAACTCAATGCGCTCCTGATAGTGGAGATAATCACGCAACACCTCGAGACTTATAGCAACAGAATCAGGAGGGATTAAGCTTGTGGGCCATGTGTGATTAGGGCACAGCGGTGGGCGCACAAGGGGCAGCAGGCCAAGGCGGCAGTGCTGAAGCCAGTTAGGTGGCAATCTAAGCGTCGACAGCACAAACATTTAGATGGGAGCATCGACGACGTCGGCAAGCTTTAGTGAAGATGTCAACAAACCACAATGTTGTGAACTTGCGATAATAAATAACCTGAATAACTCAGACATGATCGATGGGAAGTCGCTCACAGACAAAGTGGAGACGAATCTCAACATATGTTTTTGTTGAACTGAATTTATCGACACACCACTGATGTATGTTCCTGCTGTAAGTGTTCTGCAAGGTTAACACAAGGGAACTGAATAACACCCTCCAAACTCCAGAGCAGGCAAACAAAGCATGCATTGGATTTGATCAAGCTTTCAAAAGAGATTGAATGGATACAGCAGATCCAGACCGAGCCTGACTTAATTATTGGTTGATAGCAAAGTGGAGCATGTAACAATTTCAAGGGAACGTTGACACCCACCCATTAGGGGGCGCCATCGCACTTCCAATCCAAACAACACAAAGTTACGGTAGTTCAAAAGAATCCATTTTTTTGCAAGGACAGATTAACACGTCGCTGCTATATATTAATTCTGGCTGTCAGCAACGGCCTCGTTGCCTGTTTCCGGCTTGTACGTATATGGCTGAGCTGATAGTAAATTATAAGCAAATTAAAAGAGGGGATATCAGATATGTCAGTGTAGTGCTTCCTTAGTGGCATGCATGTGTGAGTGTGATCCTGCCCTGGATCAGATCATTGCGGTTGAGATCCGTTTGGCATTTTGTCAGCAGATCCCACGGTGCCTTGTCGCACTTTGCCTGATTAATCTTAGCTGATCTTTTTTTTTGAAACAGTCCGAACACTCGGCCTGGATATCATTAAGTGAAAGAAGCGAATAGAGTTTACAACCACCCGCGCAAGGAGCGCGTCCCCCCGCAGCAGACCGCTACGAGGGTGAAAGTCACCATGCACACACAACAAAGTAAACGACGACCCATCTATAATGAAACCGAAAAGAGACATCGCCCGAAAGTCGATTTCACAATGACGCCTTCAGGAAGGTTGCGACGTCCAAGCGCCGCCGCCGTCGTCAAAGGAGGACCGGGTTTTCACCGTGGAGAATGCTGCAGCCACGACGCCCCAACAGGAAACGGCGCCCGCAGGCGTCGCCGTGCCGCCGGCTTCGCCCCGTAAAACCACAAGATCGGCGCGAGGCCCAGATGCCGGATCCCAGCTTGTAACCACCGTCGCCGCTGCCGGTAACCCGCAGAACCTCGCCCAAAGGGCACCAACGCGCCACGCAGCCCGCATTGCGAAAAGCCACCCCCGCCAACCAGATGACTGCGGCGCCGACCATACTCCATGGCACGCGTGGTCCGCCCGGCTGGGCGCGCGCACCCAAGCCAGGCCCGGATCTAGAAGAAACCGGGCCTCAAAGCCCGTCTGACAGCCGCCCACCATACGGGCGCCGCGGGGAGATCCCCAGCATGGGGTCGCCATATCCGCCGCCATGGCCGCCGGATCCGATCGCTAAGGCTCCGGGGGCCCCTAGGCCGGCACTGCTGAGCCACCGAGCGAGGGGGGAAAGGTGGGGGCGGCGGAGAGAAGAGAGCCCCGTCGTCGTCGCCGCCACCCCGCTTTGCACGCCGGCCCAGCGGCGGCGCCGCCACGGCACGCCCCGCTCCGCCGGGCTCCGCGCGCTCCAACGGGGCGCGCGCTTGCGCCGGTCCGCGTCCGCGGCGCCACCACACCACCGGGAGAAGAGGAGGCCCGCCGCCGCCATCTGGCGGCAGCGCGCCGTGCGGCTCCCTTTCCGGCGGCGGCGCGGGGGAGGTGTGGGGAGGGGCGGGCGGCGGCGGCAGGGGTTTCGCCCGTGCCGGCCGCGTGGGGAGCGGCGCGGGGACGGGTTGTTGTGGTATGGCTTTCCGGCTTAATCTTAGCTGATCTTGCTTCTTACTACACACTCTTAAACTCTCTATCAACGTGGCGGAACATGTGACCAGAAATCATCTTCTCTAATCAGCATTGAGTGAGTGTTTCCGCTTGGGCTTTGATCCAGCTCGGAGAGGGAGCAACACGAAACAAGTTCTGGACGAATTTGACAGGGTAATTCAAAAGTGACTGCTGGATGGGTTTCCCTTTTTGGTTGCTGCTGTCTTTGCTGTCTGAATGCCAGTGGTACGAGACAACGTGTGCTGCTAATAATTTGGCACTAGTTTAATGTTTCTGGGTTTGGGATGTAATCATCGCACTAACGTATAATCACTTTTGACTGCATGTGTTGGCGGGTTCGTGTTGGACATTGCTCTGTTCATAATGTGACGGTGGGGTAGGAGGTTTGACATTAGAAAATGTTCAGGGCATATTCGTAAGGTAATAATTTGACTGGCAACTTGAGCACATTTTTTTTTTTTTTTTTGAAAAACCTACTTGTATTATAGTTAAGGACACGTATAAATACCAGAACAAGTAGGCATTTAGATACAAAGGACAGCTGTCCCACCCAACTGTAGAAAGAGCCACAAGAAAAGTAAAATTATAGACATGTCCCTCAACTCTTTCCCCTTCCATCTCCGACGCCAGGAAACCTCTCGCCGCCGCCATGATCCGACGAAGTTGCATCACTCAGAGGCTTTATCGAGCCGCAGTAGTCATCCGACGCTGAGGCCGGATTGATACCATCGTTGAACAAACGTTGGCCGGGGACGCGCCCCACACTTTGCACATCTGGATCCAAAGCTTGCCGTCGATTGACGGCGATGGAAGACTGAGCTCGATCCACACACCTACAAAGCACCGCCATAGCCTCCTTCGCATCCTTGGATCACAAGGCCGACTTCAGCACGGCCCGACGAAGACGACACACCACCGGCGAGACGGGCTCCACGCATGGAGACCCACCTCCATGGGCTCGCTGCCGCTGCGAAAGCGTAACAATCGATGAGACGGGAAGAACCTAGAAGGACTTATTATTCCCGCATGCTGCCGCCGCTCATTGACACCGCCCGGAAACCTAGACCTAGACACCCTAGGACCAATCTACATCGCCGTGCAGAGGACCACCATTTTCAAGACACCTCCGAGGGCCGGGGGCCCGCCAAAGACGAAGGGGAACGACAACCTCGACGGTGGGAGCACAGGTCAGCACTCTTTTTCCCCTCTCTCAACCGATAATGGGAGAGCCTTCGAGCGGAGGATAAAAAACAAAGTACTCATTTTTTTAATTAGAAGTCACCACATTCATCTCGCTATCGACAGGGGATGTCACCTATCACTAAAAGCATAGCACCGTTAAATCCTTAAATAAATCTAGGAAAATGTGAGCACCCATGCCAAGTAGATGACTTGAATCGGGTAAGCAGGTTCTACCACAAGAACCCCAACCAACTTATCTATGATTTAATTTGGATTAGCCCATTTGTTTCCAATGAAATTAATAATTCACAAGGCCCATGAAGAGCTTTAGGAAGTACTCCATCCATTCTAAATCATAAGATGTTTTAGAATTTCTAAATACATAACTTTGTTAAGCAATTCGATGTGCACTACGCCTAGATACGTAACCGTTTGGATGAATGAGATCCAAACATAGTTTAATGATAGAAATGACACCTTTTTTTTTTTTTTTTTGAGTTCGGGGACCGGGATGACATAACCTTATATTTTGAAGGTGGTTTCCCCCGCCAATAAAAGAAGTCGCCAAACAACAGGTGGATGACCGATGAGATGGCTGTGAGCCAACAAATACTCTCTTCGTCTCATGATATAAGCATGCACGTATTTCACAATTCAAACCGTTATCTCTGACCAATAATTAGCCTAATAGAATAAAAAAAAAATTACAATAGTGGTATCTTGTCTTTTACAAGTACTTTTTACAATGATATTTTTTGTTGTTGCCATAAATTACATACAATAGTAAAAATTAACAGTTAAAGTATAATCTTGAAGACCACATCAAATCAAATCGCGTTTTATATTCTGAGATGAAGGAAGTAATAGGAAAAGTCCATGCAACCCCAACTATATTGAGGATTGACTAGCTACAAAACACGATATTATAGCCCTTAAATCATTTAATACATTCAAATACCCCCTTGGACCACCACTTAATTACCCAAGGTAGTGCATGGGCCCATCTATAAGATGTGTGGGCCGAGATGGATGGTGAAAGCTAAGTGCTCAAGAGGGAGGTGAACTGGGTGCCTACTTAAAAAACTCAAACAAAACTACTAGTAGAAAACATTATACTAGTTCATGTATATGATGTGCACCTAAGATTTTTCTAGTGTTCTTTAACTTACCCTTTAACCCACAGAGCGTTTTTGCAACCTAATCCTATCAACTAGCCTAACCTATCAACTAGTCACATAAAGTTTGCATAAGTGGAAACAAAAAAAATGAGGTAAGTATAGGGCAAGAGACAAAGAATTAATGCAAACTTCTAGAGATGACGTGATTTATCCCATGGCATAGGTTGCCAAAACACGACCTCTAGTCCATGTTGGAGATCCATCAAGGTGCGCTCGAGTTGTAATATATTAGGCAAATTACCAAGACTTCTTGCCAACCAAGGCATGTGTCATAATCCACCATGACTCAACCAACGACTGATTCTTTTTGGTGACCTTGGTTTCATCTACACTCTGGAGTTTCTCTACCAAGGATGGGGTTTCCTCATCTCTCACACACTAAGTCAACTGTGACTTCACACCAAACCTCAAGCACTATTGCTCACCAAGATACAAGGGCACAATGGCCAAACTCTCAAAGCTATCAAGCTTTAATGCCAAACCGTTACAAAGAGGTTTGGCATGTAACTTCTACATAATTAATAATATCAAAAGCAAGAATGCTCCCTCAATCCCTCATTATTCCTTCCACCTAATGACAAAGCCAGTTCAAGCCACTCATAAGACCCCATGGCTGGCCAGGACTCTACTACTAGCGTAGGACTTTATTCGTGTAATTTTATAGATAATTCGAAGAGATTGTAACAAATAGGACATAGCTCAATGGTGACTAGAGGTTCTTACACCAAGACTTGTCAAGATTGTGCAACTCATGTGTTGAGTTGTGTTTGGTCTACTAGCTAATTCCAATTTTTAATCAGGTTCATTTTGTGGCATAAACTAATTAAGTTATGTAATCAACCCATCACCATTCACAAATCAGGTTGAGGAAGTCATCTTTTGGTCTTGTTTACAAGGCATATAAAGTCTAGGTAATGTGATCCTTTTGTAATAAGATTATTCATTTTTTTTGGAAGCGTATTGTGTCAAAATCTATTTTGTCGATCTACCATGTCCAACGGCATGGACAACATATAGTGGATGACTAGAAAGACTTCAACAATGACAATTTATTAGGAACAAAAGATACACCAAACCGCCTCTCAGTAGACAATGGCGAGGGCATTGGGGTCCTCAACATATCCATAGTGATGCTCATCCCTTTTGTTATATATAGAGTATCTCAGAATCATTATGGGAGGACCTCTGTCCATGGCAAAAAGGACTTTAGCATGGTTATCCTAGAGAGAAATAAGGTGTTGAACCACCTCATGACCAAATGATAGTGAGGGCACAATGATCCTTGACAACTCCATGATGTTGCTATAGAGCAGCTCATCGTACCATGCCATAGTAACTAGCACTAGGAGACCATCATATGCTCATGAGTTTCTATCCCGACAATAGGGTTGCTAAACATAGTTGTGAAGGTTAACCTCCATGTCCATCTAGCCTCTTTTCCCTCTATTGACATGACAAAGTCTTCTTTTCTCCTATTTCAAGACAAGGTATACATATTTGCTACTAGTTGCTACTAGACTAGTAATAAACTAAATAAAGTTATAGAAATTTAAAATTTGAAGGAGAAAGTATGCAATAGAGGAGGTGTAAAACTAAGGGAGTTGTATAGTGGCACACACTAGATCAATATATCTACTCTCCTTGTTCCCCCTGCTCCAAATTATAAAACGTTTTTGACTTTTACAGAGAATCGTTATTTTTTTCCTATAAATCTAGACATTGTGTATATTTAAGTGAATAGCAAAATACATATATCTAGAAGAGCTAAAACCAATTTATAATTTAGAATGAAGGGAGTAGGTAGTACCTTTGTACCTAGCTTGTGGTGATAGGACTCAAACTTTGTCGATGAGATTACTCTCTCCGTCTTTTTTAAGTGTAGTTTCTAACATATCATTTTCTCAACTTTAACCAATATGTACAAGAGATTACTAATATTTATCGTGCATAATAAGTATCATTATAATACATTTATTTGGAGATACAAACGTTTACTAATACTTTCGATAAATTTAGTTATTTTTCTTTAAAATTGACATACACTGAAATTTAAGCGACTTAAAACGGTGGTAGTGCGGATGTTAGGTATGCTCCTTTCCATTTTAGTCAGTTTACATAGAAAGGGAGAATGAAACCGTGCTTCCATGAAGTCGTCCTAACATATGTGTGCGCGTCAGATTAGCATCCGAAGCTGTGTTAGTGAATAGTGATGCAAGCAACAACATGTGCACAGTGCCACAACCTCTCTTTCCGTAGGTACCTTTTTCGCCACTGTTTGTGATGTAGTTGTCCTTTTCCTTTCCAAATTCAAAATATATATAGCGACTTTTTGGTTTCTTCTTTCATCCAAAGTACAACAAAGGGAAAAGCTGCCGACAGCCCACCATGCCATGAACAACCCCAACTTTTGATTCGGAGGAACTTGAACATACTTGAACCATGCAGCATAGTTTGTCAATTTTCATGGATCAGAGCTCCAGCTAGATGTAATTTTTTTCGAGCAATTACATAGTGTACTTTTGTACACACCGATATTATGGATGAACTCATCCCATGCCATGCTGTTATTACAAGATATATATCTTTTGCTTTAAGTTACACACTTCTATCTACATTAGACCACATTCATATAAACATATATGAACATCTATGATATAAAATTATTCATTAGATTCTCCATAAAATATGCCTAGATAATGATTTATTTGAATTTACAAGTATCGGCACATTTTTATATATAAAAAAATTGATCAACGAGAGCAAAGCTAAGTAATAAAATATTCTCCCTCTGTTTTAAATTATAAATCGTTTTGGCAATCAAAGTGGATATACCAACAAAAAGTAACATATAATTTGGAACATAGGAAGTATAATTTAGAACATAGGAATGATTAGTCGTATGTCACCTATGTATGCATATTACCACTGGTTAATCTGTAGTAAAATGATGCTCAAACAGCGAGCCTGCCTGCTCTATATATTGGGCACGTAGTACTTTTCTGATGTCCTTGAGGCCAATCACTGCACTCCCAAAGCACCGCCGGCCACTACACATATACGTATCACATGATCGTTGGCTGCCGTCGTTGCTCAAGATTAATCATGCGTATCCTTAGCTTGTGATGCTGATGCTTACCTAAAGCAAGAAAGCTCCACCGCAGCAATTAAGTTGATTAATTAGCACTGACACTAATGACAGTATATATAAGTAAGGCGTGACCTGAAATTAGCACTCAGGTTCAGAGACGACGTATTTTTATAACAGCCGCACAGCCAGAGCTGGATCCAACGGTAGAGATTGGTCGTACTGCGTGTACTGAGGGCCCCACAAAGGCACGAAACAGTCGCACTTGTTATCTGAACGTATGACGTGTCACGCATATATACATACATGTACGTACCATCTACGCTTCATTGTACCGTAACCGTACGTAGAGGGTTGCATTTGCATGTCGACGTGCTATATACCACTTGTAGTAGTTTTAGCACGCGTGATGTGAGAAGCTACCAAGCTTAGGAAGTGCATGCTTACGTGTATGTATAAGTTGATATATGGGTGATATTTTTGGTTTATGGTACGACAATCGTGCTGTGTTAAATTTGATCGCCACTGCAACGTAGTATTCCCTCATTCTCAAAATGAGTGTCGTTTTTAGTTTTTTTAAACATCATGTTTGACCGATTCGCTTTATTTAAAAATTTTAAGTAAATTATAAAATAATTAAATCATTATTAATGTATCTCTAGTGATAAAATAAGTTATAACAAAATAAATAATATTTTTACAAATAATATGAAAGGTCAAACGATCGACATGCCTGAAAAACCTAAAAGCGACACTCTTCTGGAAACGGAGAGAGTATGACTCATTTTGCCTTAAGGGCAAATACCCACCTACTCAGATTGTTTTAGGGCTTCTTTGAATTATTCAATTTGTTTCAGGATTGCAGAATAATTTACTTCAATTTCTCTTAACAACCTTCAATTCGAAAAGGGAACGGTTGAATTCAAACTAGAATTTGTACCATTGAACTTCCCATCCAATTCATTCATGACAAAATAAACATCTGTTTTGTTGTAAAAAAAAAAAAAAACATCTGTTTCGTCAGGCGCAGTTTCCGATGTAGAAAAAAAAAATCTCGAGTGGTAATAGACCTCGGACACTACTGGAGGGCTTAGCGGCCGGGTAGCCCCCACACCGAGCCGAGATATTTGACGTCAGCTGGAGAGCATGCAAGGTCTTCCTCTGCCACTACTTAAACCTCCCCTCCCTCTGCTTCGTCAAACTCGGAGCAGCAGAGAGTAGCTAGTCGCAGTGTGATCGAGCAACAATCATGACGCAGCTGGCGCCTCTTCCCAAGGTGGTGATGGGCTCGCTGGCATTCGGCGTGTTCTGGATGCTGGCGGTGTTCCCGTCGGTGCCGTTCCTGCCGATCGGGCGCACGGCGGGGGCGCTGCTGGGCGCCGTGCTCATGATCGTGTTCCACGTGATCAGCGCCGACGACGCGTACGCGTCCATCGACCTCCCCATCCTGGGCCTGCTCTTCGCCACCATGGTGGTGGGCGGCTACCCTCAAGGGCGCCGGCATGTTCAAGCACCTGGGCAAGCTGCTGGCATGGCGGAGCCAGGGCGGGCGCGACCTGCTGTGCCGCGTCTGCGTCGTCACCGCGCTCGCCAGCGCGCTCTTCACCAACGACACCTGCTGCGTCGTGCTCACCGAGTTCGTGCTGGAGCTCGCCGCCGAGCGCAACCTCCCGGCGAAGCCGTTCCTGCTCGCGCTCGCAACCAGCGCCAACATCGGCTCCAGCGCCACGCCCATCGGCAACCCGCAGAACCTGGTGATCGCCTTCAACAGCAAGATCACCTTCCTGCAGTTCTTCTTCGGAATCCTGCCGGCCATGCTCGCCGGGATGGGCGTCAACACGGTCATGCTGCTCTGCATGTACTGGAAGGACCTGGAGGGCGGCGCCGACGAGGGCCGCCGCCGCCGCCGCCGCCGGGAAGGAGATGGAGGCGGTCGAGGAGGGCCGGTCGTCGCCGGCCTCGGTGCTCTCGCTCAAGAATAGCCCCACCGCCGGCGCTCTGCGTCACCGCCAGAACGCCCACGGCCACGACTCGGACGATAATGATCCCGACTCGATGATGTCGGAGAACATCCCGACGAAGCACCGGTGGTTCATGCAGTGCTCGGAGCACCGGCGTAAGCTGTTCCTCAAGAGCTTCGCGTACGTGGTCACCGTCGGCATGCTCGTGGCATACATGCTCGGCCTCAACATGTCGTGGACCGCCATTACCACCGCCATCGCGCTCGTCGTCGTCGACTTCCGCGACGCCGAGCCGTGCCTCGACAAGGTACGCTTGGCTTGCTTGCTCAACATGTCGATGTCGTGGTGGGCATCGATCTCATGCAGGGCCTTGTACGTGTGCGCGCAGGTGTCCTACTCGCTGCTGGTCTTCTTCTCGGGCATGTTCGTGACGGTGAGCGGCTTCAACAAGACGGGGCCCCAGGGGCCATCTGGAACTTCATGGCGCCCTACGCCAAGGTCAACCACGTCAGCGGCGTCACCGTGCTCTCACTCATCATCCTGCTCCTCTCCAACCTCGCCTCCAACGTGCCAACTGGTAATAAGGGACATGCATATCCATGCTTTTAATTTAGAGGTAAACGTAAATATATACGTACTCCCTCCATCCCAATTTATAAGTCGTTTGACTTTTTTGTCCCTAAATTTGACCACTTCTTATTCAAAAAAAAATTTATACAAATTTTTATTTCTTTTTTTGTGGGTTGTTTTGTTAATATAAAATCTTCAAAAATAGCTTAAATTTGATGATATTTGCATAAATTTTTTGAATAAGACGAGTGGTCAAATTTAAAGTTTAAAAAAGTCAAACGACTTATAATTTGAAAATGGAGGGAGTACATACAACTCATAAATGAAAGCACTTTTTTTATTTTCACATATTGCAAAACAACTGGCAAAGCACCAAAAAGTTGAATAGCTCGCTAGCTGTGCGTGACCTAACTTATATACGTACATCATATATATATATATATATATATATATATATATATATATATATATATATATATATATATATATATATATATGACACGGTGCAAGAAACTGAAAGCGTACATGGCAAGATGGCTAAGGTTGTTTTCTTTTCTTTTAACAACTAATTACAAAGGGGCGTCAAGTAATCAAATATCTTTGTACTAGTAATTATTTGAGTTTGAAGTGTGTCGTGGGCGTGACCCCCAGCTCGTTAAGCACTAACGTTACCTCCTTTGACAGGATATACTTGACAATTAGTTACGTTTTGACGTGTTGTACGTGACACTTTTTGATAATGAAACTGTGTATGGTCACATGCAGTGCTGCTCATGGGGGACGAGGTGGCGGCTTCTGCGGCGACCATCTCAGCGTCGGCGGTGACCCGGTCGTGGCTGCTGCTGGCGTGGGTGAGCACGGTGGCGGGCAACCTGTCGCTCCTGGGGTCGGCGGCGAACCTGATCGTGTGCGAGCAGGCGCTCCGCGCGCCGCGCAACGCCCACGACCTCACCTTCTGGAGCCACGTCGTGTTCGGCGTCCCTCCACGCTCGTTGTCACCGCCATCGGCATACCGCTCATCGGCAAGATCCCCTTTTAAGTTACCTACCAGCTGCTACTAGATTTTAACGACTATATATGTACTGATTATTAGTATCTAGCTAGCTAGCGTCGATATATATGATGATATGTGTCGTCCATGGAGGACGAGGGCTTCAGCAACAGCGAAGAACGTCGGCCGGCGTCGTGCTATGGCGACTGGCCGTGTGGTGTGGCCGACGGGGCAAGCTAGCTAGGCAATCAATTAAGCGCCCCTAGCTACACACTCATGTGCGTGCATGAATGAATGCATCATGCATGACTCAACTAGCTAGTGTACGATTGCATGCTTTTCAACAAGTTTATTTCAGCTATATATATATTTTGCTGTATAGCTTTATTTGTCATGCTCGTTCTAGGACGACGACTGCCGTAAGTCACTCGTTTTTTTAATTTTTTAGATTAGACAGTACGACGTAGACGCTCAACACGTACGCGCACTCACTTCTTTGAACACATGTACGCAAATTAACCATATCCATATGAGCACCTTCGAACGACTAAGCCAACAAATCTTGAAGTTCATGAAGTCACCGCTGAAGTCTCGCTGTTGACGGGGACGTTGCCTACCACTTAATGCACAACGTTTGTCATATGTGAGTTAGCATGCTGGACGCGAAGAACATTTTGCCGGCCTTGTTTATTTGCACCTTTAATTTGGATAATGTTCTCCTGTGGGTATATGAGAGAATTAGTATGCATATAATGCTTTTCTAGTCTAGCTAATATATAAACTATTGTCGGTGGTATCAGTGTTCACTGTCTTTGCTCTATGATTCTTGCTAGTATATATACGTGTCCCACTTTTTAACGAGAGAAAAAAAAATGTCTGTGTTCTCTTTTGGAAGGAAAGTATTGCATTAGTGGAGATAGCTGAAATCACGATCACACCAACGTCGCAACGGCTACCCCTCTCCTGCAGGCCACTCACTAGCATAAAAAAGGGAGATCCGCCTTGGTGCTGTGCTGTTGATTTTAACAAGCATTCACCCCTTGTATATACCTTTTCGTCTATATATATATGCAATTAATAGGTTAACATATTGTACATGGTATTGGAAAGCTAGGATGCACGAGTACTCACTGATACTTCTCGAGGGTACAAAAACACCATAGGATTGGAATGGAAACCTTAAAAAAGAAAGATGGAAAGGAGGCACTCACATTTCTCACAACGTCCTGCTAGCTGAAAAGTGAAAAGATATCCTGTTCCTGTCATATGCTCTTGCACTTTAGGTTTAACAAATATGAACTCTTCTATGTGTCGGCAACAATAGAAACAATTATCTTGACGAGTTCAATGCCGACAAATTCCAACGGATGAACACACTTATGCCTGCAAATTCGGACGAATAGCCAACATGGATGAGTGGTTCCTAGATTTGGCGCCTGATGGTGTGCCGCCCTTGGCAAAGACTAGAGTAATATCGATAATTATGTTGTCAATTGGGAGATTTCGAGAGAAAGAAAACCATACTTTTAGAAAGGAAGGTATGTAAGACCAGAGGCGGACCGACCCATAGGGCGAGCTTGGGCGGCCGCCTCTAGGTGCTTTTCCTCGGGCGAGAACCCCTAGTACCTTGCGGTTCTTCGGGGTCGGCGGCAGCGCCGCTGCTCATTGCGGCTCACCAAGCCCAACCCCCAACCGGGGCTCTCTCGGGGCATGCCTTTCTCATAGTAGGAAGGGGAGCCATACCCCGAATGGCCCGATTGGGTTGGGCACGACAGTCCCGACGTCACAAATTGACGGTAAGCGACACCACCGGGCAACGCCCAAGTCAATCGGGACATACATGAGAAAAATACCGGACAACTCGCCGATGCCACGATTAGGAGTATGACCAAGCATGGAGGAGAGGAGGACGATGACCTAGACAACTTGACATCTCCTTTGTTTTTCATTTCTTCTCTTGTTGTTTCCTTCGGGCGCTATGACAATGTATGTACGGTCGAGCCCCTACTTCATGTGTATAAGGGGATGCACCCCTCCTATGCCGAGATCCGAATTCAGGCATCCTAAGTCCCGGACTCGAGCACCCACACACCTTGTATTCATACACCAGAGATTTGGGAGCCAGCTCTTCGTCTCTCTCGGCTATTGTACACACTATTTGATATTCAAAACTCGTGAGCCCCCGGGTCACAGCTCAAGTAGGGACTTTTATGCCTGAACCCAAATAAATCTTGTATCTCATTGCCCCCTTTACTTTACTGTAATTTACCGCATTTCATTTACCATTTTGAGCTAGACACACTAGGCAAATGATAGTCGCCTGGTCTGAATTTCTAAAACATCGACAGTTGGCTTACCCTTATCTCTAACAAACACCGACACGGGCTATATACACCCACGGTTGGTCCAAGATTTCATTTATCACCATCCTAGGCTCAATAGGCCCATGACATACTCTAACAACAACTACTTTGGCATCCTCTTATGGAGAGCCAAAAGAAGTATTTTCTAGCAATAGTTCTATGACTAGAGCTGAGTTGTGTAATTGACTTTGATTTTCTTTGTTTCCTTTTTTTATTCTAAACTCCCTACTGTCCTGTTATTTCTTTTGTAAACTTGCATAACTTTTGATGACCATGCAAGTGTTTGTTTGTGAAGAACAATTTGAAAGTTAGGTCAAATTATCCACAACATACTAAAAGAAATGTGACCCTAGGTTTCAAACACATGGTGATCAAGGACTTGCATTCAAGGCAACGATCTTTCTAGAGCCGAGTATCACAATAGAGATGAAAAAACTACTACTAGACATATGATTTTATGAGGCGATGCCCTTTCTAATTTTGATTTTTTTTCATTTAAAATCATTGAGATGTTAAACATAATATAATGTTTCAACAATATAATAATCATGTATAATTTTTTCTTGTATAAAGTTAAATAAGGATATCTTTTAGGAAAAAATCTACGCCGTTGGAGAGGAGTCTACTTATAACTCTCTAGTACTCCCTCCGTTCCAAATTGTAGTTCACTTTTGGCTTTTCTAGATTCATTTTCGTTTTACTATGTATCTAGACATAGTGTATAACTAAGTGCATAGCAAAATCAATGTACCTAGAAAAGCTAAAGTGAACTACAATTTGGAACGGAGGGAGTATAAAATTAGGTAGGGGATGGATGGAGGTAGGGGATGGATGGGGATTATCTATCGTTGGGAGGAGGACCTGTCACTTACTAGCGGGACCCACTCGTTAAAGTCCACATCGGCATCACAGTCCACGTAAGCATACCCGCGTGGCAAAACTGCGTGGCATAACCACCCCATGGGATAAAGTCGACCGGTTTTACAAAATTGTAATGTGTTCGATATCTGGTTTTATATTTTGAGGAGTTAAGTAAACATCTCTCCAAACCTCAGGAGGTGCTATAAACCTTCTTCATACTTTTTTTATATAATAAATTATGGATGAGAAGTACAACTTTATAGTTTTGAGTTTTTACATTTGAGATCGTTAAAATGCTAAAAAAAGTATTATAAAGTTGAGTTAAATACATCGGCAACCCTTAAACTTATGACATTGTGCTACTCGAGTCCCACGAACTCTCAAAATCGAAAGTACAACGTCTCACTTACGTCTCACTTAACTTGTTAACTTGTGTCACTTAAGTCCACGAACTCTCAAACACGTGTCATGCATAAATATACTTCTTAATTATCTAGGCCAGTCTCAATGGAGCATTTCACCTCCCGGTTTCCAACATGTGAAACTTTGGCATGAAATAAACGTCCCCCTCAATGCACACAGTTTCATAGGCTCACGGGTCCCACGGCCTCTCTCTCATTGTATGATTTGATTTGCACGTTCCATGGTGAAACACTATTTCTTGTCTCAATGAGGATTTTACATTGTTTCCAACACATAGGAAACAACGCTCAAGGGTTTCACCATGGTGAAACGTTTTTCCTTCCCTCTCCTCATAGTTTCATGCAAAAAGTGAATTTCTGGCGATGTGGCACTCTATTTAATGTGCATGAAACACCCGTGAAACTCTCATTGAGACTGGTCTTATAAACTAACTAGGAACCTAATAATTACCCCCGTATCAAATTTAGTTCATTTTGGTTTTCTAGATACATTGCTTTTTGCTATGCATCTAGTTTTTTTTTTTTTTTTTTTTTAGGGAGCCACACAGCTAGTTGTACACTATGTCTAGAAAAAGCTAAAATGACTTATAATTTGAAACAGAGGACATAGTAACCTAATTTGTAACATAGATATAATTAGTAACCTAATTTGAAATGACATTAATTGTATATACTTTAATTATTTATAAACTGGTGATAGGTGACACAGCTTAACAAGTTCATGGATCTAAGTGGCACAACTATACAAGTTCATGGACATAAGTGACACATTATACTCTATTTTGACAGCTCATGTGCCTAAGTGGTACAACTTAACAAGTTCCGGGGGTGCGAGAGATTTTCGAGAGTTTGTGGACCTAAGTGGCACAACACCGACAAGTTTAAGGTCCGCCAATGTATTATCAACATATTAATAGTGTCATTCCGGCTAGATTGGGCCGGAATTGACATGTAGATTGGGGGTTAGAAGAGAGGAGAAGGGACGAAGATGGTGGTGGCGGCGTGGGGCGCGGTGGTGGCCGCCGCCGGAAGGCCGGGGGGCGGCGGAAGGCGGCGCCGCTGCTGGTAGGCAAAAGGAGCGCGGCGCGGCGGCACGGGAGCTGAAGGCGAAGATATATTTTTATTTTCTTGCTTGTCCCCTAGAGATTACATGTCTCTTGCTTATATAGCCTGACTAGTGGGACTTGTAATCTAAGCAATCTCTATAAGGTTTCCTTATACGACTGGAATACCTTTTACAAGCAATTTCTATTTTATTATTTCCTAATAAGGGTCTCCCTTATAGATGAGATAGCCCCTTGCACACCAAAAATTACCTAAGATAATCCTAACTTGAAAGCGAAGCAAACCGAGTCGCACGGGAGAGGGAAAGCGACGGCAGGGGGCCCGGCCTCCGCCCCTCCTGTCAGCCTTCCGGGCCGGGCGGTCGCCGCGTTGGGCCCAATTAGCCACTCTCGGTTGGCCCAATTCTGGGTCATGACATTTCCCACCGTTCGACGAGGGCGCCCACGCAGTCGCCCACCCACCGTGGTGGCGAAAGGGCACATTGATCGGGAAGTGACAACTCCGGGCCCAGTAGAGGATCGAGAGGGCCGCACTTGTCGTTGTCGCCGTTGCGATGCTGGAGTCCTTGCCTGAGAAGGAGAAGTCGAGGTGGAAATCGCGAAGTAGATGCTGAACTTGAAGCTCGTGAGGGCTGCACGAAGGAACGTTCCGCCCGTAATGCACGACGCATGACGGAGCGAGGGTGCCCGGCGCCATTCGATCATCTGGCGAGTCGGGGTGGAGACTTGTAGGTGTAAGTCGTCGGCATCGGTCACCGTGCATGGAGCTGCCTCGCAGTAGACGGTCGGTGACGTGAGGGCGGCGACGAGGTGAAGTCGAGGAGGCAGCCGTAGAGGAGGTCGCCGGGCGTGGCCGACAGGGGCCCCAAATGCATCTTCTTTGTCCGCGGGGCGCCAACCGTGATGTTGTCGATGCGGAAGAAGACGCCGCCGTTGTTGTCGAAGAGGAGGGACGGTGGCGCCCTCAACCCTAACGTCGTGGGTCGCCTGTAGTAGAAGGACGCTTTGCCGGAACGCTCGATCTTCCCGAGGGCGGTTGGGAGGTGGAAGCCCATCGCTACGCCATGCGTACGACGCGTTCTCCCCCAGCGTAGAAGTCTGGAGAAGCTCAAGCAGCGGGAATATAGTAGCGGTGGAAGTACCTCACGATGCCATGGTGGAGGCTCCACTGCGCGGAAGCCCGCAACTCGATGGCGCATGGCGATGATTCCGAGCTCCTTGTTGGTAGTTGTGCCCAATTGCGTACCGTGATCATGTCGATTCTTTATCACCCTTTCGATGTCGCCCATGGCGAAGAAGACGCTGCTGTCCCCGGGTGGCGGTCGCACAGGGCAGCCGCTATGTCGCCGCCGATGCCACCCGGATAGGGCGGGCGGTCGGCCGCGGGCGGCGCCCGGTGCCGCCTCCTCGTTGGCGTCGTCCGGCTCATCGCCGTTGTAGCGGCGGGCAAGGTCGATGGTCTCCTCCATCGAACGCAGGCTCGAACCATTCGGTGTGGGCGGCGTCTCCCGCAGGCCTTCCACGAAGAGTCCGACCGCGGCGCCGTCCTCGAGTTCCATGCGTAGTGCATAGTTCTCGAAGGCGTCGATGTAGTCGTTCGCCTTGCCTCCCTCGTGAAGGCGGGGCGCGCGACGCCCGGTGTCGAGGTAGGTGGGTGGTCCGCGATGACGTGGCGGTGAGTGAACTCGTCCCACTCGATCGGAGAGTTCTTCTTGGAGCGAATCCATGAACCGTGACCGCCAGCAATACCAACGAGGTGGTGGAAGCGCAACTCACGAAGTCGGCCGGGCGATCTCAAGTTAATTTCGAAGAAGAGTTCCGACTGCGGCCGAGGTCGCCGGGTCGTGGTGCCGCCGCATTCTGGACTTGCGGCACGCGGCGTGACGCAACGAGGGGATGTGATGCCGCTGGTGGCACCATGGGCTGGCCCGGCCGGTGGCGCTGTCGGGGGACGCCGTGGGTGGCGCACAGGGTAGGGAAAGGGGCGCCGCTGTTGGCACCGTCTCGCCGGGGCGTCCCCGCACGGGTTCGCGGTGTCGGGTGGGGAGGAGAGGGCAGCCGGTGCTGGGCGGTGTCGTCGTAGGGTGACGTCGATGACCCGCGGAGCGTCACCGACAAACGCCATCATCTTCCTCCGCCGGAGGATAGCGGTCGAGCCGCCGACGGAATCCGTGGCGGGGAGGTCGGGCGCTGGGGGTCGAGGCGTCGGCTGCCCGGCCAGCGGCGGCAGCCGCTGGCTGTCCTCCTCGGCGTGGTTGTCGCGACGGGGGGGTCCTCGGGTCGCGTGATAGACGCGACTCCATCCGACGAGGCGAAGTCTCCATGTCGCCGGCCGCCGATCCGAGCGCAGTTGTCGCCGAGGGGAGCGCCTTTCAACGCCGCGGTGAACTCCTTCATCTCGGAAGCCATGGATGGTGGGAATCGATCCGGTCTCCGGATTGGGGTGCCCGATTCGGCCAGATTGGGCCGGAATTGACACGTAGATTGGGGGTTAGAAGAGAGGAGAAGGACGAAGATGGCGGTGGGTGGCCGCCACTGCCGAAGGCGCGGGGCGGGCGGAAGGCGGGCGCGCTGGTGCGTGAGCGGGCGGCGGCGACGGCACGGAGCCGAAGGCGAAGATATATTTTTATTTTCTTGCTTGTCCCCTAGAGATTACATGCCTCTTGCTTATATAGCCCTCGACTAGTGGGACTTGTAATCTAAGCAATCTCTATAAGGTTTCCTTATACGACTGGAATACCTTTTACAAGCAATTCCTATTTTATTATTTCCTAATAAGGGTCTCCCTTATAGATGAGATAGCCCCTTGCACACCAAAAATTACCTAAGATAATCCTAACTTGAAAGCGAAGCAAACTCGAGTCGTGACGGGGAGAGGGAAAGCGGCCGGCGGGGGCCGGCCTCCCCGCCCGCGCCCCCCGGCCCCCTGGGCCGGCAGCGGCGTTTGGCCCATTAGCCACTCGGCTGGCCCAATTCTGAGTCATGACAAATAGCATATGAAAATAATATCTTTCTTATACGGCATGCGCCAGATGAAGATAGTTTAATATCTTTCGATGAGACATTCAAATTTTCAGCTTTGAGGTTTATCATTTGAGATAGTTATAAGATGCACTAAAAAACAAAACAGATGTAAATTTAAATGAGTATGCTAAATAGCATACCAGTGCTCGTCATCTTAGAAAAAACAAATATCTTCCTTATCTGATGTCGAATCAATACTTTTTTAAACAAAAGGTATAGATATCAGACACTTTTTTCTAAAAGGACAAGCCTAGAACGTGATTAATATACTTCTTAAAATTTGTATTATTTTCTTGAGCATCTTAACAATGTCAAAATTTCAAAACTAAAAAACTTGTAGATCTCATCTATAGCAACAATTTTAATATAAAAACAATCTTTATTTGGCATCATAAAAGAATCATATAAGTTTTGTGAGGCCACAAGCCTTGTACGTGGTTAATCTTAGCGATCCCAAATGTAAAAAATCTCAAAACTATAAAGTAGTAAATTTCATTGAGTGCTATAAACTTTCATATTGAAAAATATCTTCATTTGACATCATACAGGAATTATATAACTGAGAAAAAGAAGAAAATTGCTGATGAATTATTCCAACATTTTCTTTGAGATTTGTGTGGTGGTTTGGATTTCAAATTTGATGTTGGTGGCAGTACATACATACATGGAAATATGTAAAGTGAAGCAATATAAGGGGCCTCTCTGAAACTTAAAAAAATCTCAAAACGTAGGTACATGAAAAAAACATAGGTGGATGCAACATAGGAAAAACAGATGAACTCAACCAAAGAGATAAAAGCACAAAGGAAAGTTTCTATGAGGTCTAACCTTATGTTAGTTTCCTTCCAAACTTCTATGGAATATGGATTCATGCATCCCATAGGAATACAAGGAATGTCATAGGGAAGCAATCATTTGGTCCAATAAAATGGCATACATTTTCCTTGAGCATTGTAATCCTCCAAAATTCATATGGTTTTCCATTTGTTCTGAATAGAGTCTAAGCATTAGCAGTTTAGCAGAACAATCTATGCACCACTAGTTCAGAACTTCAGATAAGCACTTGATCAAGACGACACAATCTGCAAGCTGAATTGCCATAGCTTCTTGGCCAACTCAGCATCTGAAGCCTGTGAGCTCGGGCTGGCTATATCACAGTCGGTGAAGTACTTTCCACTTATCCCTTCACCTGAGGATGCATTGCAACATAGCATGTCGTTGCAGCACCCTTCAAAAAGATAAAACAAAGTTGATTAGGATCAGTGCATGTTCTGCCAACATGCCAGCAGTGAAATAAGAGGTGAAAGCCTACCTGCTCCACCGTTCTACATATGATTCTTCCAATGGAGTTCAATAGAGCTGCAAGGGTAGGGGGGAACAGTTACCAATAATATTATAACTTGAGCTCCATGCAAATGTTTTTCAGAAGCTAAACCTTTTCCCATTCTGCTATTCATATTATAAATAAAATTGATTGCAAGACTTGAGGAAATACCAGAGACAATGGTCCTGTTCCTAAAAAGGTTAGTCGAGATGACACCAGGATGAACAGCATTGGCTGTAATATTCACTCCTTCCTCCTGTTCAAGAAGGTAACTTAAGCCTTTATTCTGCAGTTCATGTATTCATATGCAAAAACAGCCAGTAACACAGATCTGAGATACCTTGAGTATTCTGGACAGTTCATTAGAATGAAGAATATTGGCAAGCTTGGATTGACCGTGAAGCAACAAAGTCGTTCAAACTGTGTAAGGTCAAAAACAACAAACTTGCATTGTTTGGTACCATTTATTTGAAGAAGAATAATCAATTTTTTTCAATAGAGTTCAGATTGATCTAAGAACGGATTACCCAGAAGGATCATGAATTTTGTCAAAACATATCCCTTCACGATTGGTTATGGTGTGCCCGGAAGATGTGAGATTGACAATCCGTCCCTCGATACAGCTGTCCCTACATGTCTTCTTCATGTTGTCCAGCAAGAGGTTTGTTAGCAGAAAATGGCCTGCCATATATCCGAGTAAAATGCTACTGCATTCTCAGGAATCATCTTCATAGATAATAATTCAGAGGAGCAAGGGGTACTCTTCTACATAGTACAAACTATACAGGTAAACGAGAGATGCCTCACAAAGAAAGAAGTTCGAAATCCAACAATGTGCCCAACAAATGTAAAAATTTGTACTTGGATAAGAGGACACACCAATGTGATTTGTCGCGAAATGCAGTTCCAGACCGTCGCAGGAACGTGTGCAGTTCCTTGTCATGACACCAGCGTTGTTGCTGCCGAAAAGAACATCAAGTCAACCAACCAAACGCATTACACATCCTTGGCATTAAGTTCAGAAGTAGAAGGAAGGACTTGTTGGAGCTTACATGAGAATGTTCAGGGGCAAGTTCAGAGAGCCAAACTCGGATGCGAATCTCCTGACGGAAGCTATGGAGCTGAGGTCCAGTTCCAGGACGTCAATCCCTTGCGCCGGGGATCTTGGCCACGATGGCCTCCCCTGGCCTCCAGCCCGGCGGAGACGTTGCGGACGGCCATGACGACGTGCACGCCGCGCAACGCCAGAACACGCGCCGTCTCCAGCCCGATGCCGCTCGACGCACCTGCGCAGGTAGTCCCAGCTCAGCATCGGCATTCCCCTGGCCGCGAAATGCAATCTCGGAGTCCCGCTAGCTAGCCCGGGGCAGGACTGGCCGGACGGATTAGGTGGCCGCCATTGGTACCCCAGTCAAGCCCATAGTGGCCGTCATCCCCGTTGAATACGCCTTCAAGCTCTGAGATGGGGTGGGAGCTGAATGGACTAGCATAGAAGCGTGTTTTAGGTACCTGTGATGACGGCGACCAGACCATGGCCGTCGATGCCGGCGGTGACCTCCTCAACCTTCGAGGCGCCGGAGAAGCGCGAGGACCCTTTGCGGTTGAACCACCACATCAGGCAGCAGATTCGGACCGCTATGTGGGCTTTGGCGTGGCGTACTGGGAATCTGGGATCTTGGATGCCGGACTAGTAATGCCAATATATGCAAAAATAAAATAGAGGCGTAAACAAAGAGCAAGCGACAGAAACCCATGAGCAGAAGCAAGTCCACTTGTTACAATTTTTTTTTATACTGGCTGTGTTTAGTTCCCAAGATTTTTACTAAAATTTTCAAAATTCTAATCACATCGAAACATTAAATATAACAATAGGCGCATGTCAAAAAAAAACTAATTGCAAGCAGATTTAGATGTACGTTGCAAGACGATTCTTTTAGCCTTAGTTACCCTATAGTAGTAGAATAATATTTACTACAAACAAACGAAATGTGCCCGATTCTTTTCTATTCGCTACAGTTTTTTTTTAATCTAAAACACACTGAAATTATTAGTCATTATAAGTTTTTTTTTATATATATTTCCTTCAAAAAAAGTTTTTTATATTAGAGAGTTAAAACATCTCAAGTTTAACTAAATCGATAAATTTATATAATATAATAGTAATATTTAAAACATATGCATGTAACATTGAACTTACATTGTATTTCTTTTTCTATTATTTTTTATTTAGTTTTGTTTCATGTGATTTTTTATATAGTTATGTTTGGTGGTTTTTAGTTTTTTTTATTTCTTAGTCTATTTTATTTTTAATTTCTTTTTTAGCAGCGTTAGCAAGTTGTATAGAATAACTTATATACACAAGTGTATATAATAACTTTTGTACATAATTTGTGTTTAAACTTTTTGTACATAAGTTGTGTTCTATTAATTATATATTAGTTATGAGCATAACTTTTGTAACTTTGAAGATTATGTATGTCATGCGTATAAATTATACATATAAGTTATAGATAAAAATTATGCATCTTTGTAGCTTTTCATTTTTTTGTTAAAAACAAAAACTTTCCAAAAAACAAGGAATGTTGCGGAAATTTTTTTACCAAAAATTGAAAGTTGTGGGATGTGTGAAAATCGTTGGCTGGTTGCTTCCAATGAATGTCCCTTAATTAGTGAAGCCAAAGCGATTGTTTAGTGATACCGAGTCTCCTATTTAAGTCATTATATATCTTGCCAATGCCTAGTTGATCCTGCACATATTCTTGATCGAATAAATGATCTAAATTAGCAAGTAATGACATCAATTAATATAACGAAAACACACCGCTAATTCGGTCGGAAGCAAACACATGCTACAAATTGCAACATTCTAACAGAATCACATTGCCAGCTGCGAGGCCGTTCTATCGCGTGATGATGTATCGGCTCTGCCGAAACAATGCTTGTGTCTCGGTTCAGCATACTTCCGTTCTTAGAAAGGACTAAAAGGAGAGGAAATGGCTAGCTCAACAAGCAAGGGCAAAAGAAGCAAAATATCTGCAGCAGCTGTGCAACCGTCTCTAACCTCTCATCTAACCTTTGATTAGATCATCAGTGGGCCTGGTCATCATTGGAAATTGGAAATACTAATGACGATCCAAGTGGGTGCATGATATTACCTGGTAACGGTTATCACCCCCTACTCGATCGAGCTTCACATGTTCCAAAATCCAAATCCTGCTCTTTCTGGAAGCGGTTGCGCAAAGCAAGCTAAGGACCAACATAAATTCTACCTCCGTCCCAAAAAAGATGCAACCCCAGGATAGAACAGAACAGAACAGAACAGAACACCACAATACTAATTTGAAACGTTCCCAAATATTTGACCATGTATGCCATGTGTATAAATTATACGTATAAGTTATATATAAAAGTTATGCATTTTGTAGCTTTTCATTTTTTTGTTAAAAAAAAAAAAACTTTCCAAAACAAGAAATGTTTGTGGAATTTTTTTTTACCAAAAATGGAAAGTTGTGGGATGTGTGAAAAATCGTTTGCTGGTTGCTTCTAATGAATGTCACTTAATTAGTGAAGCCAAAGCGTTTGTTTAGTGATACCGAGTCTCCTATTTAAGTCATTATATATCTTATCAGTGCCTAGTTGATCCTGCACATATTCTTGATCGAATAGATGATCTAAATTACCAAGTAATGACATCAATTAATATAACCAAACACACCACTAATTCGGTTGGAAGCAAACACATGCTACAAATTGCAACATTCTAACATAATCACACTGCCAGCTGCGAGGCTGTTCTATCGCTTGATGATGTATCGGCTCTTGAAATATGCGCTTCGGCGTGGTCTCAGAAAATGTAACGGCTGTGCGAAACAATGCTTGTGTCTCGGTTCAAGATACTTCCGTTCTTAGAAAGGACTGAAAGGAGAGGAAACTGCTAGCTCAACAAGCAAGGGCAAAAGAAGCAAAATATTTGCAGCAGCTGTGCAACCGTCTCTAACCTCTCAGCCAACCTTTGATTAGATCATCAGTGGGCCTGGTAATCATTGGAAATTGGAAATTCATGAAGAAGAAGGGTTATATCCAAAGAAGGAAGAAGCACACGTCTAAGAAGAATGATAAAAACACGAAGTGTTTTAGATGCCATGACACCGGTCACCTCATTGCCAAGTGTCCTTATGACAGTGATGATGAAGATGCTATCACCAAGTGAAAATACTAATGACGATCCAAGTGGAAATACTTCAGTCATTACTATTTTCAATTTATGTGCTCGATTATCTACAGAACTTCCGTAGATAATCAAAGCACACAACTTCTCCACGATAGTAAGACCAACCATTGAGTCTACTTCATCAAGACACTTCTGTACTCCAATTTCTCCGTCGCTTACTGGGATGCCAGACTAACAACGTGCAAACGACAGAAACCGTACCGGTGAGCAGAAGCAAGCCCACTTATTAAAGCTTTCTTTATACTCCTCTATACTGAATTATACTTAATCCATCCTAAATTATAAGATCTTTGACAATTTGATATTAAGTTTGATCACTCGTCTTTTTAAAAATTTATAAAAAATTCATTTCTTTTTTGTGGTGACTTGTTTTATTAATAAAAGTTCTTCGAGCTTACAGTTCGCATTTTTTTTTTTGAATAAGATGAGGGTCAAACTTGGGGTAAAAAGTCAAACGCCTTATAACTTGAGATGGAGGGAGTATAATACTACTCTCTTATGCTTTTGATGTTATTGATTCACCTCAATCCACATGTGTTGGATGAATTAAGGTGGTATTAGTTCAAATTCTATTTCAATCCACCCAAATATATGTGGATTTATGTGAATCCACCAACAAAGCCGTGGAGAGTCAAGATGTCTTAAGTTTGACTAAATTTATATAATTAAATGATGACATTTATGAAACCGAATACTCCTCTGTCACTGAATTAATAGATTCCTGCCAAACGACCATGTTATCCTTATTTAATTTGGGTTCAACTGTTAAGTTGCACACTAATCGATGTTTGGTTTTTACATTTTGATCAAATTCACCGACATGAAATCTTGAAAAGCTGTATATATATATAAACATATATACATTAAGAAACTATCTGCAAACTGAATTTCCATAGCTTCTTGGCCAACTCAGCATCCGTAGCTTGCGAGCTTGGGCAGGCTATATTACAATTGGCGAAGTACTTTCCACTTAACCCCTTCACTTGAGGATGTGTTGCCACATAGCATGTTGTTGCAGCACCCTTAACAATAAATTAATTAGAGTCAGTATAACGCACGTCGTCCCGCCGCGCTATATATAAAAAATAAAAAGGTTACTGCTAACCTGTTCTACGCTTCTACACATGATTCTTCCAATGATGTCATAAAAACTGTAAAAATAAAGGTAATAATAGTAACATGTCGTCATAACCGGAGCTCCATCTAAATGTCTTTATTCATGCAGAAGCCAGCAATTGTATATATAGAGATATTTTGATGGGTCACAAACATGAAATCAATCTTTAGATTTGAGATCGAAAGTACCGGTAACAATAGACTTCTCCCTAAAAATGTTTGTCATGATGACACCAGGATGAACTGAATTGGCTGAAATATTCACTCCTTCCTCCTGTTCACGAACATATATATAGCTTCTTGTCATTAGCCAAGTTATGCATTATGCAACGACTTCCATTTATTCAGTGTCAAAGAGTTGAGAACTTGAGATACCTTGAAGATTCGGGATAATTCATTAGAATGAAGAATGTTGGCAAGCTTGGATTGACAGTAAGCAAAATAGTTCTTCAAACTATATAAGGTTCAAAATACAACAGATTTTGGCGGTGTTAATTATGCAGCATGATGCATGATATCCCAATTCTGCGAGAAAGTTCAGATTGATCTCAGAATGGATTACCCGGAAGTACCGGAAGGATCACGGATTCTTTCAAAACGTATCCCTTCAGTATAAGAAAACACATGCGCTACGGACGTCACATTCACGATCCGTCCCTGGATGCCTGTGTCCCTGCATGTGTTCTTCATGTTCTCCAGTAGGAGGTTTGTTAGAAGAAAATGACCTGCAGGCACATGCCATTATTCAAGTCAAATGGTGATATAGTACCAGGAATCATTCTCATACATCGTAATTCGATCAAGTGCGCAGCAAGGGACAACCGTCTTCTAGAGGTAAACAAAATCGAGGTGCTGCAATCTGAAATTGGCGGTTCGAATAATTTGCGTTTAGATGACAAACCAATGTGATTTGTTGCAAAATGCAGTTCCAGGCCGTCGCAGGAACGTGTGTAGCTCTTTGTCATCACTCCAGCGTTGTTGCTGTCGTCCAAAAGAACAAAAGTCAACCAAACACGCCAAAAGGAACCTCTCCATATGTTGATTCTCAAGACTAAAAAAATATCATATTAATAAGGGAAAAATAAAATCGAAGTGCACATATCTTATTGTTGCAAGTGTTTTATGTCCTATCGTTATCAAAACGACCGAGTCCACCCATTCAACAAATCTGACATGCGGGCCCAAACGCCAACGTGTCAAAACCACGCCACGTTGGATGCCACGCAAATGAAACAACCTACCAAAATTGCCTCGGAGGGTTCCTTAACCAGTTTGGAGAAGTTTAATGTGCTGAATTGCTGGTTTTGTACTTGGGAGGTTAGTTAGACACGCCCAAACTTCAGTTTTATTAGTAGACTTTTTCATTACTGCTTGGGCCTTAGAGTACTTGGTTTTGTACTTGGGCTATGGTTTTGTACTTGATTTTGTACTTGGGCCTTAGAGTACCATAGCCGCAGAATTTATTTGGGCTACGTGGTAAATGTCTGATGATAGTAATTCTCAAAACAAAAAAAGTCTGATGACAGTATAAATCTGAGGTAATAGTACAAGACTAAGGATTTGCTGGTTCTTCTTACATGAGAATATTGAGGGGCAGTTTCAAAGAGTCGAACTCGGAGGCGAATCTCCTAACGGAAGCTATGGAGCTGAGGTCCAACTCCACAACGTCAATTCTTGCGCCGGGGATCTTGGCCACGATGGCCGCCTTGACCGCGAGCCCGGCGGAGACGTTGCGGACGGCCATGACGACGTGCACACCGCGCAGCACCAGAACGCGCGCCGTCTCTAGCCCGATCCCGCTCGTCGCACCTGCCAGAGGCTCAGCTTGATCAAGTGCTCAAACACATGGCCTTGTTTCGCCGCTAAATGCATGGCTATCTCGGAGCTTGACCAGACCGGCCTGCTCGGAGTTGATTCCGACGAGTCAGGTGGTCGGCGTTCCAACTTGCAAGTAAAGTAAGTCCGGCGGCCGGCCGGCCAGCGGCCAGGCCCATGGTGGCCGGTCGACATAAAGTCCGACCGCCGGCCCTGGGATGGTCCGGTGACCGTGATGAGCATAGGAGCGACCTGGGATGTGAGGTAAGTATATGTACCTGTGATGACGGCGACCAAACCATGGCCGTCGAAGCTGGTAGTGACCTCCTCAGCCGTTGAGGCGCCGGAGAAGCCCGAGGGCCCTTTGCGGTAGAACCACCACATCAAGCTGTAGGTTCTTAGGCTCCGTGCCGTGTGGGCTGTTAGATGGGGGATGGCCAAAATAAATAGTGGTCTAGTGGAGCAATGGACAGAGCTTGATGATGGCGGCGATGCTCCAGCGGTGTGAGCGGATGGCCAACATAAATACGTAGTGGTCATAACTGATGCATTAATTGGAATCCACGCCCAACCAAAAAAAACTGTGCTATTTTTGGAAACTCAGAGTTGACAGGAGGTGTTTCTCCCCGCATATGGATTTTTGATCGTTGGGAATAGGTGCTCCCTCCGTACCTGAATTAGTTGCCATTTAGGAAGGCGTATTGATGTCCTAACCACCAGACAAGCAAGTTTCCAAAACGTGTACAAAAATTCACGCGGGGAGAAATGCCTTCCTAAACGCACATTTTCACCGTCAACATAATAAACGCACATTTTCACGTACGTCAACACATTTTCGGAAGGCATTATTCATGCAAAACGTGTACAAAGGCCCAATCAAACAAGACAGCCAAGCTAGAAGAACACCAGCGGGGTAGGCATTGGCATCTAGGCCCATCCAGCAACCCACCAGAGAAAGGCGATGACTAGGAAGAAGAGGAATCGCAGGACCGAACCGTCTCTTGGTACCACGAGAGAGTAGGGTTTGGATAATGCTTGAATGACATTGATTAGTGGCAACCATTGAGTACACTGATTAGTGACAACCATCTATACCGAACTTTGAGAGGTATTTTGCATCTAACACACTCATAAGCCTTTCTTTCCCTTGTATCTTCTAAAATCAGCATCACTAACTCTGAGAGCTCACGTATGGACCAGAGCTAGCCGATTACACCCCTTGCTAAAGCCTTTATGTACTCCTTCCGTCTTAGAAAGAATCAATTTCTAGTAACTTTAAGACATATTAGCAAAGGAGATAAAAAAACCAAACTACCTCTCATTAAACTGTTAAATCTTAATAGCTCATTAGTTACCGAGAAGTCTAATTAAGTAGTGTTGTTTGGAGTATCCAATAGTAGAGCAAGAGAGAGAGAGATTGTCTTAAATGCAACCCAGACTGAGAGAGAGATTATGTGAATTGGTGGACCACTCATCTCTAGAAATTGATTCTTTTTTAGACAATTTTTTTTTGCCTAGAAATTGATTCTTTTTGAGACGGAGGGACTACATGTTTAGTCCAGTAATTTGCATCTATGAAAACCTATATTGTTGGTGCAGTTCAACTGGCCCAAGCATATTAATTTCAGAGTTAACAGTGAGATTCACACTCTTTACTACATTTTGGTAGGGTGGTGCCAAACTTGCCTAATGAGCCGCACACTATAACTCCACTAAGGGTGTGTTTGGTTGCTTGGATTGGATCGGATAGGATACATAGGGGACCATCTATGGAGGAGCAGTGTTTGCTTGAAGGATTGGATTGGATTGAAAAGGGAATATTGCATGGAGATGTTGAATTTCTCGGTTCATAAACAAATCTCGTGAACCACTGATTCGTGTCTTCTAATCTTTGTCATTGGTAAATAAATTAGGCGCTATTAGTTGTTATATTATTACTAAGTAATTATGATGGTAGGATTAGTTTTGATAAGTACTAATACATTGATTAGTGCATGTTTCGTGTGCTAATAAACTGACTACCTCATGCACCTTCATAGGGCTACTATCTGCGATCTCCTCCCACACATTTTCTGTTAGTATTTGATCTCTCTTGGTTTTGGGCCCAACGGACCGAACTAAACTTTGATCTGCTCCCTGATCGGGGGAGCCCAACCCACCTATGGTTGGAGGGCCCCTGTCACACTGTGGTACATAAATAGGAGGGTGAAGGCATCGGGGCACGGTACCCTAAGTTTACCGCCGCCACTATTCCCCACCCACATTCCTAAAACCTAATCCGATCTTCAGAGCCGCAGCAAGTGACAGGAAGCATCTCCACCGCCACTGCGTCGACGCCGGCGACGCCCCTTCACCGACCGTCGTTGCCCTAGCACAGAGGAGGTCTTCGACGACACCATGACGGAGTCCAGCAACAACAACAGCAAGGGAAAGGATGGTCTGTACCCGATCTACACCTATGTCTCTGTTACTCGTAGATCTAGATCATATAAATGTATACATGTTGTTCGTCATTTTGTCACAAGTAGTACCTGTCTGATCTACTACTAGTGATCCTCTAAGTGTTATTTGATCTATCGTTTTCGTCTAGTACTCAGCCAATAAAGTGTCTATCTCCGACCAAATATAGATCAAGAACATGCTACATCTTAATCTTGTGTAGATCTATGGCCACATTATTCCTTTTTTTTTAAAAAAAAAAAGATCTATGGCCACATTACATTGTACACACGACCTGCTACTATTGATAGAGGCTAAGGTGGCTAAAGTAGGGGCAAGAGCCTGCTTTATTTATAGTGATAGGAGGATCATCATAAGAACTTGGCATGGTCCCTTTAGTTAGAAGTGAACATCTAGCCTCTTTGCAACCAACCGAATACCAGCCTTTTGCTGGTAGTCATATATTTCCAGTGAGAAGAATGCATCCACCTTGTTCCCTTGAAGCATAGATTCCAGTTCCGCAGCATCTACCTTTCTGCAAGAAAGCTTTGGAATGACACCATTGCACTCTTTTTGGTATATTTGTGTCGAGTACATTGCAGTGTTGCCACTGACAATGGTAGGGATACTGTAACAAAATGTTAGCATTAGTACAGAGTACTCAATAAGCAGGGCCATCATCTCAAGATTAGAATGGAAGGATAGATTACAACTCACTTCAGCCGGACTGTTGGACGATTCGCGTTTCCATATCTCTTAATCAGGGGTTTCCATGGAGAACTACTAAGGCCTTCCGGAGATGAACTTTGTGCTAGATTGTCGCAAAACACTAATAAATTGCTGAGATTATCAGGTATATCAACCACTATGCTTAGCTTCTTCGGTAGAAACATTGTGCTGACCCAACGGACTTCCAAACCTGGACAACTGAGATGAAGTTGGGCACCCTTATGCTGGATTATTGTTCTCGGAGCAGATCGGTGTTGCAATAGCATAACTGAGATTTTTATGCTCTCTGTTGAAACGTCATCTAGCTCAACAAACCCAGAAAAACCGCCTGAACTTGCATCCATCTGCGTAATGGTGTCTAACATCATTTCCTCAACATAGGATCCCACCAACTCGTTGGAACCCCTGTTTGGTGTAGGATCACTTGTTCCTTGGGTTCTGATTGTTGCACCCTCCAACATGTTCTGAACAGTAGGCACCCCTCGAAGACTTTCCTCCTGTGAGAAGAATTTTTGGGCATTTAGAACAAAAAAATACTTTGAATAATACTAAAACAAAAAAATGAGGCTACAAACATAACATTACGACCATTATTCAGCAGCTTTGAAATAGTATTTTTCATATCTAGTATTAGGAAAGTAGAGATACTTTCATATTTTCCACATGTTTGCCAAGTGCTCAAGGCAAGGAAATTGGGTTGACTGTTTAACCTATATGTCACTCCTCCTTGAGATTTTTTAACCCCTCTGATCGATTGCCTATTTGATCTTTCATCCACCGAATTGCTCAGATGAACCAATTTTTATTCACGGGGAAACAGAGAAGGTGTGAAAAATACCAGGAACAAGACTGTAGCACAGTTCTTGAGCACGTCAATATTCATTTTCACATCATCAAGGCTCCTGCAGATGAGTTTCAAACCAAATTAGAGAATATCATACATTCGTTCACTCCCTGGCTGTTAGGCCTCCTTTTGGGATCTTGGGATTAACTTTGTCCCCATGCCCGTTGGCAGAACCTTTCTTTTTTTGCTTTCTGAATGTTCTGAACATTTCTGTATTTCCGTTACAAGTAATAGAAATGGGGAATCCCCTTGTTCAAAAAAATTTCGTGCAATCGTGCTAACAAACAAAAGCACAGGTGTCAAGTTAACAGATAGAGAGTACACCAGCTCTTACCTGTGCCTTTGCTTCCCTAGACCAAAAATAGTTCGCCAAGCTTGCCAACTGCAATTAGAAGTTCAAAACAGATAGCGAAATGGTAATGATCTGCGTGTCAGCACGTAGGATTATGAAAGCAGCAGATTGTATATACCAAGTGAACAGCTGTCCCATTTAAAAATTACAAGGACCCTGTTTCATCTTTACCCAAATCTTACTGTTGAAACTTAGAATAAATTGGTAATGATCCACGTGTCAGCACGTAGGATAGGAAAGCAGAGCAGATTGTATACCTTCATGTCCCCGGCTCTCGGGCCAAACCACTGGGTAAGCAGGGGAAGGGTGTCGACCATGGCCTTGGCTTCAGGTGGGGTCTCCCAATCTCAGCGAACGCGTCCCTTATTATCACTGAATCAAATTTGACGATGTTGTGCCCAGCCCACACCCTCCCTGTTCAAGGTTGGCATGCATCCTCAGTTAGGTTGCGCACGTTCGAGACGAGACGATGTGATCGATGATCGAGTGGGGCGTGTGAGCACTATACTCACCGTGAAGGACGTGGTAGACTTTATCGGCGACGTCCCGGAACGGCGGCGCGTCGGCAACGGTGTCGCGCGTGATGCCGCTGCACCGCGCGGTCGGGTCCGGGACAGCGCCGAGGTCGTCGGGCCGCACGAGCGTGGCGTAGGAGGAGACGTCGACGAGCCTGCGAGAGCATACGACGACGGCACCGAACTCGAGTAGCACGCAAGGCGGGGTCGACGTCTCCACGTCCAAGAAGACGATCTCCTCCCCTGTCGGCCGCGGAAGCGGGAGAGGACGCCGGCAGCGGCGCCGCCATTACTACCGATCGAGTATCGTGCTCGTACTCCCTCTCAGGTCTCAGGCTGGACTAACAGCAGTGTCAGCAACGACAAGTAGTGGAAGAGTTGGAGGTGTGTCACTCACTGCAAGGTACTCGTAAAACGGCACCACCGCAGTGCGCTTTTTATAGTGTGTGCTAGGAGCTAGGAATCAGCGAAGTGCTCACGCCGGTGTGTGGGCTGAGCCCGTGTGAACTGTAAGCAAAGGAAGGCAAAAGAATAGCCGAATCTCCCAACTGCTCTTCTTCCTTCCCAACCCCCACAGCTATCGTCTGTGTTCTACCTTGATTTCCCTTCCCTGTCCTCTTTCTGATCGAGATCCATACACAGCAATATTTAGATCATAGTGTTAAACTTTAGCACTTCGCTCTTAGCATTTTTTAGCACTCGGATAAAAAAAAAGAGTGCTAAATGGAGTGCTAAAAGTGTTCCAAAGCCTACGATATAGGCTAAAAACTTTAGCATGTTAATGCTTTAATGCTAAAGTTTGCACATTCAATAGATCCGAACACCTCTATAGTGTTAGAAATGAACTCTTACAATTTAAGCAAGGTGGTACTAGGTATCTTGCTTTTAGAAAAGAAAAAACACAAATCGCATTATGTATCCTGACTCACAATACACAAAGCAACTAAAGCATGCTGTCATCTTTTCCTTCAGAAAGAAAATTAAAGTTCATATACAGTCACAAAGTAAGCGATGGACACCCATAAAGCATCTAAAACTCGAACAGGCTCTCCTCATCAAGCTAGGCTCCACATTCTCCCTTTTACGGCTACATGAAGGCTTCCATTGGACACAACATTATATGAAAATTATGAATAATAAAGCAAAGAGTAAAATAGCAAAGGAACAATCCTGAACATGGCAAAATTTTCTTTTTTATTTTGAAAATCCGATTACCTGACTTTGATTAATAATAAGTGGAGGGAGAAAACTCACTAACTACATTTACAACCATAAGGGGCTTGAGAACTTTACACCCCGCCATTGGCCATTGAAGGGCCGTGTCCTTTATCTCTATCATCAGTGATTGTGCAAACTTTCTAAAATCAGCAAACAGAATATATGGTTTAGTTTCCTGTGCCAATGTTGAGGCATCCATTGAAATAATTGAACCCTTGATAACGAGGATTCATTTTGGTAGCGTTGAGAGCATCGCCATTAGTACTACCTAAAACATACTATCTAAATATTTGTTTAGGTACCCAGCTATTTTTATACTACCTAATTTTTTTCTTTCAACTCCAGCAGCACTACCTAAATCGTTACTCCCAAAATCGTTTTAACGCCGATGACATGTGAAGCCCACATGTCATCCCTTTCCTTTGTTCTTTTTCCATGGACGAACTCGGACAAAGCACCGCGGGCACGGGATGGAGCGTCGATAGGAGGGCCATCATCGCAGGTAGAGGACGTGTTAGTCGGAGTGTCGGAGGTCGGCAGCCCCGCCGCGCAGCCTCAATGGGGAGGGGAGGAACGGCAGCCCCACTATTTGACCTCGTCAGGAGGGGGGAGGAGCAGCCCTGCCGTCACTGCCTAAGAGTTGATGCAACACGCCACTTGGGAGCTCTACTCCCCATCTGAGGAGGGCGCCGGAAAGGGCCGCCGTGAGGGCCGGGGAGATAGGGAAACTCAGCCCGGTGAGGACCGACGTTGCTGGGGAGGACCGCCGGCCATTTGTGAGGGCCAGCGCTGGCCAGGCCTGTGGCGCCGAGTGCAAACAATCGTGCGCAAGAGAGAGATGGAGTTCAGAGAGAAAAAATTGCCACCCAAAGTATGTTGGCCCAATAGGGATAGGTAGAGGATTTAGGGAGTGTTTAGTTGGTGAAATATTTTGGGTTAATTTCTTAACACTTTTCGTTTGTATTTGGTAATTATTGTCCCAACATGGATTAATTAGTTTTTTTCTTTATAATGCTTCATACATGCGTTAAAAGATTCGATATCACGGATATTGTGACACCTTTTGGGTTCACTTTTCGTGAACTAAACATGCTTAGGTAGCCAAGGGTTTAGGTAGTCAAGTAGGACTGTTATTGGGTTCACTTTTCGTGAACTAAATATGCTTAGGTAGCCAAGGGTTTAGGTAGTCAAGTAGGGCCGTGTTGGAGTAGGTGTTTTTTCCTCACTATTTAAATATAGGATAGGTAGTCGACCGTGCTAGAGTGAGTATTTTTTCCTCACTACCTAAATATACTAAATATAAGATAGGTAGTCCGTTTTGTTAGCTTCCTGAAGATGATCTAAGTCTCTGAATGCGTTGCTATAATTTTCTCTAATGATTCACACG
>JADLZK010003653.1:0-433442 GCA_015847255.1 Hyparrhenia diplandra
CAGAGCCACCCAAGCAGGATAACAAGTATCAGATGTAGAATCCTATAATACATTAACAGTAATGAAATAAGGGGTACAAATAGATGAAGTTGGCAACAAAAAGACAAACTACAAAAAGGATATACAGCGAGAATGGAGCTAAAAAACAGAGAAACTTAAGAGGTGAAAGGAGGTAAGTGATTGAGAATAATTTAAAAATTTAAATACATCTGTGCAGGGAGCAATTCATTCCTTTTGAATTCTAATGACTGATAAATAACACAATTACACAACAATAGCTAAAAATTTATCACCTACTTTAAACGCTAACTCTTCAATGTCATCAACTAGATAACAGTTGAACTTACTGCTTAATCTATACACTCTGCTACAGTAATAATCCATGAAGTTGAGCTGCTTCCTTGATACCTCTGCTGTAAGCCAACCGAACTCTCTCTCAGCATCGGGGAAGAAATCAAAATAGTTTAGATTTATTACAAAATTTCACTCCTTATCAGGAGTCTCCTAAATATTTAGTCATCAAACCAATCTTTTCTTCAGCTTTATGTATCAAAACTCTAATCACATGCCTGACAACAAAAATGAGCTGCAAAACAAACAGAAATGGTTAATACCGATATGTGACTGCCTGATAGATATTCACTATTTACTCTAAATTGTGTACCTAGCAATATTGTAAAGACATAGCAAAATCGCATACCTGCTCAGCAACCCGAGCTAGTTGACTGTCGCCTTGTGGAGAAGTCTATCAAATGATCCTTATTTCCACATGATCTGGATGAACCTTTTGCTTGTTAGTTGGACTACACAGGTCACTGCTTTCTCAGGGACGTTACTGAGGGGTGCTGTCAATAAGACATACCCTAGCGCTTTCTGCCATTGAATGTGTATTTGATATGTCTGGCACCTTTAAACTTTGCATGGAAGCTCCAGAAGATGCCTTTGTGTCCTCATTTTTTGTCCAGGAGCTGCCAACTGGAATATCATGTTTCTCTAAAGCTTGCACAGGAAGTCCAGAAGGCTTCAAATTTTTTCTTCGCCTAGGGAGCTAAGAGTGAGAAAAGCATCAGACTTAGGCATGTGCGCCAAATTGCGAGTTTCCATCCTCATTAACTTCTTCGGAGGAAGGCTAGCAGCATTATTGTTTTTGTTGTTATCAGCTCTGGTGATCCGCCACCAAGTTACCTGCATCCGTTAAGAATGTTTTGATTCAAACCACATTAAAATTGACCAGTTTTTATTTGGCTACGAAAGGATAGAACATGTAAAGAAAAAAAAAAGCTTTCGAACACCACCATAATCTGTAGGTTCACTTTTCGCTGACCGAAGCAACACTGCAGATCTGATTTCAGGATCAAAATTGGCCATTACCAGCATCAATCTGATGCATCAAATTTCCGGCAGCACATTTTCAAGAAAGGGCCACTGTTTCTGGGGGTGTATAAGAGTGATTCTCAGTCATCTCAGAGATCAATTGATTACCAGACATGCTTTTCTCTCACTGGTCCTAAGCTGGGATATTAACTTGTTCAGGAACACTTTTTGAACCAGAAAAAATCATCTTCAAAACTTCGACAGTCTTTTTGTTCTTTTTCTTCTTTTTCATTTGCATGCGTTGACTGCAAGTACATCAATCAGTTCCGGTAAAAAGCAGTACACCGACTTAACTCAGCATCCCTCCTGCTCATTTTCAAGTCTTCCTTCAGGTCAGTTAAGGCCTCCCCACCATGTTCAGCAGACATCTTTTAGAGGTGAAAGATCCTGTTCAAGTGCCTGAAGTAGCAGCAAGCAGCCATTTCCATCAGGTTCAGATCTATCGCCATGACTTATCTTCCGGCTTCCCCATGCTCAGTGGAATTATCATGCTTATAATAACTTAGGCCTGCTTCTTCTGCCCTTTAAGGCGGCTGAACTTACCCAGGGAAATTTCGTTTTGAAGTATCTGTTCCATGATGGACCTTGTGTGGCATGGTTTTTAGCAGCATTGTTCTTTCTGGCCTTAGAGCGGCTATTTAATGCAGTGGCCTGCTTCTGATTTTGCTTCAGGAATGCATCTGTACTTTGAGTCTGCTGTTTAAGTGCATGAATAAGCTGTGTACACCCACTATGATAGAACTTTGGTTTCTTATTTCTTTCCATTAATGATGGCCAGATCAGGGCTCGCGACAATCCATGTCCTCCAAGTTTTTCCACTGCTTCATTCTTTTGTCTCTCAGGAACAAGGCAAAAATGTCATCACTGTTGTTTGCAGCCTTTTTTTATTCCTCAACGACACTCCTTGTTGTTGCATCTTAGAACGGGTCTGGTGCTTTTATTAGAACAGGCGTTATTGGATCAATGGGAAGGCTATTTATTCTTTCATCAGCTAAAGTTTTTCCTTGTCAGCTCTAATTCAGTATTTGCCCTCTGCAGCTCAACCTTAAAGCGAGGCCATAGCATTTTGTGAACCATTCAATTTGCTCTTCCTAGTTGCTTGATTTTTCTTGACATGTACCGAAGCTTCCAGTTCTTTCTCTTTGATCTGCAGAAGGCAGCTAACAAGTTTCAGGGAATGCATTACGTTACAATTAAGTTACCATATAGATAAAGTTCAAAAAGCAAATAACTAGACAGCTGCTGTTACACATATGGACATTTTTTCAAAAACATACAACAACAAACAAGCAAGCCTGCCAGTCCCAAACAAGTTGGGGGTAGGCTAGAGTTGAAACCCAACAAGCACCCTCAGTCCGCGGCTCAAGGGGACATGATAGCTGTTTTTCCAAGCACTCCTATTCAGACACACAAAAATTAGATTATAGGAGGCGACTCTCCTATGACTTTTGCAAATAAGGAGGTGCTTACTAAACATTTTAGGAAAAAAAGTATTAGTGAATAGTTATACTACTATGACATGATTGGGATGTATAACATAAACACAGCTAAAAATTATCAATATTTTCTCGAAAAATCATATGCTATGCAACACAGGAACTGGGCCTAATCGGTTTCGTCAGTGTGGGTGTGTACGTACATGCTCACTACCCACATCCGAGTCCTCTTTGACTTGAATTTATTTCTTCTTATTTACAATTCCACTTAGTCCCTCCTAGGTTGGTTGAGTTTTTCCTTATACTACATGCGACAAAATAGGCTGTGTTGAGGAGTTTGTAGATAGAGGCTTTACTATCGTATTCCAAAAACAAAAGAAAGCACTCACCACAGGAAGACCGTCCCCTGGTGCTGCTCCTAAGGTAGGGTGATACCAAAGGTATACACTAGTAAGAACTAAGAAATCTCAGGAGGGAGGTACCCAAATTTGGAATGACAAGGTTGAGTGGTTTGAGCCTAGGTGGGTCGTGGATGGCCTCCACAGCACATTCTACCAAGTGATCTATCCTAGCTTCTTCTATTAGTATTCTGAAAAATAATTGTAGTAAACAACCTTTTCTACATCATTCTAGATTTGTAAATTGTCTGGGTAGCTCCTTGTACAAGTCTACAAGATGATAGCACTAAACCAGCCATGGATAATGGATTGAAGATTAGGCATGTTCAAAGCTGCACTTGCAGAACTGCTCTGTTATTGACAAACAAATATGCAGTAGCATATTATATAATTGAAAAATATGCTTCTTAATTGATCATCCATATGGTTTGAGCAAGATCCAGCCTATTCCTTTTCCACCTCATTTCAAAGAAAAACGGCCAGATCATAATATTATCATATGCACATGGGAAAAAAATGACAAATTTAGCATAGGTAAACACCATAGAAGGATGGCTAAATCAACACCGCGGCCCCAATGACACATCATACTATTTCTACAGCATCCTAAGAAAACAGTAGGTGGATATGAGTAAAGACTTTTACATTGCAAAAGACCTTACATATCAAATCTCAAAATTGGTGATAAATCTAGTTAACATAACATAACATACAATGAATCTGTGACTGGGACAACTAGTTCACCACAGTAACCTAATGTTGAGAGCCATCACTATCTAGATTGTAACAATCCATATGACAATTGGCCATTACACAAAGTGGATGTAATTATTGTTTCCATGAACCTTCACAATCAAAACTGCACCAAGTTCCTGAAGGTAGCATGAAACAGCAGTGGACCCTTTCTGTAGTGGACCTGGCCATAACACTGACAATTCCAAGCTTATGCATTACATGAAAATAAACTCAACACTGAAGTTCCAAAAATAGTCTGCTGAAGTATCAAGAATCACTCCAAAGCGGTCAGAGAAATATGAATGATCATAATGATTGGTGTAAATTTAACTGTAAGTCAGGGGAACTACAACACTGTCAATATGACAGAAACTAATAACAAAAAGTTTGGCATGGAAATCAACCCAAAAGGAAAATATATTCATGCAACAATTTTCTACAGGACAGTTGCCCCTGTGCCCCACCTCTGGGTTCCAATCAAGGAGACACTGAAAGCTGCAGTTATATTTATTTTATTTGATTCAGCATTACCCTCAAACAAGCATAAACCCATTTTTACCAGCAGTATTGCCAAAATCACCAGTACTGGCTAGATGTACTATATTTTCAGGCAGAAATAGCACATTCCTATTTTACCAGCAGTACTGCCAAAATCACCAGTATTCGGTCATTCAAGTCTAAATAACCATTCTCCCACCCACGCACAAAAGAATGCATTGCTTATTCTGGATTCTAAGAATCAACCGAGGGGGAAAGATGCAGAGTTATCTAAGTTATAACAATACCACTGCAAAACAACAATGCACAATTGCAAAATCCTGAGGACGAATCCATCATCCGTATACTATGGGCTCTAAAACCTAACCATCCCAATAAGAAATTTGAACTGTATCAGCAACATCCCGATAGCAGAAACAAAAAGCGTAGAATCCAGAATACGAAATCCCCATACTACGAGCTCCAAACCCAAGTGGTACGAACGCCGAATTTGAACTGGACCACCAATATCCCTATAGCAGAAAACAGGAACACAAAATCGAGAGGACGGAATCCGTATCCTACATACAAGCTCCACAAAATCGAGAGGACGGAATCCGTATCCTACATACAAGCTCCACATCTCAGTCATCCGGGAATGCGAAATTTGAAATGGGTCTTCACCACCAGCATCCCCTAAAACAGAAACCAGGACCACGAAACCAAGAAGACGAAATCCCTATTCTAGGAGCTTCAAATCTCAGTCACCCGAACTCCAAATTTGAAATGGGCCTTCACCACCATCATCCCTAAAACAGAAACCAGGACCGCGAAACCAGGAAGACGAAATCCCTATCCTACGAGCTCCAAATCCCAGCCACCGGAATTCCAAATTTGAAATGGACATTCACCACTAACAAGAATTCCGAACTCCACCCGATTCAACCAATCCCAAAACCTCCCCTAAAACACAAAAGCCTCGCATCGCATCCTCAATCCAAACTGCTCGCATCGTACGCACACCGGCACAATCAAAAATGATTCACGAAGCACCCAACCAAAGCGAGCGGTTCGAGCGGACGGGGAGAGGCATACCCTGGCTTCCATGATGGCCTTGAGGCGCAGGAGCGCGGCGACGCCGTCCTCCCTTGGCGGCCTCGAGCCCGGCCGCGAGCGCCGCCGCTCGCCGCTCCGCCGCCAGCACCCGCGCCGCCGACTCCTGCGCCATGTTGAGCATGATCGGCGTACGCCTTCTTCAACTCCTCCACCTGCACGCACGGAAAAAAACCCCGATCAGCTCGAACATCGCCCGGAGTCGGCGGCGGGGTGGGTACAGGGAGGGAGAGGGATTTTCTCTGACCTGGGGAGTCCGCCATTTTGGGCGGGAAGAGGGTGGGGGAGGGGAGAAGAAGGGGGGAGAGGGGAGTTGGTTGTTGCTGGTGCTACTGCTAGGGGGCTGTGGCGGTTGCAATAGAGGTGTGGGGAAACGGAAGGCGGAGAGGGGAGGTGGGCGCGGCGCGGCAGCCGCCCGCTGCTCGCGTCCGTTGGTAGGGCGGCCTGTTTCAATTTTCGGGGGCGGAAGCAGAAGCAGAAGCAGAAGCGGAAGCGGAAGCGGGCGGTGGAACCAAGCCCAACTACCCTAATGTTCCGGTCAGTGTGGAAGAACCTTGTGGTTTGGGGAAATTGTGCAAGAGGAGGCGTGGAGCGGGCGCACATAGGAAATGTACCGGGTTTTTTTGAACATAAACGTACCGGTTTTGGCAGGCCTGATCCTGGTTTGGTGGAGTACTCGTAAACTGAAACGTTATGCATTTTGTGTAATTCTAGACCTACTTTATTTATAGCAAGCCTTCTCGTGGGATTTCACCTTTGGTTTTTATAAAAGCATTCACATGATCACCGGTCCCTATCATAGTTTATCATCGTTTATTACCCTTCTATTTATTGTTTTTTTTTTGTTGATGTGACAATTTATATTTATTCAAAGAGAGGAAAACCTGAAACCGAGTCCTAACTAAAAATCGAGTCTTTATGAAAGTAAGACGATCGTGAGGTGACAAGTGGAGCCATGTGACGTCGTGATATAAAATTGCATTGTGGAAGATAGTTTTACATGCATAATATCGAAGGCTATAGAAGCGTGATAGTTTCTATTTTAAAGATTGTGAGTCTTACCTAAAGTTACTGTTACTAAACACTGGAGTAATCTATAATTATAAAACAGCTTTGTGGGAGAAGGTGCATAGAGAAGATATTACTAGAAAGGGTGGAGCCACCTAATCGTGATAGAAGACACCTAAGCGTAGCTTCTTGGACTTTTTTTTACTTCACCAGTAGAAATAGTGGCCGTGATTTTTTTACATTTGAAAAAGTAATAAATGAGTAGAAATATCGCAGACACTCCAAAAGTTCAACTTATTGCTCACTAGTAGTTAATAAAAAGCCAAAAGAAACAACAACAAGCAATAGTTTACTAGGTCCATCAATATTTTAATATTATTGTGTGGTTGGTATTGATTTAAACATGAATTTTGAGACAAGATTTAAACACTAGAATTCATGTAAACCCTAAGTAGTAGTTAGTTTTTTATAGGTCCATCAATATTTTTAATATTATTGTGTGGCTGGTATTGATTCACCTAGTTTAGAAATATTCTAAACTTATAAAAGAACACTCTATAACTTATAATAAGACAAGGGGAAAATGCATAATTTCACATCTCTACTAATTTTGCCTTGAAAAGTGAGATTTTTCATGCTTTGTGAGACAGAGGGAGTATTACACAACGCCTACACCCCCACGCGATCAGTGAGCCTCTTCTCGATACCTCTAGAAAAAATATCATTGTGGGGCTTAGCATTCTCTAAGTCATTTACATGTACTTGCATTCCTTGGTGTGAGCTTTACCTTTGTCTAGGTTGCTTGGTTGGTTTATAGTGTTGGAACATAGCATGTAAGACTTTTTTTTTTGTGTGTTAGATATAAAAAACACTTAGCAAAACCTTAGCGCATAGGCTTTCATAAGTAGCTTTTAGTTGACCATTAGCTATCTAATTCACAAGTAGCTTTTAGTTGACCATTAGCTTTTAATTAGCTATCTAATTCACGCTTGTAAGAGTCACGGTCTCTATACATGTATGCACACTCACTCTATCTCATGAACACTTCTAGGCGGTTGAGCCAGCGCATCTCAAGATTGATATTACAGATGTCTCATTGCCATCACACACACTCGTCCCTACAAGGGCACACAGCATCCTATCTCTATGAGCACTCACCGTACCCTACTCCTATGAATATTTTCAAAAGACCAAACAACATTATCTTTCAACTGATGTAGTCACGTTAGGCGTCTTGTTGTCCACACGCACTCACCCATATGAGGCTCGTGTGCACACATCCTATCTATGAGAGCACCTCTCCAAAGATTGAGTTGGCTTATATCACAATTGCCAAAAGGCACCACAAGTGACTCGTTTTTAAAGGGTCACGTTGTCTTTTACTAAAAAGAATAGCACCATTAGGTGTTTAGACAATAAACATATAAAAATACAAATACCCACGTCAAACTAAGAAAATGAGGGCATATATAGGTTTCACCACAAAAAAATCTAATAGGTGAGCTATGATTAACCTTTAAATTTTTAATTTGATAAATGGACCTATACAAATAAGTACCGTCTGTACCGAATAAGTATGTTCGATTAATCATGTATTTTAGTGTACAAATATATAAATTTCAGTAATATTTTATATAAATTTATTTAATTTGACTTAAGTACAGATCTAGTTTTTTTTAGCAGATACCAGAACGCGGGTCTCCTCGGAAATGTGGCCCACAGTCCCCTAACCAACACGAGGCCCAATCCACAGGAGGTCCACGCACGAATCTCGGCACCAAATCGCCGCCGTCCACCTAACCCGGCTGACTGGAACCTTCATCTTCTTCCCTGCCAAGAAGGGGAAGGAGATGCGGCGTCCCGATGCACGGCATTTAAAACCCCAGGTCACCACGCCGCCAAATCACTAGAAACCCCAAACCAAAGGGAATTTCACCACCAGCGAGCAATCCCGCACCGCAAGTAAGATCAAGGAGGAGGCGATGGCGGGCGGCGGGCAGGCGGCGGTGACGTTCCTGACGCGGATGGCGAAGGTGGCGGCGGGGTTGGGCGTGGCGGCGTCCGCGGCCTCCACGTCCTTCTACACGGTGGACGGCGGGGAGCGCGCCGTCATCTTCGATCGCATCCGCGGCGTGCTCCCGCAGACGACGTCGGAGGGCACTCATTTCCTCGTCCCCATCCTCCAGAAGCCCTTCATCTTCGACATCCGCACTCGCCCCCCACACCTTCTCCTCCACCTCCGGCACCAAGGACCTCCAGATGGTCAACCTCACGCTCCGCATCCTGTCGCGCCCCGACGTCGACCACCTCCCGGACATCTTCAACTCCCTCGGCCTCGGGTACGACGAGAAGGTCCTCCCGTCCATCGGCAACGAGGTGCTTAAGGCCGTCGTCGCGCAGTTCAACGCCGACCAGCTCCTCACCGAGCGTCCCCACGTCTCCGCGCTCGTCCGCGAATCGCTCACCCAGCGCGCCCGCGACTTCAACATCGTCCTCGACGACGTCGCCATCACCCACCTAGCCTACGGGCCGGAGTTCTCGCAGGCCGTCGAGAAGAAGCAGGTCGCGCAGCGGAGGCCGAGCGTTCCAGGTTCCTCGTCGCGCGCGCCGAGCAGGAGAGGCGCGCCGCCATCGTCCGCGCCGAGGGGGAGAGCGAGGCCGCGCGCCTTATCTCCGAGGCCACTACCACCGCGGGCAACGGCCTGATCGAGCTCAGGAGGATCGAGGCGGCCAAGGAGATCGCCGGCGTGCTGGCGCGCTCGCCCAACGTCTCCTACATCCCCGCCGGCGACAATGGCCAGATGCTGCTCGGGCTTAACGCCGCCCGGTGAATGGATCGTCTCTTTTCCCCGTAATTAGTTGGTGCCTTGGTGGCCTATCCTCAGTACTTTCAGATGCATCTACTTAGTTATATGGTTTTGTGGTACGATTCGATGCTTGGTAAAGATGGTGTTAAGCACTGCTTATAAAGTTCGGCAGATGCTGAATTTATTGAACAATTGCTTCATTTAATTCCTAGAATACTCTTATGGTTATTGTGATTGTGATGATCTCGTGTTGGATGTGCCTATTGTCTGATCTATATGTGATTTAGTGCTGATAGCATTCTACAATGCCTCGTTGATGCTCAGTTCAGTTTGGTTGTGGTTGTGGATCTGTTTCGAGTTTAGTGGCTTGTTTCACATGTTATAAATATTGCGTTCTGCTAGCACGTTCTACTGAAACCAGTAAACTCTGTTTTTGAGCTATCTGTTCTTTTTTTTTACCCAAATTCCTTTTAATGGCGAACGGAGCTGCTATCTGACTTAAAACAGAGCTCCTTGCTGTGGATTTCTTGTGGTACTATAGAACTGTTTAGGCAAAGGTCCCAACCTGTTTCCCCTGTTTCCTTTATACAGTTTTTGCACGGCCGTTTTTTTTTTGCGTCATTCTGAAGCACGAATGCTTACAGAGCTATTTTTTGGTGGAAGTTTGATAACGCAGCATTGGATCTTTAATTTAGTATCATAATGTGTATTATGTGTTTGAGTAGATTCCCCCCTTGACAGAATCTGTTCTTGAAGTTTAGATCGTCCAGTGATTGCTACAATGGCTGTTCTTTGAATGTAGTGTAGATTCAAATTTGTGCGTTCAGTTTTGTTTTGCCCCCCATATTTCTTTTTATGCTCAGGAACTCTATCTTGTGATATTTACTTTGAATCTAACCTAATCATCACTTGTTGCCAAATTACGTCTTCCGTAAGCTTTTGTTTATGCAAAACATATCTTCCCTCACCCATCTACAAAGCAGAGCCCCTGCTTATTTTTAAGACCCCTGCTTATTTTTAAGATCGACTTTGTGTGAAGCCCTTTTCTTTCAAGTGGAAGCTTCCTGTCTTTTTATCTAATATAAATCCAGTTGAAAACAAACAATTGCGGATGTGAAAACCTGACGAAAGTCAAGGAAAGTAAAGAACCGTATGAGCGAGCACCGAAGGTGAAATAGACAGCTGGTTGCATGATCTTTTTTTTTTTCAAGTTTATAAAGCTTGATAGCATAGCATTGGTTTAGCGCTGGGCAATTTTAGCAGAAAATCATTCCCACAACTATGTGTTGTACCACATATATCATTTCTGTCTCTATGACAGCAGGGTCCCACTCCGTTGTTAGTGTTTAGTGTTTAGGGTTTGGGTCTAGATTTAGGCTTTAGGCTTAGTTTAGGGTTTAAGGTTTAGTGTTTAAGGTTTAGAGTTATGTTTAGGGTTCAGTGTTTAGGGTTCAGAGTTAAGATTAGGGTTTATAATTGGGATTTAGGGTATATGTGTTGCCACATATAGTTGCGAGAAGTAGCTGTTGCAATTTTAGCCTGCAGGCTGTGACCATCGAATATTTATTGTTGTTGGTTATGAAAGTGTGCAATGTTTGTGTTTCCTCGCTCCCGGTATTTTGTGATAATCTTCTTGATGTCGACACATCTTGTATATTCAAATATGGTTGCTGGCCTCTAGCAGAACTCCATAGCATCTTCTAGGTTCAATCCAATCTAGTCTAGAAGTTGATTGCCAAAAGGGCAAGAACTCTTTAGGTTGGTCATTTATGTGGCTGATAAGCCTTGCCGATCCTGATTTGTTGCGAGATAAAACACCGTACTAAGCAGTTGGTAAGTTCAAGAGGGCGTTCTATTGCTCAGTGCATAAGGCTATTGTCTTAAATGAATTAAGAGGTTTCACTTTCCTACACAGAATCACATGGCCCTATAGAATCAAATTTGGCTACAGAATGTGTCTATCGGAAATAACATAACATCCGATGGAGAACCAGAACCTGAGAATATCTATTTGTTGCCTGAGAATATCTTTTTTTTTTTTTTTTTTTTGGCATGGGCTTGGCATGCGACCCTTTCTAAGCAGGGCCTAGATAGCTAAACATGAGTTTTTTTAAAAAAAATCATTAGATCATACACACCTCTGTGTAGTAATTTCAGTTGTTTTTTATATTATTAAAAAAACAAGCTCAACATGGTATGGATGGATGCTACTGGGCGTGAATCGTCGAAATTAATCAGATTTTTTTCGTCCAGGCTCGGCCGTGATTGGTTTCGGATATTTGATTGACAGATTGATTCTGCTGCGTAAGCCTCATTGTATGCTTCATTCACCGGGCTTGAGAGGTATATATATATATATAGGTACGTGTACTGACGGAACAAAACTTGACAGCAGCGTCACGGGCACACCGTGCCGGTGCCGTGCGGTGCGGTCAACACTCAACACAGTCACAGTGTAGCAGACAGCACGGTCATCTCACCGCACGAAGCCGGGAGGGGCCCGGTCCCTCGAGTCCCCACCCACACCGCAGTACCGCACCGCCCATCCCATCCCCGCGGCCCCGCCCTGGCGGCCCCCGAGCCCAAACAAAACAAGCCCGCACAGTGCGGTGCGGTCCCGTCCTGCGTGGTTTGACCACGACGCGACCAGCCCCTCCTCCCCTCCCACAGCAGAAGCGAAAAACGGCAGGAACCCAAGCGGGCCTGCCAGGCATGCTCGCCCGCTGCCGCACCTGAGAGGCGAGACCAGGCGAGGCGACCCGCAGCCGCCATGGATCCGGCGTCCGAGGAGCTCGAGCGCCGCAGCCGCTACCTCAGCTCGCTCATCCGCCGCACTAAGCTCAGCGCCCCGGCTCCCCCACCTCAGCCGGAGCCGGAGCCGGAGCCCGTAGAGGTAGTGGCGCCACCGAATCCGAATCCGGGCCGGAGCCGGTCGTCGGGAAGCGCGGGGAGGCCAAGGCGTTGGAGCCAGTAGTAGCCGAGGAGACGACGGAGGAGGAGAAGCGGGAGGCCAGAGACGCGGGGGACGGGAAGGGGAAGAAAGAGATCGCGGCGGGGAAGGACGACGACAGCGGCAGCAGGAAGGTGGCGGTGCGGGTGCGCGCGGCCGACATGCCCCTCCCGCTGCAGCGCCGCGCGGTCCGCCTCGCCTACGAAGCCATCGCCGCCATGCCGCGCCTCGACAGCAAGCGCCTCGCCCTCGCGCTCAGAAGGTATGAAATGCGGACCACCCGCCGTCGTCCCGCCCTACATACATTGCTACTGTACATCTCGGTAGTTAGTTAATTTCTCTTGCCAAGGTACCTATGTCGGCAATGGTTTTGTGGCGCGATGTGTGTCGAGCTATTTTTGTTGTGGGCCGGGTACAGTACAGAGAAATGTGGGTATGCAGTTATGCATCTGGGATTGATTCAGATAGGTGTTACTAATGATGGGGAGTTGGTTGTAGGAAATGTGGCCAGTCCCCACATTGGCTAGCCATAATTCATAACAAACCTTATTGGGAGAGGTTTAAAATCAGAGATCCAGTTTGGTCAAAAAGGAGAGCCAGTTTGACAATTCTGTTTTGTCCTCTCTGCAATTCTTCTGAGATGAAATGGAATCCCTCGAGGTGCTTCTGTAGTTGTGTGAGAATTGTGCTATGGGTTTGATTTCGATAGTTATTTAACCTTACAGCCAATGTAAGAGGCAGGCCTTGAGGAATTCATCAGCTACCTTTACATTCTGCCTAGTAAATACGACTTGTTCCATGCTCTTTAGCAAATTCATTCATCCATCAGTACAGCAGAGGCGATATGGATGAGGGAAGGTGAGTGTTAGAGATGACTGGGCCAATCGTGAAATGCCATGTATGCATCTTAAACTTTAGCAGGACTGCTTCGTGATTGCAGTGCAGTGCCTGTTAGAGTTGTTGAAAGAGCATTCTTGAAGAAAAGTAGGACATATTGATATTTCTAAATGTTAGATACTGGCATTTGGTCCCTATATTGAAAAACAATACTCCCTCCGGGATGGTATTAGAAGTCGTTTAGGACAGCGACGCGGTCTCCCAAAAACACAACTTTGACCTCTTATTATTATAAAAATATTTATAGAGATGTGATATATGTATACTTTTATCAAAGTATTTTTTTAAGACAAATCTACTCATATAATTTTTACATTTACAAACTCAACAACTTAAAAGTTATTGATGATTTATATTCGATGTTTGATCGAAACCTTGTCCAAAAGCGACTTCTAATACCAGCCCGGAGGAGTACCTCAGAACCTAGTGCTATTATTTGCAAATCATCTGCTTTTGTGTAGCCATTAATATCTTGTTTATGTGGACCTTCTGAATTCGACATAGGTTAGCAGTGGACCTAGATTTCACCAAGTTCTGCAAATTTGTTGAATCAATGCAATCGTCTGTTCCTCATCATTTATGGTGTTTTGTCGCCATGCCATCTTTGTCTTGTCTAGCAAGTAGCAACTACTGTTAGTTTTGTGCCCCCACATGTGTAACAAGGAATTAATCTTCAAAGATGTTTGTACAAGCACCTCGAAGGATCAAAGCAATCTGGACTTCTACTCTGTGTTAGTGTTAATTGAAATGGATATGTAAAATGCTAATATCCATAAAAGGGATTCTCTTGACAAAAACATATGTACTGTTATGATCTGTGTCTACAATAATTTATTTTAGCCTACATAAGACTGTTTGGGCCAATAGCCTTAATTTGTCAGTTGTCACTACGAATAGATTTTCTAAAATGACTGTTGTCTCTCGGGTTTCAAGCTTATACAGCTTAGTGCAATATTCTGCCATCCATTTATGCAGCATTGCTCTCTTTTATACTATATATTAATCTATTATAAGCATTTGGTGTACCTGAGACTGTAGAAAATCATTGTATCTCTGTGTGTCTCTTTCAAAAATATGATTTATAACTATTAGTTTCCTGTAACCTCCTAAACCTGCTGAATGTACAATCTGTGTTCTAGTATTCATTTCTATTATTCTGCTGATTACTTGAGGCTATTGCTTTCCAGAACATTGGTTGCATGCATATTAGTTGTTTAACCAGGATTTGGATGTATGTTGACTCCACAATTCATCAATCTTCTCCATGTTATTGGTTGATGATATTATTTTCATTTGCCTGTAGGAATTTGATACGGCATATGGTCCTGCTTGGCACTGCATTGTTGGAACAAGCTTTGGTTCCTATGTCACTCACTCTCTTGGAGGTTTCTTGTACTTCTCTGTCGACAAGGCCTATATTCTTCTCTTCAGAACCGCTGTTGAGCCACTAGGCCATCCGTGATGAGGGGCCATGAAACAGTCTACTAGCTAGCACATTCTGTATTCGACATTGCAGAAAGAAGGTTAAGGAGAGTAGAACGATCACCGCCCTCCATGCAAATATGTAGAACCAGTCTGCTGTAACTAGTTTTTCGATGTACTGTGCACTAATCTGCCATGTAAACCGTAATGTTAGCATTCAGAACTGTAACTTGACTCAGTTCTTCAGTGCAGAGGGAATTTTCTTTCGCATCCTGTAATGCCATGTAACCATCGTTCGCTTTGGAATCAGTATGATCTCTGAGGTCGTAACCTATGGTGGCGAACCTCGAGATCTGAGATTCAATCATCGGTTGTTTGTAGATGCGTCCAGGTAATATAGCTGTGGTGGTAGATACATCCAGTTAATGAGTTAATACAGCTGTTCTGGTATATGCATCCCGTTAATATAGTTGTTCTGATGGATCCTCCATATTTGATCTGCGCTTCTAACTGGCTTTTAGATTCAGAAAGAATGTTTGTATCACATGTTCAGAAACATATTGATAGATGAGAACTGAAATTACTCTCAGTTCTACCTCTATACTAGTCTGAATGTGTAATTAAGTACCTGTATTTTCATCTAATCTGTATTGTCACCGTGGAGCTGTGTGAGAAGAATGAGCTAGTGGTTCAGATAATCATCCATTTTGTTCAGTTAAAACTGTATTAACAAGCAGCACTCATGCATAGTGCAATTCCTATCCATCACTACTACATCTGAAATAGATTCTGACGCTGTCCATTATAAGCTAACTGAGGCGATAAAACATTACAATACGACAACGCTAAAACGAAGGGCAACACGGATCACCGTCTGCAGGTAGGATAACAAGAAAATTCAGGACTACTAGGCGCCTCGAGATGATCCAGTCCAGATCAGCCTAAATCAAAACAGTGCAGCCATGGGGACGAGGCCCAAAACCAACGACGCCACCAGGCTCCAGATACTCCTGAACTCGTCGCCCCTCCACGAGGCACCGTGCTGGTGGTGCTGCTGCACCGGTGCCGGCGGTGGCGGCGCTTCCACGACGACTGCATGCAACCATTCACACACACAGGCATTCAAGTACGTGTCAGGTGCCATGGCATTGGATGGGAGATCGGGCGGCTAAACGCAACGGTGCCGGCGGCCGGCGGCCGAACTGACCTGGTTCGTGGGTGGAGTTGACGGTGCGGCAGCCGACGGGGAGGCCGCAGCGGGCGGGGAGCTTGAACATCTGGTCCCTGGTGACGTTGAAGGTGGCGAGCAGCTCCGGGTCGAGGAAGAGGCGGCACATGCACAGCATCTCGTCCGCCGCGGCGTCGTGCATGGCGGTGCAGCACGTGGCCGAGGGGCGCTTGGTGCTCTTGAGGTACGCCGTGCACGGCAGCAGGTCCTCCAGGCACGGCAGCAGGTGCTGTGCGGGGGCCACGGCGCCGCGCGGGGCGCCCGCCGGGGCATGGTGGTGGCGGGAGGAGACGGTGTCGACGACGGCGAGGAGGAGGAGCGCGGCGAGGTGCGCGCGTGGACGCATCGTCGCCGTCGTTGGCGCAGGCTTCGGAAGGGTCGATCGGGGTGTGGTGAGTGTCGATGCGAGGTTCTGGGAGGTGGAAGGAAGATCACCGTGCCCGTTTGACTTGTTAAGCCGGCCTGCTGCCGCGCTGGCTGGGGACGACGTTATTTCGGGCAAAAGACGCTGATTTTGCCAAGTTCCTAGGATCACATACATAGTCAGTCAAACGGAGCGGTGAAAGTTTCGCTATCAAAGAATACAGACTACTCACACTTTTTTTAGAACACAAAAAAGAACTACTAATTAACACATACTTATGATGCGTAATACACTATCACTGGATAATTGTGATATAAATGTTGATATAGTTTTCCATAAATAATCTAAGTCGTTTTTGGCTCCTCAGAAAAATGAGATTTCACTCTTTTGGGGACGGGAGAGTACTAGCAAACATTCAAAGTTTCTCTTAACTAATGTCACCGACCAAACTTCTTTGGTGTGTAAATCCCTTTTGTTTCTTAATCCATTAGTTAAGAGAAACTGAATCTGGGTTTAACTAAATCGAAGCCTTGAGTTAAATTTCTCTTACTAATGTTTAACTGATATTTGATACCAAACATATATTTGAAGATATTTGATTTCTCTTTGTTTCTTAACCCAATGGCTTATATCCACTGTTGACAATATTACAGAGGCTAGGGAGCTGTTCCTTCTCTAGTTTTTACTCATATTTTGAAATCCATACACACTAAAAAATGGTCTTTGAATTTTATTTTTTTGTGGGGAAGGTATTCGAATTTTAGTATTCTTTCCAGAACTTTTAATGGCTGATACATCCCACAGGGGGCCAGTGGCAAACAAAGTGGTAGCTCGGTCGGCCTCGATAGACTGCTAGGCCAGGCCGGGCCTAGTGACGGATAGGATACTCCGGCCCCGACCCAGCCCAGCCCAGCCCGCGAAGTTACGTTCACTCCACAAGACAAGTAGCACACTGGACGGGGCGAGAGAAGCGGGCGAAGCAACACCTTCGCCCACAGCTAGGTGGCGGTTTCCCGGGGGGGGGGCGCGGCGGCCTCCGCGGCGGTTCGGAGCGGCGCGGCGTGGCGTGAGCGCGGCGGCGGGGCGGGGCGGGCGTGGGCGCCTTCTTTGCCGGTGGACTACCTCGGGTCGGCGGCATGTGAGGTGCTAGCGGGGGTAATTAGGGTTAAGGTAGGAAGAATTTGGGGAAAAGTAAGAAGAACTAGAGCATGGGTAGGAGGAGACAGGAGGTAGACGACGACGGACTAATGCTTAATTGAAGAATTCAAATGGTTCAATACAATCGATGCGCGTGAGCTGCCGTCTCGGCTAGCTTTTAACGAGATACATGGGCCTTGCCCGTTCACGCCTTGCAGGCGGATTGTCATCACAGTCCATTGAGAAGCGGCGAATCTTTCATTTGCCTTCACGGGCCTTGGCGACTTGGGCGGCCCGATCTTCTTCTTCCATGACCGTATTTGGTCACCTTGGGCTGTGACATCCCCCCGTCCATGGAATCTTTGCTTGCCCCCAAAGCGGCTAAATGGGGAAACTCTAGCGAACAGCATCAAAGTCTTCCCATGTAGAGAGCTCTTTAGGAAGGTTGTTCCACTTGACTAAGACCTGCTGCACCTTGATAGAACCCGCACTGTACGACGCGATTGCAAGACTTTGCTTTCGGGCGCCAAATCTCGAGCAAAATCGGAAAGGGAGAGTAGGCACTACGGTGAGTTGCTCAGACGGCCTTCTTCGAGTTGCGAGACGTGGAAGGCTGGATGAACCATAGAATGGTGGCAACTCAATTTGTATGCCACCGAACCCACCACGAGCAACAATGCGGTATGGTCCAAAAAAGCGGAAGGACAATTTGTGACGGGAGCGTGGAGCAAAGAGATGTTTGCACGTAAAGGGGTCGTAGCTTCAAATATACCATGTAAGCCCACAGCGAACCCTTTCGGAAGCGGTGCATGTCGGCTGTTTCTTCATACGAGACTTGGCGGAGGATGTGTTCTTTGCAACAATGAATCCATCCGGGGGCGCCCCGAACCCAAGCTTGCACATCGGCGATTGAGGAAGAGCCGTCTCTTGCCAACAAAGCGAGGAGTGTACCCATACAAAGCCTCGAATGGAGATCGACCAATTGCGGAATGGAGGCAAGTATTGTACCAAAACTCAGCATGAGAAAGCCACTTACTCCACTTGGATCGGGCGGGCATGCGCGAAGCACCTCGAGATAAGTCTCCGGACATTGATTGAGGCGTTCGGTCCGACCATCGATTCGGGTGGTAGGCCAAGCTTTTGCACAATTTCACATCCACCACACGAAAACAGTTCATCCCGGAATTTGGGCGTGAATATCTGTCGCGGTCGAAACCATAGCGGTTGGGAGCCCATGCAAGCGGTACATAGAATGAAAGAAGGCTTCAACCACATCAGAAGCGATAAAGGGATGTCTCAGAGGTATAAAGTGCCCATATTTGGTAAGCAAATCAACCACGACTAGAATGCAATTAGAGTTACCCAGACGAGGGCGCAACCGTCAATGAAATCCGGGGAGACCACTTGCCAAGGCTGAATCGGGTATGGGGAGAGGTTGTAGCAACCCGGGTGACTTCACACGTTCGGCCTTGGGCGTTGATGTGATAGTACAAATATTGCACAAAATCGAGCTGCCGACTTGAGTCCCTGTCCGGGCAAAACATTGTTAGCCAGTCGAGCACAAGTGGTCGGCACTCCTAAATGACCCCCGGGTGATGAATGGAATTCGGAGATCGACAATTTGTTGGAACTCGGCATCTGCTCCTACCCAAATGCGGTTCTTGTAGCGCAATGAGACCATCTTTGAGAGTGTAATGAGGAACCGAGTTTGTCAATTGCAAGCTTGGCGGGAGAATCTTAGAAAGCAATTTGCATCGTTACGGTAGGCGGGCCAACACGAGAAGACACCTAGGATGGAGTGGCGGAGGAAATGGCCGCACATTGAGTGGTGGTGGCGGGGATGGCGGGACAAGGCATCTGCCCGCACGGTTAGAGGAACACCTTTCGGTACGATGCGATGCGCAACCCGAGCAATTTGGTGAATCTGTGGCGCGCAATGAGTGTGGGGCGTTGATCGCCGAGTAGAGGCATTTGCATTGATCCGTTAGGATGGTGAACTCCACGGGCTGCGGATACGCTCGCCAGCGATCCACGGCGAGGAGAATGGCCATGTACTCTTTCTCGTGCGTGGATAGACCCTGGTCTTGGGCCGAGCCTTGCTCAAGAACGCTAATGGATGCCGTCTTGCATCGAGCGGCACCCCTGCGGCCTCTCGAAGCATCGGTCTCGATCCGCGAAAGGCCGAGCAAAATTAGGCAATGCCGGCACCGGCCCGGGCGAGAGCGGTCTTGAGCTTGGAAAGAATTCTCATGATCGAAGTCCGGATGAATATGGCATGTTTCTTGGCCGGAGCTGTTAAAGGGCTTCGAAATGATTCCAAAGTGACGAACGAATCGGCGGTAATACCCAGCTAGCCCGAGGAAAGAACAAAGCTCTTTTGGCGAGGAAGGAGTGGGCCAAAGCGATATGGCTTCGGTTTTCTTTGGGTCGGTCTTTGACTCCATCACGTGATAATATGCCCCCAGTGCGCTATCGTGTGCGAGCAAAGGTGCATTCTGCGAGCCGGCATCCATTGATCCTTGGCCAACAAGTCAAACACAGTACGAAGATGTTGCAAATGCTCCTCTCTAGTTCGACTGAATATGAGGATATCATTGAAGAAAAGCGATGGCAACCGACGCGAGACGGGGGCTTGAGTGGCATTCATTGCCCAGGCGTTCGAGGCCCCAATCGGTCCAAACGACATCACTTTGAATTCAAAGCTGCCCGAAATGTGTTTGAAACGCGGTTTTACTTTCCTCCCCTTCACCGCATCGATTTGATGAAAACCGGCCTGCGGATCTAGAGTGGAGAAATAAGGCGCACGGGCAGTTCATCAATAGCTCTTCGATGATAGGGCGGGAACTTCCCTTTAGCGATGATAGCGTTTAGTTGGCGATAATCAATGCAAAACCGCCAGGTATTGTCCTTTTTCTTGACCAGCAAAACTAGGGATGCGAAGTCAGCATTCTTGGGTTGAATGATACCACGAGCTAATATGTCATTGACTTGTTTCTCAATCTCCGTCTTCAGCACGGGAGCGTAACGGTATGGACGAACATATCTTGGTTGGCGCCTGGAATTAGCGGTATGGTGTGGTCACAAGCTCTTTTGGGAGGCAAACCTGAAGAAGGCTGGAACAAGCACTGAAACTCATCAAGCAAAGACTGCAATTCAGGATCATCAGCTGCAGGATCAGGTATAGGAAGAGAAGGTTGCAGTAGGCTGAGCTGCACCACAGATCCCACTGGAAATTTGACAGAATTTCCCAACAAAACAGCTACAGAATCTTGATAAGGAATTGCCATCCATCCTTGAGCCCAATCAACTTTGCATTGACTGAATGAAGACGACCAATCCAGGCCCAATATCATATCATAAGAGGAAAGAGGCAATAGCTTTAAGTCGGATGTAAACCGATATCCACTGCACTTGACCATACGGCCAGATGGTATGAGCAGTCACGACTCAAGACATTGCCATTAGCTACTTGCACTTGCATGGACTAAGGCAACAACTGGATACCCATCAAGCTTGATGCAAGGGATGAACTGACAAACGTATGGGAGCTGCCAGAATCAACCAAAATGGACAAATGATGTCCCTGAAGGTTACCTTGCGAGCCTGAGTCTTAGGGGAAGCGGCGCCGGCCCGATGCGGCGGCGAGACAAATGCATCATGATGCGTGGCTCGGGGAGGGTTGGAGGCTCAAAATCCTGGCTCTTCCAGGGGAAACAAATCCAAGAGCTCTTGTACGAGATGTAACTGAACTATTTCAGAACACTTGTGCCCGCGGCTCTATTTGACACCACAACGCATGCACAGGCCCTGAGCACGCCTAGATTCTCGGAGATCTTGGAATTTGTCATCAACTGTAGTCCTCTTGGCATCAGCTTCAGGTTTGATGGGCACTGGCAAGGAGGCAGTAGAAGCCTATGCCGCCTTGATGCCAGTAATAGAATCTGGGCGCTGAAGCGTCGTCGCTGACCCGCCAACGCTTCCTCCTGCAATTTGGCGAGAGTACAAGCGATATCCGGGGTAGATGGACGATGTACCATAAGAACAGACTTAATATCATCACGCAACCCGTCAATATAGCGTTGGACATAGTGGATTGGGTCTGTGTTTTTGGAGTAAGCAGAGAGTTCATCGACTAGAGCAACAAATTGGTCACTGTATTCGACGACAGAAGTAGTCATACGAATCTGGAAGAAACGGCGAACTAGAAGCTCATGCTCATCACGGGCAAAACGCATTAGCAAACGAGCACAGAACTCAGACCAATCCACGGATTCTAACTCATCCTCAATAGCAGACAACCAACGCTTAGCAGTACCACGGAAGTGCATCGTGGCCGCTTGAATCCAGAGGTCAGGCTCTACACGATATAGCTTGAAGTAGTGGACAGACTGTTTGATCCACAACTTTGGGTGATCACCATCAAATGTTGGGAAATCAAACTTGGGTAGTTTGCTGGAGTGATCCCCACGGAAACCCCCGTGATGAGCGGACTCGTGGATGAAGGGAGGTGGTGGGAGGTGATGGTAGGACTGTGGCGGCTGTGGTGGAGGTAGGTGGTGATTGGGTGTAGTATGCGACGGTGGAGGTAGGTGATGGTTTGGAGTAGGTGGCGGTGGTGGTGGTGGACGAGGAAACTATGGCGCTTCGAGGAAAGGGCGGGGAGGAAGGGGGATTGTAGCTGAACGTACCATGGTGAATTGGTGGGCGTGAGTGGTCACCACCGGAAGCCACCTTGACCGACGCGGTGCCCGCCTGGGCGAGTTGGCGAGGTTCCCCGGATGGGCGCGGGCGGCCTCGGGGCCACCATGGAGACCCGTCTTTGGTCTCGCGAGAGGTAACGGTGGCTCCCGCTGATTGTCGGGGACGGAGGCGCGATCCCGAATGTTGGAGGAGGGCGGTCGGCCGGAACGCCGGGGAACGCTCTGTCGGTGTGGATGGGCGGGCGCCCGGCCGGCAACGTCACGGAGGGCCGCGCCATGAACACCGGGCGGACCGGACGGACCGCCTCCATACTAGCGCTCCATGAACTTGGTGTGCTTGCCGACCTCGGCTTGATGGGCGTGAGGCGACCCGATCCGCCACGTAGGTCGTCGATGTCGGTGTCAATCTTGGGCGCCATTCCTCGAACACCTTGCCTGCGTCCTCCGGGATGTCGTCGGCGACGGGAAGCGGCGAGGTTGTTACGGTCCATCTTCGTCTCGATGGTGTCGGCGGGTCTCCAAACGCGTGATGCCGTCGGCGGGGAGCTTGTGAGTTGGATCCATGGCGCCGAGGCTTCGACGGCGGGTGAAGTGCTCGTGAGAAGGCGGCTCCGGATCTACGAGCACACAACCACCAGTAGTGACTCGTGGATGGAATGGGTTCACCCGTTCAATCCGCCAAATCGCAGGAGAACACGGCGAAGGGGACCGACCAAATCCGATTGAATCAAACCACCGATGGCAAAGCGAAAGTGCGTCGCGATGGCGTGGCCGAGGGGCGGTGTCTCGATACCAGATGTGAGGTGCTAGCAGGGTAATTAGGGTTAAGGTAGGAAGAATTTGGGGAAAAGTAAGAAGAACTAGAGCATGGGTAGGAGGAGACAGAGGTAGACGACGACGGACGAATGCTTAATTGAAGAATTCAAATGGTTCAATACAATCGATGCCGTGAGCTGCCGTCTCGGCTAGCTTTTAACGAGATACATGGGCCTTGCCCGTTCACGCGCGCAGGCGGATTGTCATCACACAGTCCATTGAGAACCGGCGAATCTTTCATTTGCCTTCCTGGGCCTTGACGACTTGGGCCGGCCCTGATCTTCTTCTTCCATGACTGACTGGTCACCTTGGCTGCTGACACAGCAGTAGTCGCGGAGCACAACGACAACGCGGTGCCATCCAGCAGGTTCGTATCTCCTGCAGAGTGCAGGCCACCACCGATTTTTGGTGATTGCTCCGGTGTCGTGTGTTCCGCCGAGGTACACGGGCAACAACTTGGTGCCTGGGAATGAGCAACTAAGTAGCTCTCATCGGATACCCTCTACCTTGTCCTATTTGATTGTTTTGGTAGCATTTGCGTCGAATCGTGAGCAAGAGCAACAGTATTCATTGTTTGGTCAAGATATTGGCTCGAATGGCATGATGTATGATTGGTCGACACTGCTTCTGGAGGAGCTTGTTTAGCAGGAACCTGGTTGCTGGATTCTTTAGTTTGTGATTTGTTGCTGTCTTTGTGGCTTTAGGGCTAAATTTTTTTTGGGTGCTCAATGGTAGCTCTAACATCAAATAAACCATTTCCTCAACAAGAAAAAAATATTTCCTGACCTAGTGGGTATTCTGTGGTGATTTATATGAACTATGGCCACTTCATATTGCTCCTCATATTTCTGCGTTGTGTCATGTGTGCATGTAAACTTGAAGTGGGTTTCTGATTAATTTGGGAATGAGATGATATTGGTGTTTAATGTACTGCTGTTTTTGTCTTGTTAACACCCTTCCTGATTCTCCGGAGTCATACTTGCTAAGGTATTATGATTTCAATATGAAATTATACCCCATTTATTCGCTTTGAGTCAGCCTGTTTCCTCAAGTTTTTTACAAGTTATAAGAATGTCTAATTTGAGGGACCGCATGTACCTGTCAACCTATTGTTTGCCTTGTTCCATGAGGTACGTTGTGCGATCATTCATAAGAATACCTGCAAACCTAATTTTTTGAGAGGGTGACACTGAGTGCCTCGAAGATGCCTATGCAGACTATCTGGACACTTTTGAAACACTGAATCCCTGACAAAGGAGGCTAGTGTGCCTCTCAGAAGTTTAATGACTCACAGGAACCTGTTCACTCTGTTGGAGTTGGATATGATGATTGGATAGCTTGATATCTGATAACATCAATTGATTTGTTTTAGATGTGAGGTGTAGCTGTTTTCTCGTTTTTGTGCAACATTTTTAAGGGTTGTACAATTTGTACTATGTAGCCACCAAGCCACATGAGGAGTTGTGATTTAGATAATCACACACTAATTTTGTAACATTCTTTGCACAATCTTTTTAAGTTTGTGGAACTTTTATTCTGTTTTAGTGATTTATTTTGTGAGATACAGCAGGCTTTTTTTTTGTGCGATCTTTCAATGTTTGGAATTTCTATTTAGCAGCCACCAAGCCATATGAGTTGCAACCAGTATATAATTATACACCTTTTTTTGAAGAACGTGCATGGGCACATGTTTCATTTAGAGGGAAGAACAAGCGATTAGCCACCGTGCCAGTAAACAATGCGTAGGCATTATGCGATTACACAAGGATGGACACAAAGTGACCCATAGCAAAATAATAGAACAATGAGGACATCAGTCCTGTACTGTAATTATACAGTAATTATGTGACATTTTCTCAATTGATAATGTAGTAAAATAGAATACGGAAATCTAATTGATCCATATTCTACTGTAACAAATGGGTACGAAACTACGAATACATAGAATGAGATGGCATCAGAAGCTACACTATAGAAAGTGTAATGATTTTCTCAAAGTAGTTAATAGATGGCCTTTTTAGGGTGGCAAACAGCTAAATGAGCTAATCTGTTAATTTATTGGTTGATGAAATACCAAAACTTTTTACCTTTGGTGTGTTTGTACCATCATGGCCTATCATGCAGTTTTGTGTACTGAAACGTAGTCATGCTTGCTTGTTTGAAAATGATAAGCTGTTTAGCATATCCAAATCCACATGCACATACTTATGCCATTTGAACTGTTCAATATATTTTTTAATTCCATGTTATTCAAGTATATCTATCCATTCATATGTTGTGGGTCCTCTTCTACCAGACCATTGCAGGCACCATCAGAAAATTATATGGCTTGGCAACTTTCGAGCAATAATGACCATATAAATTCCCCTCCAAATTCATTAGCCGGAGGAGTTCCTGGACCCATGCCTCTACTCCCTTCCGAGGAGAGGAGAAGCTTGCAGTTCGCAGTTAAGAAATTCCTAGAATTGCTGCTGATAAATACTCTTGTGCTAGATGATATTCTGGGCCTTAGGCAAGAATTAGCTGCCATTGAATACAAGATCCATATGCTTACCAAACAAACCATTCCCAGACTTTGTGTGGATAATGAATTGGAATACAGGGAGATTATCCAGGGAGGCATGAAGTTAGAGGAACAGATGCATGCTCTTAAACCAAACAAGTAAGTATTGGTCCTCAGTTCTGAAAAGATGGAGTTGGAAGCTCTGTGCAAAGAGCTATTTGTGAAGGTTCAGTCATTGTACAGGGAGCTGGAGCAGATCCGATCCGTGAACAAGCAGATACCTGCTATGAGAGGAGATTATGAGGGGCCAGGTTTGTGTTTTCTGGTCTTATGTACTGTGCATTGATGTGGAAAATGTCTCCATAATGTTATGCTTTGTTACACATATAGTTTTTTTTAACAATCTGCCGTATTTCTTAAGCAGGCTGCATTGTGCTCTGCACATTTTTTAGAATTAAAATTGTCAATAATTTCTGCTTTGTTTGTCTTTCTAAAATTTACCAATGTTTTGTAGGTATTAAACTAATAATGCTCCACATGGCTAAAATTCTTTTCCAGGATGGCGTATGAGCATGAGAAACAAGCAAAAATCGAGCTTCTTGAGCAGAGTCAGGCCATAGAGAGATTTTATCAACATGAAAATGGAAGCACAGAGATTACGGTCAGAGCTAGAGAAGAGAAGGTCTGGTGTGTTCAAGCATCATGCATTCGGCTCACACTACAACAAATAGAGAATGCTGCCGCAATACCACATCCTCCAACTGATAGATGGGCATCACAACACAAAAGTGTAGCTAAGGGCTTGGCGTCTATAAAAAAATAGTTAAAACCAGGACCAAATGTGTTTCGGTATTTCGGATGATCAGCTGACCAATTTATTTGTTAAAAAATACATTGCTATATCTCAATATTAAGTTCTCTCTCCTTTCCAAATTATATAAGACGTATTGGTTTTCTAGATATATTTCTTTTACTAATACATAGTGTATGTCTAAGTGTATAGCAAGAGTAATGTATCTAGGAAATTCAAAACATCGCGGTGGCAAGGGAATGCAGGCGGTAGGGGAATTCAAAACATCTCATTCGTTTGGCAAGGGAATTCCAGAGCTACAACATGAATTGACAGCTCACAATCAGATGCTCTTTCAATCCAAATGCGCATGCATGTCTATCAAATTCAGTTCTCTAAGTGAGTAGTTATTAATGAATATATGAAATGTTAACTAATCATGTTTACTTGTCATGGTAAATTTGTCATTATACAGCAAGCTCGTTCGACGCCAAAACGTGCAAGCTCTGCGGCTTTTTCAGCGGAATTGACATCATCCCAGTAGCAAACGTGTCCAGCAAGAAAGAAAATAGCACCTGCACAAATTTTTGACCCGTTGGCCCAGCCCAGCAAGAAAAGTAGCACCTGTTGGGCCAGAGACGACCACAGCCCACAAAAAAATTAGTTTAGTTTTGGTTGGGGTGCGCCAGGGCCCCACTGCTGGGCGACGCGTGAGGGCTCCAGTCATGAAGCCACTGTGGTGGACCCTCCCCACATAAAATAAGATTAATATCGAAGTGAGTACATGACCCACGTATCGGATATTAAACTGATAAGAACAGATACTACACTTGATCTTAGCCAAAAGGCCGAGAAAGGTATGCTTTAAACAGCTGCCCTGGGTCTGCTTATGTAGTCCGCGTGTCTGTGCTGCTTGGCTGGGCGAGGTGGGACTAAACAACGGATGAACATGCTGTGAAGGCGGTGTCGGTCGAGGTCGAGCGCGATGGCAAATATTGTAATGGGCCGTCCAACGTTGCTGCCATCTTCTCCTAGCTTGAGGCCCACTCCATGGGGCAGCGCGCTGGAGCCCAACACACTGGATACGTCTTTCTTTTTTTCCCTTTTTCCCCTCATTATTACTGTATATATATCTTTTCATTTGTTTTAAGCATACATAATTACAATTAGAAAGGAAAAAACATAAATGCCTCTCTTAAATGCAATTTGAGTTGACTGGCCTGATTTTTTTAGTTAATAAAGGTGTAACACGCTGATGAGGAGCTGGATTGCGTCGAGGTTCGAGCAACACAACACAAGGGCCGGCAATATCATGAGGACTCAAGTCTATTTCACGGAAACACGTTAAAATCAACAATAGGAAACAGACGAATATATTGAGGAAGACTCAAGTCTATAAATACAAAGCGACACGGATGTTAAAAATAAATAAAGGCACCCCTCAACCAATTGTAGCTTGACGCCACCTGCCAAGCAGCTGGGTGCCTGTAAGCCATTCTTGCACAGCAGACAGCACAATGGGACTCACCTTCCCAGTCACCAATACAATCTATATATCGACCAAACAAGAACCCAGAGCACATGGCCGATTCAGCAGTAGATTGAATACTGAAATGTAATTTTTGGGCACATTGAAATATAATTTCTGGGCACATGCATGGATTGTTTTCGGGCTCACCCTTGGGTTTGATTCCTAAAGTGGCTTCCTCCTGTAGCCAAGCAAATTGAAACTGAATATCTATGGCGTAGGAAATACCAAGATGTCGGAAATCCACATTGTGCCTCCAACTGAAACGAACTTGAACCCACAAACAACTGTGCCAAACATGCATGATGGCCTAGTTAAATTTAAATTTTCAGTTTGAGAGAATCATAATTCGTCCAAGTAAACATTGGCAGGGCAGTCAGTAGATCATATTTACCTAAGAACAGAATGCAGATACATGAATAACTGAATTTTAGTACACAAATGAACTAAGTCCTTTTCCTTTCCATGGGAATGAGAAAAAGGATTGCAAACCCCCCAAAAAAGGGCTTACCTTGGCTCACACATAGGGATTTGAAAAACACCATGGCACAACAGCACAAAGAGCATGATGCACCTCTCTTGGCACATCACATATATGTCACTGAAACTTCACATATGACTTGGTAGTCATCCAATACACTATTTCACTTCATTCCATCCAATCTCACTCAGCTTAATTGCCTCCCTACCAGTACACCCGCGCACCTATCTGAATAGTCTTCTCTTGCCACCAATCCAAGTGACTATATCACTTCTTTACTCCCACAAATGCAGTGAAGAATCACAATCTAATCACCTGACATTTACATAAGCAGCTTGTGGTGAGGATGCAAGGGGAGGTAAGCTCCTATTTCTCACTCACAAATTTGATGAGTGATCACCCACATTGGCCACCTCCATTCTTATCTCCATCTTTACTATCCTTGTCCTTGGGAGGAGGTGGAGGAGCATTAGGCATCTTGAGAAAGAAGGAGGTGGAGAGCAGAGACAGCGAGACCTGGACCTGATCCCGGCCCATCCTCACCGGCACCTGCTGCCGCCTCCGCTGGACCGGACGGATGTACCTCTCGTGCAGTTGCCGGAAGCCGCCAAGCGATAGCACGACGCTGCGGAGCATCTGCTCGGAGAATCCAGTGTAGGCCCAGTCCCGCACGCACGCCGCCTCCCACAGCCGCTCGTCCCGCGCCAGCACGCGCCACCCGCGGCTCACGCACGCCGCGGCCGCCAGCGTCCGGGCCTCCGCCCGCATCAGCACCTCGAACACCAGGTCCTCCCCGAGATCCGGCACCCTCACCTGCTCCTCGGCCCCTCTGGACTCGGGACCTGGCGGCAACGCCGGCTCCGGCTCGCCCGCCCTTGCGTCCTGCGGCGGCGGTGGAGGCTGCGCGGAGGAAGACGAGCACTCGCCCGCCACGCTGGAACTTGGGGACGGCTCCTCCGTCCGCTGCTTCTTACTTGGCTCGCCCGAGAGAGAGTCGCCAATGCCCGTGGCGGCGGGGTTGGGGCCCGGTGGTCGTCGCCGCCGCCTGACGAATCGGAGCGACACTTCATGGCCGGCTATTCGGGGGCACTGCCTTGCTCGTGGGTTGCTTGCGAGGAGGAGCGGATGAACCTGCGTGAAGCAGTGCAGTTCATTTATCCACACTGGGAATGGTCAGCTTGAGCTTTTTAAGCAGCAACAACTTTTTAGCAGCTTTTAAGCTTTTTGGCACCTCTTGGAAAAGCACTTATACTAAATAAAAATCGAAATTACCCACTCACCACAGCTCGGTATGCAACACCCGCGCGATCTCCCCGGAGCTCGACACCCGCAGCTTATCTGTCGCGGCGGCAGCACGTCGACCCGCGACGGCACCGCGTGGATCCGGGCGGTGGCGGAGTGGATTTGGGTGGGGTGGGGAAGATCCGGGAGTGCGGCAGCGGCAATCCAGGGGCTGGTGGGGAAGCAGCGGGGATGAGATGAAAGGCGTCGGTGGGGCGTGCTGCTGATGGCCGGGAGGCGACGAGGTCTCGCAGCTCGCAGGGCGGTCCCGTCGCCGAAGGGAGGGATGGGGGAGCGCTAGGCAAGGGCCGCAAGGCGCTAGCGGAGGCAAGCTCGCAGGGAGAGAACCGAAGCAGGTTGGGGAAAGCTCCTCGCCCCCGAGCTGTTGGCTTAATTTCCTTTTTTTTTTCAGGCCGTTTTCAAGCTGACTTATTTGTGTCCCCGTGCAATGCAATTTAAAAGCAAATTTCACATAGTTTAAGAACATTTTTCAGGTTCTTAAAATTCAATACAACGAGACTGTTTCGATGACAATCATCATTTGCCACCGTATCTGTGGCGCACTACGGCAACGCCACAACTTGTGGCGTAGAAATCAGTTGCCACGGAGGTGGCGAGTTTTGACGTTTTGGCTCTCGAAAAAGAGTAGCGGTGTCATCAACCAACCAACGGATAAAAATTACATGACGGGCGCACCTATAGCATGGCGTGTGAGGGCAACAAACCAAACAACCTTTTGACTTGGTAGCTCTAATACATTAAAACCCCAAGATGGTGGTACCACCGGGCCTCGTCGAGGAGCACGAGAACGCTGACCCAACAAGAATATATTTGGCGAAATGTGGACGTGAGTGCATGCACGCCAGACACATGACCCATGTAAGAGAGAGTATATCAATATCTACGAAGGAGAGGGGGAGATAACTTGTAGGAACCCAAACAACTCGCCTTTCATAGCCAATCCACATGAACCCCTCCGCGTCCTGTTTGTCCCCTTCCCTGTTTTATGATTCTTTCCCAATTCTTCCTACTCCCAACTCCACTGTTGCTAACAACTACACAACAACGTATGTGTGCAAGGGTTTTGATGAGTAAGGAAGAAAACGGATGGAATTTTTCCATTCCAAACCACCCATTTTTAGACAAAGAAAACGAGGATGCTGGGTTAGAGCATCTCCAAGAGTACCCTATAACTTTCTCCTAATATCTATGAGTTTAGGATCTCCCAAAAAGAAATAGGATAGGAAAAAATTATCAATCTCCAACAGATGCTTTATAATTATCTCCCGATAACCAAATTTGGGCCCACTAGATCAGGATTAGTTGGCCGGTTCGTTGGGTATTGGAGCGCGCGCGATCGTCCAGGTTCGAAGCTTTCCTCGCGCGATCGTCGGGTCCGTCGAAGAAGCTCGGCGATCGTCTTCCCATCGAAGAACTCGCGCGACCTTCCAGGTATCGCCGCCGTGATTGCTGCTTCGACAGAAGTGAGTTGCCCAAATCTGTTGCTGCCGGACCAAGCTGTGCATAGCTGTGCATGCCCGATGCTGCTTGCTGCCTGTAGTACACACCATGAGTGCACAGCTGAGATGACTACGTGAACAGGAATCAAAGGTTCACTGAATACTAAATTATATAATTGTCTTGGATAAACAAAATGAGATGAAGGTGGACCTCCGTGCCGCGAGCTGATCACAGTGACGATGCAGAACAACTACAACACGTACAGCTTCGGCGGGAAGAAGGCGCTCGTGCTGTCCACGGCCGGCGTGCTGGGAGGCAAGAAAGAGGAACATCTTGAGCTGCGGTACCCTTTGCCCCGGCCTGCACGGTGACCATGGCCTAGATGACTAGAAGGTGTACAGATTGAAACAGTTTCTGCTGCGCTGATGGATGGGCGCGCCGCGGCGGCCGGGCCGGCCGGTGAATGGTGAAGCCTGAATGAGCGGGTCAGACTCGCTGGGAGTGGGACGTTGGACCTATGAACTTGGCGGCGGCCCCGATCAAAAACCCCTGCCCGTGATGTTCGAGAATAATGTCCTCGACCGAAGCCGCTGCAGGCGGCGGCCTATCCTGATCAAGATCCCTAAAACCTAAAGGCAACAGGCCATCAAGATTCATACTGTGAGGGACTCGTGCAAGGGGAAGTAGAAGATCCATGGCGTCGTACGCACGAAGGTCCTCGTGGTGATGAAGAACCGACGGCGCGCGAGGAAATTTCACGGACGCGCGAACCTTTCACCTCGCGCACGCGGCGAAGAAACGTCCGTGGATAGGCGCGGATACGCGCGCGGCGCGAGCGCGGATATATACGCACAATGTGGGGGGATTTTCCGAGTGCCCAGAGATTGGGATGAAATATTGGGTACTGTTGGAGAGGTGTTTTTTATCTTTTTCCTAAAAAAAAAAGATTGGGAGGTAATATAGGGTACTCTTAGAGATGCTCTTAAATGTTGCCAGTTTTGATCATGTGGCTTAGTCCCCTCATAGTTCGGATCATATGCCTTGCAGTGGTAGACCTAGAAATTTAACTGAGTCCAGTAAAGTCTAAGACAACTTTCTCTTTCCATCTCCAATAAAGCAAACTAGGCTAACACAAAATCTATAAAACAATCGCATGAAGATCCCAAGCAGTTTGGTAGTATTGTTGTATCTTCTCAACTTACGTCCCTTTAGGACATTAGAGTGAGCTTGCCGTGCGATGTGTTAGACCCCCATTGCGCACTAGACCTAGAGAGAGTCCGGGGTTCTTGGTTCCGTCTCTATTGGCTTGTGAGCATTTGTACGTGGATTAGACGGTTTAACATGTACTTTTATGGAGGTTGTAACATCCCGGGACCCGACCGTTGGCTGGCGGGCGCCCCAGCGGCGCCGCCGCGCCCCGGCAGCCACCACCTCCGGCACCGGGCGCCGCGTCTCCCGGCCCGCCCTCGCGCCCTCCCTCCCTCCTCCCTCCTCCCTCGGCAAGCCTCGGCTGCGGCCATGCGCGGAGGCCACGCCACGGCATGCCCTCCCGTCCATGGCGCCGCTGGCCGCAGCTAGGGGGGGCCGGCGCCGCCGATGCGGCCCGGCGGCTGCAGATCCACGCGGCCCCCTTCCCGGATTCGTCGCCCCAGCCCCACGCCGCGCGCTCCCGGGCTCGGTCCCGTCGCGGGACGACCTGCGCCGTCTCTGCGGGGGGCGGGCCTGCGGGGCGAACCCGGCCGCCCCGCCGGAGTCGGCATGCCGCCTCCGCGCGCGGACCGCCTCGGCCCCCGCCCGTCCGCGTCGCCAACGGCTCTGTCGAGGCCTGCCCGCGCGAACCTCCTCGCCGTCCGTCGCGGTCGCGGCGGCCCGTCTTGATGGTGCGACCTCCGATGTGGTGGTCCACGGCGGTTCTCGCTGCCCCGTGGTGACCTCGCCGCCATCGAGGAGGGGTGAGACGACTCCGCCCCCTCACCGCGCCGCCTCCGCAGCTGCGGCCGCCGGCGGCGTTGTTGGTGGTTGGTGCGGAGGTCGTTCGTGCGCCCTCCGCTCCGTCTTCGTCACCGCCTCCGTCTCCACCTCCCTGCCCGCCCCGGTTCCGCAGCGGGGGTCGTCCCCGCCCACCACCGTGCCGCCGTCGCCAGCTCCGTTGCGGCCGGTGCCCTCGCCACCCGTGATGTCCGCCATGGGGCGTCGTCTCTCCGGCTGCGGCAAGGCCCTCTCCCCGGATGTGCCCCCTACTTCCCCTCCGCAGGAGACCCAAGGGATGCGGTGGGTGGACGGCTCCTTCTCCGATTGCTCGGACAACGAGGGCGAGTTCGTCGAACTGGGAGCCCCCCACCGTCGTGGCGGCGCGCTGTCCATCCCTCTTCCCGGGAGCGCTCACGGGTTCTGTCGCCGAGACCTCGCGGATGACCGGTCGAGTCCCCCGCACTAGGAGTGGGGGACGCTGCCCCGACGCCGAACCAGCGACCCAGGCGCAGGCCGGCGGCCGCCGTCGTCGTCGGTCAAGCATCACGACCTCTCAGGCTCGCCATGCTCTGCGGGCCGCTTTCGTGGCTTTGGCGGCACCCGTGCTGGTGACTTCGCCATGGGCGTTGAGTCGGCACGGTCCTCTGCCCGCCGCCTTGGTGTCTATCGCCCGACGCCGTGCACACCGGACCCGCATCTCGCATGCACCAAGGGACAAGGCGTCGTCCGAGGCGGCGCATCTTGGGGACACCGCGGGGCTTGCGGCGGTCCCGCCGTTCCTTCTTCGCCGGGCCGGCGTCTCGCCCACAGCCGTCTCGGGCCACGCCGTCTACCCGCCCACCGGCGTCTGGGGCCGCATCGCCGGGCAACCTTGCCGGATGCTGCGGGCTGGCGGCGCGTCCTCCACCACGGCGAGCACACCACAGCGTCTTGCTCGCCCGCCTTTGCGTCGTCGCCGCCCCGTCCCGGCCTACCTCGTTGGGTTGTGCTTCAAGCGCTTTCGCGGAGGATCACGCGTCGCCGCGGTTTGTCGATCTACCGTCACGTTGCCACCTCTGCGGAGTCTTGGCCCACCGGGCCCGCGCACACCAGGCGGGCGCGGTCGCTGCTCGTCGACCGGCCCCTTTCACGCCCCTCTCGGCCACCGCCGCGGGCTCGCCCGATCGCCCTTGGGGCGCCGTCGCCAAGCCTACGCCGCCACCCTCTCTGTTCGGCTTGCGTGGGCACCATCTGGCGGAGGATTCGTGTGGCCTCCACCAGGTGTCGACTTGGACCGAGCGGTTCAATGTGGCGGCGTTCGGCGTGGCTCGCGACTCGTCGACTCGTCATCGCCTTCACGGACCGCTCGCGCTGGGGCCGTCTATGGCCGCGTTGTCCCCGCCGGGTGGACCCGTGCTTGATGAGCTTCGTGGCCTCCCCTCGTCGCGCGACCGTCGACCTCGGCGCCACCACACTGCGCGGTTTGAGCCGCCGCCGCCTCGCGTATGGTCGCGCTATGCTTCGCAGGGGCGGAGGCTCCGGTGGATCCGGGAATGACAGGGGTGGACCAAGCGTCCGCCGGCGTCGCCACGGTCCGCCCCTCGACGTCACGGGATGCGGGGTTCCTATGAGTCGCCCCTTGGCGGAGGGGCCGAGGAGGGTCCGTGGCGAAGGGCGGCCGGGGACCACCGCCGCCGCCCGACACGTCCGTTCTGCCCGGCGCGGATGTGTCGGAGGTGGCGGACTACGGTTGCGGACTTCATCGACTCGCCGACTTTGACTGGCGGGGGCTGCCAGGGTCCCCGCCATAGCGACGAGCGAGGGTCGTCGGCGGCGACGGATGCTTTGTTGACACATGTTAACGTATACTTTTAATTGTCAACTAAACATGGAAAAGGACTAAAATATAATTAGATAACCTTATTGGGGGTTTCTACTAACGATTTCCATGAGTTTTGGTAAAGTTGTGATTTGCGGGGACTTAACAGGGGAAAACAAAGGAGTTCGCAAGCAATACGACTACATAGCGCAACATAATCCAACTCGGAACAAAGTCTAGAAGGTTCGGAGTACACCGACGTCAAAGAGTCCCAACACCCGAAAAATACATCATCTAGAAGACTCCGGAAGCCACGGCGCAGCGGGGACGGGGTGGGACTCACCCTTGGCCGGCCAGGCCTAATATTGAGCCGACCGGCTGGCCCCTCGACCAAGTCATCTCCGCTTCGAAGCTTCTCCAACCGCCTCTAAGGCGCAATCTAATCCTCTCGTTTAATGTCGGTTTGATCAGGGGCGGCGGTGGAAGTACGAGTTGTATCTAGATCCAACACACGGTACCTCCTCCCGACTATATAAGCAAGCCCCCGGGCCCCTAATCTCGGATCATCTCATACATCATATCTCATCAGATGGAGGCACGGCGCTGGAGGATTAGATTAGACGACTACAATGTAATAGAATAGATCTAGTAGAGAGTTAGGGAGAGCGGAATTGCGCTCAGGTCTCGGAGAAGTCTTCGGCGTTACGGTATATCTTTGTATCTCAACTCTATTAGACTTTATGCCATAATTAGATCTATCTTTTTCTAGTACTTTTATGCCTTTCATGATTATTGATTAGAATATAGTTGTTATATAATTGCATGGGATCTTCGCCGTATTGAGTGCTCACGGTTATTCATGATTTTGATTTATCATAGTCTTTACCCTTGCTTCCACGTGGAAAATATAAATAACGATACTACGGAATACTCCGGGTAAAAGCTACAATGGTATATTTATTACGTAAACTTGCGGAATCCTTTATTTTCTTTTTTGCACTTAATAAATACCAACAAGCTTTTTTGGCGCCGTTCTTGGGGAAGCAATTGGCGTAAAGATTTTGATAATGATCTTGATATACGCTAATTTAGTGTATTAACTAGCTTTAGTAGGATTACCCTTGCTCTATTGAGTGTGGAATAGACAGGGATATCACTATATATCCCTACATTATGAGCATATGATTATTTTTCCTTGGATATTCTTGTCCTTTGACCATGCCGGGTTTGGAGTAAAGAAGAGCGAAGGATGACAATACAAGGTATGTCCAACCGGTCATTATGCAACATTGAATTATATACATAGAAACATTTATTGTCATGTTGCTACACTAGCTTGGTTATCTTTACCTTTATGCATGCTCGATCTGTTAAACACTCATCATGCTCTATCATCTCTGTTTGAAAAAAAAAAAAAAATCTCTGCAATGCTTTCATGCTGTTGTTTGCTATAGTATGCTTAGGTTTTGAAGTATTTTCATACACCTTTTAGATTAAGCAGGGTGCTCAGTTTAAATTGTTTTCATGGCTCGAGTTAAACATGGTGTTTAGTTTGATTCCTGAAACCATAAGGTGTGGTGATCTTTCTTCTAAAGGCTTTTTTTAAATTAAGCGGTGCTTAGGTTAGAACGCCTTCCTAAATCAAATTAGGCGTGGTGTCTAGGTTGACTTTTGAACCATAGTACACTATAGTAGATCTTTGGTATATCTTTTTTGGGTGGGGAGGTCGAGATGAACTCACTAGAGATTGAGCAAGACATGTGAGGCGTGACTTATGGATAAAAAGAATTCCCGATAAGCGAAAAAAAAAGAAGAACAAGAGTGACACAAGACAAAATTCACAATCGAGAATCACTCACTCGAAGGAGGAATTCATGGGTGATGGAAGCATCAGGAGGGAGGCCAATTCCATTGAAGATAATTAAGCCATCCTCTTCCTCGACATGCACCTGTCACTCCACATGCCACTCAAGAAGAAGAGAAGGACCACCATAAGGTGTAATAAGCGCCATCATATTCCAATAATAAAGGTAACACCTTGAGGTAAGTTGTCATTTATTCCTCTTTACTATGGCATTCTCATAAATGAAAAGTCAAACATGCTAGAGTTATAGTTTCACATGATTCAATCTTGTTAACTTTCGACATGTTAGCTTTTTAAAACTTTTTCTAGCATCACTTTCTTGTTCGCTCATTATTTTGCTAAAAATATTTATATGCTAGATTTATCTTCTGATCTTACCACCCTTGTCATAAATGATCTTATACATTATCTTTATCTTGTTCAATGTGCCCACAAGGTTAGAGTAGAAGTAAATGAAATTTTGGTTCGATGGTGTTTTTCCCACTTGAGCCCATGCACTTGATCTCTACCTTGTCTTTGCAAGCGAGGACTCACTTTTGCGCAATAAGAGGAGAAGTCTTACTTCCCCAATTCCTACAAGTGAAAGTCCCCCGACCTACAAATATGCACACTAAACAAGACATTTGCCCATTTGCCACCATCAATCTTCCTTCAAGTATTTGAATCGAAGAACATGGGCAACGCCATCACCAAGTGGCTATTAAGATCGGATGATGCACTTGAGGGTAACCAAGGAAGATCAAAGTGAGCACGACATATTTGGAGACCAAAGAAAAACAAGACGCGGAGACGTTTGCTAAAAACCACAAGACCGGTTGGAGCGGAGTTGGCGAACAAGGAAGACATTAAGAAAGATTAAAGAAGTTCGCTCGGCCCGACCAAGCGAACACTCGGCACACTGCCACTCCAAGAAGGTCTCCTCAGAAGAAGCGACATGGAAAAAGGAAAAAAGCATCACCCTGCGAAGAGGGCGTCAAGAGTACACCTTCGGAAGACCTACCACTACCCGCGTCATCAAACAAACACCATCTCCATCGGCCACCTCATCTACGTCACTCGTCGAGATCATTGAGGGCACCATTTGAGACCACGACATTCAGACGAGATGCCATCGATGGCGCACGCCATGAGTAAGTACTCAAAATTCTCACCAAGAGGTAATTCGGTATTTATCTACATGTTTATTTTCTACGGCATAGTTAAATTAACATATTTCCCTTAGCATATTCACTTTCCTATACCTGCATAAAAAAATCATAAAAATATGTTTTCTTGCTTTACGCATCAAGCTTCTTTAAGCCCCATGCAGGTACTCCTTGTTATGGCGGCATAAAAATAAAAATCAAAAATACGTGAGCATATGAAGGCTCACAATATGTCCCTAAATTTGTTTCTTCGGGTATATGCGGAATTAATGTTGGCGGGGAGAACATTTAAGGAGAACCCGCAGCTTAACGAGTTCCAAGGGACGAACGAAAGGACTACTTCAAGATCCCGGTTTGGGGAGAGCACCCTAGTTATCACGATAAGTATTGCTACTTTACCTTTTTAATATTAGCTAGTTATTATATACGAGTTAATGAGTCTTAGCATGTGAGTTATAAAAGTTAGTTCGATCAATTTGTTTAGCTTCGGTTTAGTCAAAATTAGTTTACTATTAAATATTAGGATTGAGAATTATATAATAAAGTGCTCTTATGGAAGTCATCCACAAGTTGAGTCAATTATTCTCTATATATTTACGGATATGTTTTTTGTCTCCACCATGCTTTGTATGCAAGATAACATAAAATAAGTGTGGGGAGATCCTCGGCGACCCGAGAATTCTTCGCGACCAAAATCAAGAAATTCGGAACCAAGACGGAACCATCGACTCGCACGACGAACCGGCGCCCGACACGGCCCGGTGGGGAGGCCGACCGCCCATATACCCAGGCCGACCCGCCCCCTGCACAGTCCCACGTAGGCCCCGCTTCGTCCACCGCTCGGTTTGCTTCCTAAAACTTTTTAATTTTCGTAAATTACTTTCCGTTCGAATTAAAATAAGTCTTTTTTACATTATGGTATATGAAAAAGATGTCTTGTTAACCCATGAACAAAGTTTTGCATGATTAAATTCCTACATATACCTGTCACTTGTTGGGATGCTTTAATTGCTTAAAACATGAGATATAATAAAGTTAGAATAATGAGATCATCTTTCTTTTATCTTGTCTTTGGAGAGTTATTTATTTCAAAATATTAAAATCATTAGTTATGCTTCTCCTTTGTGATCAATGATACATCCTAATAGAGCCATAGCAATCATTAAAGATATATCTAATTAATTGTTGCTTTCTTGTGTTGAGCTTTGTCAAAACCACGACCCATGTTGAAATTTGTCTAAAGTCTAAGATCAAGATCACATACACTTTGCTTTTCACTAAAGTATCCATGCTCTAAAAGTTTTAATCTCTATCTCCCATAATTTTAATTGTTGAAAAAAGGTACAGCTATGAAAAAGCCAAATGTTCAAAATTCTAAGAGTGGTGGAGAGAAAAGTGAGAGAGAGGAGAAAATGAGCAAGTGTTCTACTGGTCGAGAAGAACCCCCTCTCAAAAAAAAAAGAAGAGAAAAAAGGCAAAAATGAAGAGAAGAATAATGGACAAGTGTCAGGGTGAGTAGGGCCCACTTCTCTAATAAATGAGAGAGTAAAAATGGACAAGTGTCAGGGTGAGTAGAACCCACCTCTCCACTAAATATTTGGTTACCTCGCTTGGAAAATAAATAAATAAATGTTCCAAAAAGGGAGATAGACGATTTTCAACTAGAAAGAGCAAAGTGGTAATAATAATCTTGACTCACATACACATCTTGATCTATGACTTATGACATCTATCTCCATGGATCCACAGTTGACTTCGGCAATAAATACAAGGTAAGTGTGCTACATGTTCTTGAGCTCCACATATGATATAATAAATGAGCTGTGAGGATATAATATATTTTGAGAGACTTGAGAGTGTCACAAAGGAGTAAGTAGAGCTATGTTTTCTTTTCAAAACTTATGCAAAATCTCTCCAAGTGACTTGGTTTAAGAATTTAAGGTGATCTGTTTCTAACCATTTCATGCTCGGATATCCCAAAAGTGCAGGTATGACCATGGAGTATAATTATGATCCATTCTTTGTCTCTACGGTTACATTAAAGTTAGACCATCCTTTTATCGAGGACGAGTAAAAGCCTAAGTGTGGGGGAGTTTGTTGACACATGTTAACGTATACTTTTAATTGTCAACTAAACATGGAAAAGGACTAAAATATAATTAGATAACCTTATTAGGGGTTTCTACTAACGATTTCCATGAGTTTTGGTAAAGTTGTGATTTGCAGGGACTTAACAGGAAAACAACAGAGTTCGCAAGCAATACGACTACGCAACGCAACATAATCCAACTCCGGAACAAAGTCTAGAAGGTTCCGGAGTACACCCGACGTCAAAGAGTCCCAACACCCGAAAATACATCATCTAGAAGACTCCGGAAGCCGACGCACCATGGGACCCGGGGTGGGACTCACCCCAGGCCGACCGGCCTAATATTCAGGCCGACCGGCCTAGCCCCTCGGCCAAGTCATCTCCGCTTCCAGAAGCTTCTCCAACCGCCTCTAAGACGCAATCTAATCCGCTCGTTTAATGTCGGTTTGATCCGAGGGCGACGGTGGAAGTACGAGTTGTATCTAGATCCAACACGGTATCTCCTCCCGACTATATAAGCAAGCCCCGGGCCCCTAATCTCGAGATCATCTCATACATCATATCTCATTAGATGGAGGCACGGCGCTGGAGGATTAGATTAGGCGGCTACAATGTAATAGAATAGATCTAGTAGAGTTAGGGAGAGCGGAATTGCGCTCCGGTTCTGGAGAAGTCTTCGGCGTTCTGGTATATCTTTGTATCTCAACTCTATTAGACTTTATGCCATAATTAGATCTATCTTTTCTAGTACTTTTATGCCTTTCATGATTATTGATTAGAATATAGTTGTTATATAATTGCATGGGATCTTCGCTCGTATTGAGTGCTCTGGTTATTCATGATGATTAGAGTAGTAATTAATAGTGTGGACATGGTGTCTAGACTAGAGGTTACCTTAGATTGCACCCAGTCCCACGGATAGTTGTGGTAGCCCTAGGTGGTGACAGCCCTAACGGCCGACGTATTCCACCACGTTCGGATTGGTAGTGTAGGACCGTAGTCGGAGCTTCCTAGCCCCCTTCTCATCCATTTCCGCGGCTAGTGTTCTGATGTCCCGAGATGTTCTTTTATGATCGCTATACCTTTTCATGCCTTAGTTACTCAAGAACCAAAGTACTAGAGAAGTATTCGGGAACCTAGATCTCTCCGTTGTCCTCTCGACCTAGTTATCTATTCTATATTATAATATTCCCCTGGTTAAGTGCTATTAATTATCATTCATATCATATACATTATTTACCCCCTCACTTTAGTTTAGTTGGTATATTAAGTTAGTAGATACATGATTTTGATTTATCATAGTCTTTACCCTTGCTTCCCTGTGGAAAATATAAATAACGATACTACGGAATATACTCGGGTAAAAAGCTACAATGGTATATTTATTTATTAAATTAAACTGCGGGAATCCTTTATTTTCTTTTGCACTTAATAAATACCAACGGTACCGCGCCGCGGCTTGGTAGGTTGGCCGCCAAAACGCCTTCCGCGAAGACCCCGGAGAAGCGGGCGCAGCGTGTCGGTCGAACAAGTGGGCCAAGCGGCGGTCCGCGCGATGCACGCCCCCCGACCCCTCGATCGCCGCGAGGTTCCATGGAGCTTTTCGGGGATCTTTGCGCCGTCCTCGAGGCGGGAGAACGTCGTCGCAAAAATCCTTCCACGCGGCGCCGCCGGCGGGGGAAGAGTGCGGTGTTCAGACGCGGGACCCGCCACGGGCTACCCGCCTCCTGGTCCACGGGAGATCGTCGACACCAGGGGGACCTACCCGCGGAGCCCGTTCACGTGCCCCACGGGCCGCCTCCGTCGAGGACTTCTTGGATTTCGCTCACCCGCTCGAGGAGTCTATCCTCGGTGGCCAGCCCACCCTTCGCTCGTCCAAGATCACGCGATGATGAGTGGGCGTGCGGCGAGCCCGACAAGCGGGAAGCATGAGGCCCGCGTTCCGCTCGAGCGGGCGGGCTGTTGGTCTTTGCTTCGGCAAGCTTGAGGGCGCTTCGGTCGACACGGCGTCCGGCACTCCGATCCCCGAGCTAAAAGCAGGTTCTGAGAAGCGCCGTCGACGGCGGTTCATCCGGCAAGCCTCGGCGGCTGCGCGAGATCTTCCCATCTTCGCGGGCTGGTGCGTTGGCGGCACCGGTGGGAGACCCAGACCTGGAGCCATAGCCTTGACGCGCCCGCCGGTCACCTCCGTCGGCGCACTAGTTTTTTTTTTTAGTACATCCCGTATCGCGACAACCGTTAAAGTCGGTGATTCTTGTCGGTGTGCTTTAAATGCGCCGGCCAATTCTTTTTGGCTAAGGTGTGCGGCGTGTAAAACTCTAATTTCCTTAATACAATACGTGCCAATGGTGCGGCTTTCGAAAAAAAAAATGTACTTTTATGGTTTCATGTTGGTTTTTTGTTTGGATACGAGCTCAGTAGCAACTTTTATTTGGGCCCTATTTGGATGCACCAACTAGAATTTACTTGACTAATTTTAACTATAGTGCATTCAAACACCTCAACTAACAAAAGACATCCAACCATTAGGGCAGGGCCAACGCAGACCACAAGTTGCGTACTGCCCACACTAAATTGCCAGGCCACATAAACATCGACGATTTGGGCTGCCAAAACTTACAACGCGAGCTGCAAGCCGTGCTTCGTTGCCTGGCCCATGAGCACGTGAGCGGCAAACAAGAATGGTCCCCAGGGATGGAGCAAAGGAATGGTCTCCAGGGCTGGAGCAACTCCGTGCAGCTTCATCGCCACAGCGCTAGCTCGGATTGAAGCCTGCAACTTTTGTCAGATGAAACCACCGCTGGAGTCTCTGAGACCATATAGGGCTACCATCTCTGATGACACAGGACACCATGCTGTAGCATTGGCCATGGCCTTAGAAAACAGCTAGGCCCATTAGTTGTTGGCATCTACTAGCTAGTATAGCTAGCTAAACTTTAGCAGACCGGTTGGAGTTGGCTTTTTTTTTTTTTTTTCATTCCGCGTACTCGTCTAGTACCGTTGAACAGAAACCACGCACTAATACCGTCACGAAGCTGGAGCGCAATAATCACACGGACCTCTCGTGTGCTACAGCCGTTAGTGTAGCGTTGCAGACCTGCAGGTGAACTAACCGGCAGGAAACGCCCGTCCGTCATCATTTCAATTCCGGAAACATTTGCATTGCCGTTGGAAGTGGAACGCTGCTGGATCCAGCGCAGCAAATCGCCAGCACCGACGCCGATGCCGCTCGACATTTCCGTCCCATCCGAGCAGCTGTCCTCGCGTCCCAACCGAGGCGGCCGGCAAAGGATCCCGCGGCGTGGTCGAGGCGGCAGTGCCGGAATCCCCCCCATCCGCCGGTCGCCGGTCGCCGGTCGCGGTCGCGCCGAGGCCGAACCAGAAGCCCCAACATTCGTCGCGTCGCCAGCCGCCTCGCATCAAAAGTCCAAACCCCTACACCACCACTCTTGGACTCGCGGACCCTTGCCCCCTGGAATTCCGCGCGACGTCGCCATCAGTCGTCACCCCGGGCAGTTTGCTCGCGCAGGTCATCGTCTCCCCGATGACCGGAACGGTTAGTCCCACCACCACCGCCCCCACCACCAGCGCCGGGCAGTTACCACTACTCTCCGCGTCGCTGATAACTGTTCCAGGACTGGCTCGCTAATCCCCTCTTCCTCATACCGGCCGCCGGCCCGGCCCGGCCCCTCCCCCAATCGCCGCCGATCGCAGCCATGTCCTCTTCCTCCACCTTCTCCTCCTGCGACGGGAGCGCGAACCCTAGCCCCCCGCCGCGGCGGCGGGGCCGTCTCGGCGGCGGCGGCATCAGCGGCGGGCCCCGCGGCGCAGTGGCCGAGGCGGCAGTGCCGGGACGTGTTCTGGCTGGTGGTCTTCCTCCTCCACCTGCTCGTCTTCGGCGCCGCGCTCGCGCTCTTCGGCCTCAACCGCTTCCGCCAGGCCGACCGCTTCAACATCGGCCGCTACGCCAACCTCACCGCGGAGCCCTGGGGCACCCCGACCCCCGCCGGCCCGCCGGACCCCGCGCCCGCGCCGCCGCCGCCCTCCGTCTACCGCTCCGAGGACCCCTCCGTGCCGCCGTCCGAGCTCACCGAGACCTACTGGAAGTACTACGGCGCCGCGGGCGCCGTCGGGGCCGCGCTCGCGTGGGCGTGGCTCGCCGCGGCGGCATGGAGGAAGGACGGCGGCAAGGTGGTCATGCGGACCGCCGTGCACTGCCTCACGGCCTACCTCGCCGTCGTCAGCGTCCTCTGTTTCTGGGGAAGCACTTCTTCTGGGGCGTCGCCCTCGCCGTCGGCGCCGGCCTGCACTTCCTCTACGTCATGTCTGTGCTCGATAGGTACAGCTCACAACAACGCTATGTTCAGAATTTGTCTGTAAACACTACCTATTCCATCTTATTTCAGACGAACTTGGACTGTAGTGAATGTGGGTCTGATGCCGACACATAGTAGGCGAGCGAATTTCTGCAAATAACATGCAAATTTGAAGAATATCCATTCGCAATTTCTTATCCTGTTGGCTGCAAACTTGCACAATCTCACCTATAACTGGTAGAATTTGACAATCAAAGTACTATATGTCATAAGCTGACTGATCTTGTGGCCTATCAGTAATATGTAATCAGTAGCATAGGGCATGCTCACATCTTGAGATCAATCAACCAGCCGCCTAGTAGACTGCTTGCACTTTAAGCTAAAATAAAAACTGTTATAGGCTACTGAACAGTTGCTATACATGTACTACATGAAAATGGTGGGAGAGCCATACTTGAGTCCTGAAACCTTATGATCAGATTTCTATTCCTTTTTATTAAATGAATAATTCTCAGCTGGGTTCCATTTAAACAATGTCATGTATGGTATGTCTATATGGTGGGTGGGTGGGTGGGTTGGGGAGGGGGAGATAAGACAGCCCCGAACGTTTTGCTAAGAAGAAGACCTCATCCAAAGTCGAGTCGAGAAAACTCCTGGACCCCTGCCCCACCCATACACAGTGACAGCGGCATCGTAGCCCATGTGAGAACAACCATAACTGGGGCTGAGCCTTAGACCTTTGCTTTGCCATGGGAGGGACGGAGGTTTTTTTAATCCCAACCTGAAATTCACTTCCACGAAATTTAACCCTGGATGGGGTTGAACAATGGATGCACGACCCATGACTGACAGTCAGTTGCAGCAGTGTAAATAGCTCTTCGGAGTGAAGTATATTATCTTAATCAAACCGAATCCTATTCTCCATTTTATGCCCATTCTTCAATCATTTCTTCGTTGCCTTGGCTGTGTCTGTTTATGTCCATCTTCTTCTATTTATAAGGTGCCTTTATTTGCTTTGGAGCCAAGAAAGGGTCAAGAATTTTTGTCCCTCTTTCTCTTTCACCAATGAGCCTGAACCATGCCTGATGCCACAACTCCTGGTTGTTCAGGTTCATCGCTGAAACCTCCCACCCACCATGTCTGTCAATAAATGTTCTCTTCCATGACTCGTGACAATCCGTGTATGCATATCTTGGACCAGTGTTTACTTTGTTTATCTTGGTTGCTATCCACACTTGTCTGGCCTCTGTATTTTGCTGAAGTTTGTTCCCAAAGGCACACTACAATAATAATCTAATAATTGTGCCCCTTTGATTCATAATATGTGGAGCCTCAGGCTGTTTATTCTGAAATGCATGCTAAATCACATAGAAACAGTACCTTTGTACCTACATGGCCAATACCTACCTCTGTTTCAGTATTGCATGCTTTTTTAATTTTGCATGGAAGTTACTGTGTTTCTTTTTTGCTAGGTTTCCCTTCACAATGCTAGTACTGCAGAAGGCAGTAAGAATGGTACGGGAACTTCCTGATGTGATGCGAATTGCTTATGCATTTGTGCTAGTCATGCTTTGTTGGATGGCATTATGGTCCTTTGGAGTTTCTGGTATTGTTGCCTTTGGCATACCAAATGGTGGGCAATGGTGGCTTCTTTTGGTGAGCTGGCAAGTTTTTACCATACTTCTATATAAATATTTAGTGCTTTTATTATTCAGATGTTTTTTTAATGATGTCTCCTGTATTTGCAGATTTTTTCAGTCAGTTTATTTTGGACTGGAGCCGTCCTTAGCAATACAGTTCATGTCATTGTCTCAGGGATGGTTTTCCTTGTTCTTATTCATGGTGATCCAGCTGCTGCAACAATGCCCCCAAAGCCTCTTCTGAAATCTCTTCAGTATGCTGTGACAACTTCATTTGGAAGCATTTGCTATGGATCACTTTTTACCGCTGCTATTAGGACTTTACGATGGGAGGTTTGCATCTTTACTCCCTCTTTTTACACTCTCTCTTGTTTAGCTTCCTGTTATAGTTCTCATTGTTTTTTTTACCTCACCCCTTACAGATTCGTGGAATTCGTTCTAAAATTGGCAGCAATGAGTGTTTGCTATGCTGCATTGATTTTTTGTTTCATATTGTGGAGACGCTTGTTCGCTTCTTCAACAAATATGCATATGTACAGGTGAGTGATGTTTATCTCTTCAGTTGTTTTCAAGTTGTAGACAATGCCTATGTTAAAAGTCTACATGTTCCAGCTGTTTTCTGTTTATCATTTGTTTCTCCGTACTCACAGTATTTTTCTTATTGTTTTAAGCTATAATGTTTAGTTTCTATCAATCAAAGTACCTTTGCTTTCCTGGATATTTTTACGCAAATGCATGTGGTTTGTGACCTTATTGTTGTAACAATTTATCTCTATTTCATACTATGGAATATTGACTACTGATATCATTGCATCCAATGAATGCCTTAAAAAACTTTCTCATTTTCAGATAGCAGTTAATGGACAGAGTTTCAATCGCTCAGCTAGGGATGCTTGGGAACTGTTTCAATCCACAGGCATCGAATCACTTGTTGCTTATGACTGTTCGGGTGCTATCCTTCTGATGAGCACCATTTTAGGTGGATTAATTACTGGAACCTGCATGGGAGTTTGGACATATTTCAAACAAAGTGATAAAGCTGTTATGGTTGGTTCAACCTCCATGCTGATGGGTATGATACTGGTAAGTGCCAATTTCTCTATATGAATTTGCATGACTGTAGTAACTAAGAAAAGGAAAACTATGTCCAAGTTTCTTCACACAGTACAATCTCCGCTAGTTCTGTCAAGATTGGCATCTGTGCTAGTTCTGTCAAGATTGACATCTGGTCAATTTTACAGGTTGGGCTAACTGTTGTGGTTGTGGAAAGTGCTGTTACATCAATATACATATGCTATGCTGAGGATCCCCTTTTGATTCAGAGATGGGATCCTGAATTTTTCGAACAAATGTCAGAAGCACTACACCAGCGACTACAGTACCGAAGTGCGCGGGCTCGTCAAATACTGAATGGGCGGCTTGATCATTTGCCACATTCATCCAGTATTTGAATGAATTGCATGACATATATTTGCTTATTTCTGTGAATCCATTGATACCTAGGCAGGCATTTCCAGAAGAAGATTTGGATCTCCCTGCCACTGAAATATATAGATCAAGGAAGATATTCCAAGCCATTGACGTTTAGAGAACTGAAGTGCCCCAGCAATCTTGGATGCCTTCAAGAACAAGAAAATGTTTTCAAATCCCAATGAAGTCACAATGTGTTGATGCTCATGCTTTTGTGGTACCGCGCCATCATTTTTTTAAAATCTGTGTAGGCTTTTGTGGTAAGGTAGATACTGTTAAATTCATTTCGAGATTTGTGATGCAGAGTGGGTGCGGTTTCAACATTTGTGCGGGTTAGTGCGGCAATGTGATAGGTTTTTGTCTTTCTTTTGTAGTCTTAGCCCTACGGTATGAAGCTATGGAGAGGAACAGCATCGAGGTTGCTACTTGGACGGTTGTACAGAACAGTGTTGCCTAATGCTCATATACTAGTGGTTTCAAAAAATGCTCATATACTAAATTTAGTAGTTTCAAAAAATGCTCATATACTAGGTGGTCTGACTGATGTATCACGTTTGCTTACCTTTACTTAGGTTTACGGTTTAAGTTTGGAATGGACAATTCTAACCCTGGCCCCAAATTGTGTAACTTCAATGGAATTTTCACAATCTTGGGTTGATGGATCGTAATGGAAAAGGGCCAATTGTCTAGGGTGTTTGATTACAAGCTAGATTTCAGTAGATTCAAAAAATCCTAAATGTGCATACTTATGTCAGGAAGGAAGAGAAGTGGTGGCAGTTTCATGTTGTGAATATTTCACTGGGCTGTCTGATGGTGCAGTTTAGCTGTGCCTGTGCAGGTGAAAACTATGTTTCGGCTTCAGAACTCAGAAGTAACCCCCACTGCCTCGCCTTGTGGGCGGCGCACACTGGTTGCTGATTGCTTATCATTTGCAAGAACACGGTAGGCGTGTTTCCATGATAACATGATTGTTATCGTGCCCACTGGCATTTAGAATAATGCGGATGGACGTCTTATCTCATTGGTGCTGGTGGGGGGGAATAGACAACATGTCTTCTCAAAAGGAAATAAAGGCAGTGCCATCAAATTTGAGTAAGAGCCGAATCATACTTTGATAGTGGTTGGTGAAGCACGTTGAACAACTCTAGGAACACGCCTGGCAATTTCAACAAGTACCACCAGCTGATCAGTATCCGTGGACATGTAAGTCTTTGGGAAAGCAACCCGTGCCATTTCTACGCGCGCTTTTTTTTTTTTTTTGCTACTTTGGCTACTGGACGGTCGTTGATGTGGGCATGGAAAAGTCATCTTTCCACCGTTCCACGGATGCATGTTACGCTACTGAGCGACGTTCTCTAGGCACACTTTGGGTCTTATCCTGAGCAAGGCACGCTTGATGACGTTGAAACGACGGCAGAAAACAACGTGACCATTCTTCCATGGCGGGGCGCGCGGCAGGCCACATGAGGTGGTGTAGTGTGTGAGCACCGCCTAACCGTTTGTCCGCGTGTGACCGGCAGCGTCCGCGTCGACGACGTACTCGTCTCGGCGGCCGGGCGACGACTTTGACCCGCTCACGCCGGCCGGGCCCGGGGCCATCAGCCCATCACGTCCCCCTGGTCACTCGCCCCAGCAGCCAGCGTCTCGCCCCTACCGACGACCCGACGGGCGCCAGGGCATTTGCCTCTGCGCCTTGGTAAACTGACTCATCGCTCGCAAGTCGCTGCCAGGGAAGCGACGCGACCCAATTGTTGCCTTTGGGCACAGCGCACCGCACACTGCGGTTACCATCGCCCCCGCCCGCCGAGATAGATATATACGCGCTGCGGCAGGTCAGGGTACACCGGCCGGACGCGCGCAAACAAGTCCAACTCCAACGCCGCTCCGCCGCCCCCGGCCTCGCGCGCTCGTCGGCGCGCCTCCAATCATCCGCCCACCATGTATCCGAAGGCAGACGATGCCCAGCCACTGGCCACGGGCATCCCCCGGCGCCGGCGGGGGCGGCTACTACCAGGCAGGCGGTGCGACCGCGGCCTTCGCGGTGCAGGCGGCCCAGGCGGCGCCCGTCGCCGCATGGTCCACGGGGCTCTGCAACTGCTTCGACGACTGCAGCAACTGTGAGTAGTGAGATATAAAGCCTGAGAGGATCAGAGGAGGATCAATCGATGCACGCTGATGATTCCTTGTTGGTAACTATATATGCAGGCTGCGTGACGTGCCTTTGCCCGTGCATCACGTTCGGGCAGATCGCGGAGATCATCGACCGGGGTTCCACGTCGTGCGGCACCAGCGGGGCGCTCTACACGCTCATCATGCTGCTCACCGGCTGCCAGTGCGTCTTCTCATGCTTCTACCGCGCCAAGATGCGCGCGCAGTACGGCCTCCAGGAGAGCCCCTGCGCCGACTGCTGCGTCCACTGCTGCTGCGAGTGCTGCGCGCTCTGCCAGGAGTACCGCGAGCTCAGAAAAGGGGATTCGACATGAACATAGGTGCGTATAAATCTTAGGGTCAAAGCTTTCTAAGATTGACTAAATTCATATGACAAGATAATATTATTCATGATGCCAACTAAGTGTTGTTAGATTTTATATTTCCATAATATATGTTCCTGTAATTTGGAATGGAGGTTCCGTTCATTCAGTACTGACAGATGTTGGTTTGTGTTTTCGTTTTCTGTGCGTGGTGCAGGATGGCACGCGAACATGGAGAGACAGGGCCGCACCGCCGCCACCTTGCCGCCGCAGATGCTTCGTGGGATGACCCGCTGATACCGCTCGCCTCAATTTGCTGCGTATACAAGATCATACGTATGTATCGGTCCGCACGCAAACCCAATAACTTTTAAGTTGTTGAATCGCCCTGGGATGGGATATACCCTGGCTGCGGCGCTGTCGCTGCACGCCCATGTAACGAATCATCTACGCCCATGTAACTACTGTTCTGAGTTTGTATTAAAAAATGACTATCGATCATGTCATATAAACGAAAACTCTCGGCAGTTTTGTAGTTACCTCTAATTAACCTCTTCAATTTTCAATCTCTGGCTAGAGCTGATGGAAGCTGCTTTCACTTCGTAGAGTTGCTTTTAGCTTTGCACCCTACCAGCACGGCAACACTTTTTTTTTTTTTTTTTTTTTTTTGAGAATGCACACCTACCAACACGGCAACATTTGTGGACTCTGTTGCATCTTCAATTTGGGCCACCACATGAAATATATATGGCCCATATCCAGGGGAAATCAAAATCGGAAAGGAAAATAAAAGGATTTCCAACATGGGTACTCCGCCTCAGTCGCTAACTGCGACTTTGTTGTAATTTACATATGAAGCATATAATAGTGCCAACATGGGCTCCAGACGGCTAACTGCGATTTAGTAATAAGAAATACGGCAGCCGGTGCAGGCTGGGTCTGGTACTACGTTTCTCGATGGAGTAAGGCCAACTCTGACCAAAATTTGGAATAATTTCAATCGAAGGCAAAAACTGTTACCAATTTTATTGTTTAATAATTCAAAATTTTGAACTCAAAACAAAATTTAAAATTTCTCTTTTTTCTCAAAAGAAAATGTTAACAATTCAGTTCAAAGCCTTCTAGAAAAACTAATTGGCCGGAGTAGAAGAGAAGGTTTTGATACACGGTGGTATGCATAATTTAGTACTCCCTCGTTCCCTTTTTTTTTTTGTCCTTTTGAATTTCCAAGTCATAGCTTTAACTAGATTTATAGAAAATGCATACAACATTTGTGTCTATAAATGAATTTATTTAAAAAAAAGATTCAAATATCTATCTAATGGTATCAATTATGCATCATAGTAAACACATGTGTTTTTTTCCTGTTTATTAATTAAATAAATATTGAAATTAAATAATGTATTATAAAAATAAATAAGTATTGGTTTAATCATATAATAACATAGTAAGCCCATGTCTGTTTATTGGTCTCGTAGTCTTTTTTTTTCGTCTCCATTATTATCTTGCACACATCATCAGCAATCAACAAATCATGGTATTTTTTTTTTTTTTCCTCATTCAACGATGCTAAATTGTAATAGAGAGCATTTCTATGATCCGCAACATAAGTTAGAGGAGCATGATTTTTGCTAAAAATAGAGTTCAATACTATGACGAAATCAAAAGCATAGTGATCACGCAACAAACAGTGTCTCGTTGCAACGTACCATCATAGAGTATTTGCTAGTCTAATAATATAATCCCTCCATCTCAAAATAAATGTAATTCTTTGAACTTTAGAAACTATGTTTGACCACTCATCTTATTTAAATTTTTTATTTAAAACAAAATAAATTAAATATTATTAAAATATCGTTAGTGATGTAGTAAGTCATAATAAAAATGATAATATTTGTAGAAGAAAGTTAAATAAGATGAACGGTCAAACATAGTTTGTAAAAGTAAAAAATATGTTTATTTTGGGACGGAGGGAGCAGAAATCTACGAAGAGAACTCATGAGTTGTGATGAAATCTTCTAATGGCTCTTTTTCAGCAACTGTAAGAAAAAGGGTAGGGAATCAGTTCCTGGGCCGACATAACAGCAAGTCGGCAACCCTCCCCGAAGCATCCCAAAGCCCAAAACAAAACGAATTGCTCTTTTCGGAAGCCCATGCGGGTACTGGTGAGTGGTGACTGATGACACAATATTATCACTCAGCCAAAGGCACTAATGACAGTAGTACCACACTGCTTGGACAAAACAGTGTACCTTAGGATATAAACATTACAATTAAGCTTGGATCAATGAGCTGTGATGAAATAATGCGAAAGTACTGGTGGGTCCGGTACTAATCTCCTGATTACATTGGATGAAAGCCGCATTTCTGAGCTTGTTTTGCAATTTTCCCCCAGAATTAAAATTTAGCACTATATATTTTGTTTTTTCGTCAAACTAGCAAGATTAGGGACTTCTCGCTAGTCCCATCCATTCTAAACCGAAGTTGTTTTTTTGTTTTTACGGTTAAACTAGCAATTTAGTTGAATCATGATTAGGAAGAAATGTATAAAAGCTAATTTTTACTCCTATCTCAATGTCGATTGCTTTACCTATTTTCCATGAACGATCTAATCAAATATAAGATCAAAAAGATGCATATTTTTATTTTGAAAAAGGTAACCCCAACATTCATTAAACTAGCACTGATCTTTAATTTAAGAATAAGGTGACGATTGGTCTCGAAGCTAGTTTGTTTTGCCCGACTTACATAGACCACCAGAAACTTGCAGATGCTTGATAAGCTCAAGAGAACAAGGCTTGCAGCCTCTGGAATGCTAGCAATCAACCAAACGTAACACGCTCTCGGTTCCCTATTCTGACTTAGCTAGGTGAGGTAAGTATTGCACCAAGAACCCAAAGTGCCCTAATTCTAGGTCCAATTATTATCTGCTATACAAACAACTAAGGGAGTTACTCCCCAATTCTTAAATTATAAGACATTTTAATTTTTATGGATTTCTACATACATTGTTTTATTAAGTATCTATATATACTATCAAGTCGATAACAAAAGGATATGCGGTATGCATTTGAAACGGGAACAGAGGTAGTGTAGTTTAAACCACCAACTTGATATTGGGCATATAGTCAAATTAAAGGACATTTAGTTTAATTCCAAGTGAAATATTGAGCATTTATTCATGGAAAAACATTGACATCTACATATGCAATTTTTGAATACGCCCTATCTTTTTAGGCAACGTATCGGGAGGATTGTAATCCTACCTAATCATTGCATAGGGTGTATTAGATGTAAATAAATATACCTAACCACCTGAACATATCTAATGCAAATCAACTTCTCCGTATAACCGTACAAACTTCTATTTGTTGTTTCTAACAGAAGGCCATACTGCTGTTGGGTTGACAAACAAATATTAATAACAGAGGCCATACTGCTCTGGCCCTACGTTGGCTAACAAATATGGATAACTGAAGCTCTTTCTTTTTATAGACTATTGTGTGGTGGTGGTATATGGTTTGCAGGGGAGAGAGAAAGTTTGACTAAACAATGACAAATCGATGCTTCTGTAGTCAAGCTAAAACGGGACTATATATTTGCAAGTTTGGCTAAACAATGTCGATCTAAAAAGCTATATAAACTACTTCCCACAAAGGCATGTAATGGCTTCATGTCCACCTATCTCCATCGAGTAGTACAAGCTAGGCACAAAACTCTGATTAATCTAAGAATATAAAGCTTGTTATTATGATATATTCTATGGACAATTTGCACCTTTATTCATTACAAAGTCGGGCTGGCATTGCTCGATCGGGGCCGCCATTGGTTCAAGAAAAGCTTTAGTTGTAGTAGTAGCGAAATCGTTGTGAATGTCTTCATCTCGAAGCAGCAATATGCTTTGTAGTTTGTGAGCAAATGATCTCGTGTCAGCTGTGCTGTGCCCATCGAGAAAGAAAGAGGACAGTATCTTTCAGATGGCCTGCTCTGCTCGCGGTACCGACCGGTAGTGCAATTTGATTACTGCAACTGGAAGCCCAACGCTGACCGCACGGCGGGCCTGCCAACCCTGCCCCGTGAACCCGTTGTCGTGAGGGACACGTGTCGGCGCCTCGGGAGATCCGTCCTCAATCCGACGGGGCGAGCACGTACACGTCCCCGTCGTCGTCGGTCGGTCGCCTACTCGGGGCTTCCGGCTCAGGTAGGTCCGTCCCCGTCGCCGTTAGCAGCCCGGACCGGGAAACACCACGCACTGCCACACAGGAGCTCCGGGGAATTTTAAAATCCGGTTTCGGCAAGCCTGCCGGCTGGGGGCGGATCGGATCGGATCGGATGCGTGCTGCTGCTGGCCCCGCCCGGCTGTCGGGTGCGGGGGGCGACGTGGCTCAAGCTGGAACACTCCTCCGCCGGGTTTTTTACTCCCCGAAAGCCCTAGATATTTCGGTTTTGCCGACGCCTTTCCGCTCTCGCTCGCTCCCTCGCTCCCTACAAAGGGAAGGCCCCCGGCACTCTCCCTCCCAGTCCCAGGCGCACCAAGCCAGCCAGCACAGCACCACATCGAGCCGGGGGATTTCGAATCCAGCTCAGATTTCGCTCTCAGAATTTGGCTCCTCTCCCCTCCCCCCTCCCCGGGGGCGACGTGTGTCCCGTTGCCTTTCCTTCGCTTCGACGGCCATCCACCTGTTGGCCTCGCATGGCATGCTCCTGCCTCCTGCCAGGCGGCGTCCAAGCTCCCGCTCCCGCTCGCCCGGTGGCCCAGCGCCGCGGCGTCGGTCTATCCAGCCAGATCCGCGCGATCCCCGCTAATCGCCGCACCCTAGCTCACTCGCGCATCCAGCTTGGCACCGCCTTCTCCTTGCACTTCGTTACCTTTTGTATCTAGACCCCCTCACCGTCACAATTCATCGGCAGCTAGCGGCGCGCCGTCGTCGTCTGAGGTGAGCGCTCTCTTACTTTTCCGCGAGCTAGCTATTTTCTTCGGTTGGTGGGCTATATTTGGTCCCGTTATCACTTGCATTATTCCCCTTGTTGATGTTTAAACCGGGATTTCAGTTTCACTGTACCAGATGTATGGTAGTATGTGTTATCATGATTTAGGAGCGTGAGGGAAGCCAAGGATTTAGCCTTTAGATATATGACTAATATACATGTGGTGGCCGGGTTTAGAACTAGAAATGTTCTCATATTTTATTTTTTTGTTGATTGATGGTTGATGCAAACCCTCATTTAGGGCATATGTCAGACGTGGCCGCATAGCACTATTATTCTTATATATGTGAGTTTATATTGTCAGTCAGCATTGGCCACCGTGGATGTGGTATTCCTTGTAGTGTTTGCAGTTGCAGGCGACACGCCTGCTTTATAAAAATAAGGCGAATGGTGGACTGAAACCTCCACGGAATTTGAAGCAAACAACTTGTTGTGTATTGTATGATATTGTATGTATTCGTGATGCACATTTTTCGGTCCAATTATATTATGCTTGCTGGGCATATACCTTCATTGCTGTTTGTAATAACAAAGATGGTATATTGCTGTTTCAACCAACCGCACTTCTGATGGTATCTGTTAAAGAATTAACTGTACTGGATGACTATGTGTGTTATATACAACAATGGGTAAGAAAGCCAACCTGCTGATGTAGAAAACACAGAATTCTTTTGTTATGGAGTAACTATTCATGTAGGATTAATACCAAGAATAAGCAGTAGTACATTTCATTTATTTGAATATTTCTCATATTCATAAATCTGGTCACATGGGAATTTGATTCTATATAGTGCCATGGCCTCTGTTTGATTCGGCATCACTTGCCATACTAGTTGTCAGAAAATTTGTTTTATTAAATTTTGAGTGGTTAAACATAATGTCAGTGATAAACTAACCTAATTAGTCTAACATGGGACAAAGAAACCATCTATGGAAATAAATTAGAAGCTCGGGAGATTGAATCTCCATACCCCCCCCCCACACACACACACACATTTTTTTAGATCTAAAAGTGAGTCCACCATAAAAATGGGAGCAAAACTAGACCACATGATTGGTGCCTAGAAGGTCGAGGGATTTAATTCCTGTCCGTGCTAATTTCATCTCACATTTTTAAAGAATTACAAGTAGTCCCCAGGAAAAAAAATGGTGCAACATTAAACACACAGTTGGGGATTGATCTGAAAGGCTTGTAGAATGAACACTACTGAATATACCAGCTGGCTATATGGGAGTTTATGAAGCAGGCAGAATGAACACTACTGAATATATGAGTTGGCTAGATGGGAATTTGTGAAGTCACATCACAGTGCTACAAAAGTCATTTTTACTGGAATCTGTAACTGAAAATACCAGAGCTCACATATTCTGCTAATTCTGCCTGTCAATGGAAAAAACATACAAAATGGAATTAGAATCCCTGAGAGATATAATGTATATGTGTCATACCTTGAAAAATCCCTTACAATTTTGAGAACAGGAAACATAAATTGTGGGAAGGGGTAGCCTTGATGTCATCAGATGTGTTGACCTTCTAATTCATGTTAGCTGAGTTAACAGTTTCATGTGGAATTTTATGCTAGAAGCTTTAGACATTTGTAAGAAATTCAGGTGGTCATTCTCATTGAAATCCTAGCAAATTGTTGGAATCAGTGTTTGCTCAAATGCTTTGTATTGAATCTCCCTTTTATTTTCTGGTTGCCTGTGGCATCTGTTAAAGCCTTAAAGTTGAGATCCTGATATATTTATCAGGAATAGAGAATGCCCAGGAGACGAGTGTTTGTGGTTTTGTCTGTAGGGATCTCTTAGTTTTGTTGGGAACATTACACTGTACATTTATGTGAGGCACAAAAACGTGAACGGGAAAACATCTATCTTTCTGTTTTACTTGCAGCATGTAGAGATGTTTAGGTGGTGGGTGGTTAATTTTTATGAGTATGTATGTTGGTGGCATCCAGTGATAAGCTTTATCCAGTGACCAGCACTCTATGCTATGGGATCATGTGTGAATTTTGTTCTTTTGTGGTGCTGTTTATTTAGCTGCAGCAAATTACTTCAGATACGGTTTCAAACTGGTGCTTTGAGCTCAGCATTTTGTTTTTATCGCAGATTGATGCAAGGGGTGGTGACAAGCTAGAGGCAGCAACTGCATATCTTGCAAGAAAATTGTAAGTATGTATTATTACTCACATTAGTATCACAAAATGGAATTGCAAAATTACTATTGATTCATTATTGTGATTTATCTTAGAACTATGGTGTTTGCTGAACATATCTAGCCCAAACCATGGTTTTTATCCATTCCTTGATCCATTATTGTCATCGGGCATAAAGATGTATAGCGGGCTAGCGGCTGTAGGTGGCAGCTGCCAAGTGTTTGCTGTCATGTGTGCTGGAAGGCACAACTACTGTGAGCTACTAGGGAGACCTAAGAAGAGTTCTTCTCCACTGGCTGTCATTGGGCCGGCATAGCCAGCGGTGACTAGCTGCTTGATTTGATGCGTGTGTTGCGGCAGCTAGCCGTGTTCATTGGTTTGACAAAACCGCAAAACAGACCGGGAATGGAACCAACCTTGATGAAACTGTGGTGGTGGAGATTTACGTGGGTTGGGTTGGCTTTGCTCCTAACTGAGGAAACTTGTACACAAAATGACCGGATCGCAGGTTCAACCAAAAAAAAAAAAAAAAAACAGACAAACCAGTCCCCCGAACAACACTGCTCTTTGCTTCACTTTCAAGGCTGGCGACCTGAATGTATGCGGTCAAATGAAGCTTGTAGATTACTGAATTGAGCATGCAGCTGCCCAGTTTGAGTCCTTCCACACCAAATCGAGCCTCTTTTTGCTCAGATTAGGCCCACCACTACAAGCATTGGGTTCTCTATTTTGTTCCATCAGATCGATTTTTTCCTGCCCCAATCAAGCAACATGCCACCACGTGAATCCAATCACCATCACATGAGTGGAGTTTGTTGCAACTTGAATTAATTTTCAAGCCATCAAATCCTTGCATGAATCGAGTTTGTCAAACGTTGGAGAAGGCATTGCAGGTTGGGAGGCGGTGACAAGAGAAAGCAAGAAAGAGATAGTGGCCTTGTTTGTGAGCTGGGTGAGGATGGGCATGGCAGTGGTGTCCTCCACGGCCTCCGTTGCCTGCCTGCCCCTGCCTCCTCGTTGGAGTGGCTGGGCCTGGAGTGCTGCGGCGGCGTCGATGGGATGGGCTTGACTCTTGAGCCTCCTCATCCCTGACGACACTGATGATCCCACCCCGCCGATGCTCACGGTCCCCTGTGTGGCTAGCTGTTGATGGGCACACACCTATTAATGCCCACCTCCCCCGCCTCGCAGGCGCCTGATTGTCTCTCTATGACTGAGTCACGCTGCGGAACCCGGCCGTGGTCGGCCACGCTGTTGCTGTGTCGTGGGATGGGATGTGGGACATTGACCTCCCTTCCTTTTCAATGCCGAACCGTCTAAAATCCATGACACCAATCCAAACCGACCCAACACAGTAAACTACAAAACTGGTCACCAACCAATGCAGACCATATACCCAACCCAAACCAATTTACACAGGCGCGGCTTGGGTTCAAATCCTTCTCAACCCGGACCATGAACAGCCCTAGCAGCCGCGGCGAGTTGGGCATGCAGGGTAACCAAGGTGGCTTGCTCGGACATTACCTCCAGCAGCCACGCCGACGCCGCTGCCTAGCCATGGAGGTCCATGACCTGCTGCTTTAGCAGAGTTGCATGATGTCACATTTGTGTTATGATTTGAAGGATTCCGTATCTTGATCCTACGTCTATCCTACCCAAAAATGATCCACAGTCCAATACTATCATTCAAGCCGGGTAGGATTGTAGGACGATCACCTGTACATAACCTTCTATTCCTCTCTTAATTGAAAGGCTGAGCTCCTGCCATTGCGTTAAAAAAAGATTGTAGTACCTAGTACGATACATACCGTGATACTAACAACCTTGAGTATACTGGTCACTTTGGTCCATGATGAACCTTCAATCCAGGGCCATAGCAGATATTAGTTTAGAGGGCGTCGAGCCTTAGGTGCTTGCCATGTTTTTCCTAAAGCGATTAAACAGCCTTAGGTTCTTGGTTTTGTTGGATGGGCCGAAGTACATATTCTATACAGAGCTAAATTGAATAGCAACTAGCAATTTCACATAAGGGAAACGTTACGATCCCGACTAAATGAGGTTATGAGGAGGAGGAGTCGGCCCATTTACATGTAACAACACACGCGTCGACAGCCCACTATGCCTATCCCCTCGGTCGTCGTCTTCAACCTCGGCGCCGCTTGGTTTCAGTATTGCTGGTCGGGTTTAGAGGTCGCCGCCGCCCCGAGCGCAGTGAGCCGGAGTTGGGCCTGGTCGCCGGCGTGCCGCGGGACGACGCCGGGGCGTGCGCGAGCCGGGCGGCGGGCGCAGCGAGGGGCTGAGCGCATCTGGAATCAAGCCTCCGGTGCGTATTCGCCGCCCAAATTCCTCTCAATCTCCCACCAAATGTCCCGCTCCTCCAACCGATTTGGAGGCGGTCATCACCTAAACGCGACGCTAAACGGCCGGTCGGCGTCGAAATGTTTCCCCGCCGTTCCGTTTCACCGTTTTCAACGTTTTTTTCCCGTGTTTGACCCCTAGACGGAAACCCGTTTAGTTTTGAAGGATATACCCACATTTTTGGATGGCCCCTCTTTAAATTCTTTCCTTGGTTTAAAGGATTTACTTTAAATTCTTTCCATAAAGGATTTACCCACATTTTATTGCCTGCAAGGGTTTTGGAGACTTAAACTTCAATCAGGGTAGTTTAACTTCTTTAATATTTGAATCATACTCCCTCCATACCCATAATAGTTGATGTGCTGGGCCATGGGCCAGTTTTCGTAAAGATTGACCCTTTGGCTGCAGGAGCTGCAATGTTGACGTGTTTGCCCCCAGCCTCCACCCGTTGCGCTGTGCGTCTATTCCGCTGCCGCATTAAACGCGCGTGCTGTCCTCGTTGATTGCTGGCATTAATCACTGTCGCAGCAAGCAAGGCAAAAGCTAGCTAAGCAAGCAAGGCAGGAGTAGTACTAGTAGATGAAGCGCTGAACGAGGCGCCCAATCGCCAGCCCAATCACCTTGCAAAATGAAGGGTGCATTGTGCAACAAAAAGCTGTGGCAGCCGGGGATCGAACCTGAGACGCAGCACTCAAGCCTCCACACAGTGTCCAATTGAGTTGGTTTACTTTCTCGTATAGAGAGCACCCGCAACCATATTTATTAGGGCCATAGATGGAAAACTAACCCCTCATTAATCACTCTTTGGTTACCACAATCATGTCCTAAACGTCAAGAATTTCGGGTATGGAGGGATGTATATAACAAGCAACACTTTATCTTCCAAAAAAAAAAAAGCAACACCTATGTCACTTAAAATAGAATGTGGGCTTCTGTTTTCATCCCTCCCAGTATACTGGTTCATGTTCTCAACCCTAGCTGTCAATGCCCCTTGTGGGTTATGATGATTCTTCACATGGTAAGTTGGAAAAATATAATATTATCTGTCTGATGATGCTTCTTAGTTATTTTTTGTTTCCTTACTGGGACAGTGGGCCTCGAGTAAAGAACATGATGGACTTGTGCCTTGTGATAATGGGCTTCTTAAAATATGAATGGTGTTCCATCGTCATGGACCATGGCATTATGCTGATTTATCACTGTTGTGACTTGTGAATCAATAATTTCCTGTCAGAAAGCTAACGTACCACCTAACTGCATTTGTTCGACCTGCCCCATTTTCCATTAACCAACGGAATAATCCATATCCGTTACAGTAACAGAAGAAGGAAGATGAAAATAAGAAAAGATCCCGAACAAACAACCTGGTGACATAACAAACCACTAATTTGGCCTGCCTCAGGAAACTAGAGCCAGACCTGGCCCACGAAACACACGGCTGTGTCTTATATAAGATGTGAAGAGTACTTGTTGTGGCTTACAAGTTACAGTCCATCTCTATGGCTTACCCACGAAGTGCACCAACCCTAACAAACTCAATCTAGATTACAAATGCTGCACCTAGCACCTTCATGCAAAAGTATAGGCTGGTTCAGTTTACAACAAACACACACTCAACCCTAGCAACTCCAGCACCCCTCCAACAATCACAACACCGGGACTAAGTTGAGATTGTGCCTGAAGTCTCCAACTGCCGAGTAGACACTGCTTTGGTGAATGCATTCGCTATCTGATCCTGTGAACTAATCAAGACAATATCCAACAATTGCCGCCCTTTCATGAACAAAATGAAAGCCTATCTCAATATGTTTAGTTCGAGCGTGGAAACAAATACTTAGCCCCCAGGTTATCATTTCATAGATGAGCCGTCTGTGGATGTTGTATGCCCAACTCAGTCAACAATTTCTGTACCCACATGATCTTGGCAATAGCATTGCCAGAGCTTTGTATTGTGTTCCCACGCTGGACTTGGACACAATAGCTTGCTTCCTAGCACTCCAGGAGATCAGATTCGATGCCATGCACCTGCAAGGTCGTGATCCTGATGGCTGCCTGTGGAATGACGCCCATCGCTTTCGACAGTAGCTTCAGAGTATTTTGCATGGTGTTTTTGTTATTTTCCTATCGAATCAGGCTCTGTTTTGGCTTTTCCATATGACCAAACAAATGACCAAAACCTCTAATCTAACTGCATCCTTGTATTATATCTGTACTCTAATAAACACTTGATAGCAAAAACTCAATTAAGTGAAGACTAGACTCTGTTTCTACTCCTTAGATAGCATCATTGTCCCCTATTGAACCATTTCCTTTTAGAAACACTTGAAGATGTTCCACACGGCTGTCTGTCTTTTCTTTTTTCCTAATACTAGTACACTTGGTCAGATATTTATACAAGCCTGGCAAGTGTAGTTGCATCATTTGCACCCTTTCAAAGGTTTATACTTTTAATATGAGAAAAGTCTCATCAAACATCAACTGAAACTAGAAAGCAATCATCCTCTGATTTCCATGGCCCAATTCCTCTGGAAATTATTTTGCATTACATTTACAAGTTCATGTCTCAAATTTCTCTCTCAGAAATATGTCTTGCTCAGAGTATCATCTCTTTACAATAAATAGTTTCCTTAAGCATCATAAGACGGCAGTTTCACTCTTCTTCATGGATTTAATTGCAATCTGCATGTGTTTAGCAACTCATTATAGCACTGTATCCAACACTAGTTAACCAATTGGAATATATATATGGAATGGAGAATAAGGTTTTACCCTAGCTTAGGAGCAGTCGATGGCTCAATGTCATTCTGTTGTGGCAGTGTGCTGAGTCCAAGTTGCACAGGAACATCTCTGGTAGTGGTTTCTACTACTGGAAAGTTGAATGGAGTCGGTGACTCCCGATTAACTCCACTTGGTCCTTCGGTCTCATAGATCTGAGAACAATTAATATTATGTCATATGTCTGGTTAGGCGGTTACTTAGTGATTTTTTGTTCAATTCATCAGCTACCTTTTTCTGTAACTCAGCATTTTCTTGGCGAACCAGGTTGATCTTATTGTATAAGTCTGTGTTTTCTTGGTGAAATAAACTTGCCTGTGACCAACAGAGTGTTTAGTCTGTTACTAAATCAAATAAAACACTTAACTCAGAACTATAAATTCATCATACTGCAGACCTTTCGATTCAATTCGTGAATCTCATCTATCAAGAGATGGTCCTGTTAAGAACATCAACAGTAGTAACGATCTTTAGTAATTTGTTGAACAATTGATTATAGAAATTTGATGAAGAATCAAACCTTCTTTTTGCGGACACCACGCAGGCTTGTTTCCAACTGATTTCTCTAGGGACTGCAGTTCTTTAACATTCAGCCCAGAAAGATCCTCTCCCATCAACTGCCTGTAACCAATTAATATGCAGTACAAATTAATGTTGTGTTTTATACAATTATACACAGAAGTCTAGCCATGATGTTTGCCAGTGCCAAGATATTTTGACATTGGTGTTTTCTCTATAAATATTTGGAGCATCATCAAAATGTGTTTTGATGTACCCTCTGTTTCTTTTGTACGGAAAAAGGTTATTTTACAAAATTTGATTAACAGTTAATCAAATTATATGCATTAGTGTAGGAACATTATATCAATATATTCTTATCTCACAGCTTTTAGAACAACGTCGCTTTTTCTGGGTTTGATTTATTGTAAGAGAAGTCCATGGTCAAAGTACAATTCTAAAGACTTAGTCAAATCCTAATGCACCTTTGAAATGAAACAGGGGAAGTAGTTTAGCTGTGATAACCCTGTTGTGGTTTTATTGTTGGCCGTAGAATAATTTCCACGTGCTCAACTTTTATTGTGTGAAGTGTTTTGATGTCTAATGTCTAGCCTTTCACATGATAATTTGGCTCTTGCTAATTGTTTCTGTTATCTATGAATGTGTGATAGTTGTAGCTGCATTTGGATGTTGCATGCTTGTGTATTGTACTTCTGTCTGAGAATAGTCAAGTTTCTAATGAATAACTTGCTTTAAACTTTTGCAGGGTTTATGAACCATACCGATAATTTTCTTGCAAGTTGTGCAGTTGTTGTCTCAAGCTTGCTGCCTCCCTTTGCCAAAACTATGAAGAAAAGCAGAGGTTATGTTATCACTGAACACACTGGCACAAATTTTAACTGATGTATTTGTAACAGACATGACGTTTAATTGGAATCTTGCAGCATGATACACACTTCAGCAGCTCTTAGGTATTCCCTCCATTCCAAATTACAAGACATATTGGGTTTTCTAGGTAGGTACATTGATTTTACTGTGTATCTAAACAGTGTATATCTAAGTGCATAGCAAAATCTATGTTGACAGTGTATATCTAAGTTCATAGCAAAAGTTATGCCTAGAAAAGCCAAAATGTCCTATAATTTGGAATGGAAGGAGTACAAAACTAACAGGGAACGATGTTTGACTAGAACTGAAAATTGCACTCCGACTTCTCCAATTTTGCATTGTAGAGGCTATTTAATGTGACTCTGCTTAATTTTGGACCAACAAGCAGTATGCTAAGGTATTGCAGCGGGTACTTGAAGCAGACTCCATGAAGTCATAACAAGGTGAGTGGAAATTCTTATAAGAACATGTCAGTATAAGTAAATGATCTCCTGGGTGCTGATTTCTTTTCAGTCAGTGCTCGTTCTCCTGCCATTATGTGTTCAGAGTGTCCAGTATCTATTTTACAGCAAACTTTGATGTTTAGTAGAGCTTGCACCATATTCCAACTTAATTTTACTGTTATGTGCATTTCAGAGCACAATTAGCAGGCTCGTTTGGCATGCATAGTTTCATTCTACTTTTTGTTTTGTTTTGTGAGGTCGTAGAAGGTATATTTGAGGGCAGTTTCTGGCGTGTAAGCTACCCAGCCTTTGGCGTGGTTTTGGAGTTCATGGGATGTTCTGCAACAACACTAGAATTTTGGATCAGACTGCAATTCCCCAATTCGATTCCATCCCATGAGCTGGCATTGGCACGACGACAACGGCGACAGCGGCTGGGGCCTCGGCGTGGTGGGGGCGCGGGAGCGCAGTGCGCCACGCAACGGGTGGTGCAGTCCCGCTGCCACACGGAGGAAGTTGAGCCAGTCCCAAACCGGAGCAGCTCCACGGCGACTGTGTCGGCAGGCCCTCTGAACTGGTGGAGTCCCAAACTGAAAACACTGAGGAAGATGTCACAGAAGAAATGAAAAGTGGTTCACTTTCTCTTGGCTTTCCAAGAAATGAGCCCTTTGCATTCCCTGGACTCCGCAGTGACACGGAAGCCCTTGAGAAAGACTTCGGGAGCCTAGGTAATGTTCTGGATGAAGCTGAGCGGATGACCAACAGTTTCATCAAATCTTTTGGTTTTTCCACCTGCTCACGACAGCGAATCAAGTCCATTTGGAAGACAGCCTGTAGAGAGGCATATTGAAGAAGATACCGCAAGGAAGACTAAGGAGACTGACTACTCAGAATTCAGGAGCAAGATTTCAGATGTGTAAGCAGCTGTAGAGGTGCAGTTTGCTGGCATGTGTCTACAGAGCTGAAACCTGTGAAGTGAAAGCTTTGCAATCTCAGGGTCCTTTCTATGTTTTCTTGTTGGAACAAAACATGTACTTGTGACTCGCAGGTGTGCTATTTAGCCTCGCTTAGTACGTCAATCGTATTATCGTAATGCTGTAATGGTAGGTGAAGAACCAATTTAGCTGTCAGGAGTGAGGACTATTATCTGGTAAAAAAACACTAGATTTTGACAACTATGTCATGTGAGACAGAATTTTAGTGCCAAAAAGAATTCCAATTTAAATAACATTATTATTACTCGAATGGCATCTGATTTTCTTGAAGCAAGATGAGTTCCAATTAACATACAGTAGTAGAATAAGTTCACCAACATGTAAATAAGAATGCATTGATGTTTTGTTGTTAATGATTATTGCAAAAGCATTCTTCGAAACATTTGTTTCAGTTCCAGATTGTGTAACATCCGAATCAGAAAGATTTTGAGGCTGACTTAGCTAACTTGAAAACATTACCGAATGGGATAGAATGCCACAGTTCTCGTGCAAAGACAAGTGTATTGGCCAAAGACAGGTATGAACTTATAACATATATTACAACCCAAAAAATCACATCCAGCGGTATGTTGATTTGTATTTTGTATGCCTGGGAGAACCAAAAGGACAGTCTTGACAGTCATGCAACTAATGCAAGTGTAAATGCCCTAAGCTAAACGTATATATTTTTCCCTAATAAATTGCGACTCAGCAGAGCTGCATACCTCGTCCACTAGTAAGCTCGGCCCAAGATATACAGCCCAGATTTCCTTGGATAGTGGAATTTGACGACAGCCCATGTTAGATTTTAGCACCTTGTCGCCACAGTCCAACTCTATTTGACTACTTTTTCATTTACTTATCTTTTCTTTTTTTTTTTTTTCTTTTTATTTGGAACACAACTTCTTCTTGATATCTTAATATCATAGAGCGTTTGGTATTTCCAAACATCTCTTTATAATATATTTCCGTTTCAAATTGTAGTTCACTTTGGCTTTTCTAGATTCATTCCTTTTGCTATGTATCTAGACATAGTGTATAACTAGGTGCATATCAAAATCAATGTATCTAGAAAAGCCAAAGTGAACTACAATTTGGAACGGAGGAAGTATTTCATTAACATAACTAGATGCAAAGTATGATGAAATATGCTAATTGTTCGGCACTCAGTGAAATTAGGTCAGTTTCAAACAAATAAAGGACTAGATATGAAGGAAGAATATGTGTATTACAACTATACCCATGAACTGGATTTATTTATATATAAAGGGAAAAAAAATCTTTGTTTTACATAGCTAGCTATAGCCGTCTAACCCTAAACAATAAGGTATCATACAAAATCCCCATATACTATAGCTATGAGCATTATAGCTCCGTATTTCCAAAGCTCATAGCTTATAGGAATAAGTAGGTCCACTATCCTACATTTGCATCCATAGGCCAAAATATCATGTGAATTTGAATTTAAAATTTATGAGAAGTCTTTCATATCTCATATAGGGTTAAAACCATGAGAAAAACAATCAAATCATCAACCTTTTTCAAAACCATGAGAAAAACAATAAAATCATCAACCTTTTTCTCCTTTTTCAATATTTCCGCATTTATATCTGTTATTTAGAAGTCTAAGACAAGCTATTGTCACTTTATGATAAGTAAGTGTTAGGGATCTTACAATAATTTGTTATTTTTCTTAGTTTTGGTTCTTATTTATTTGTATACATATTTGTTACTTTAAATTATTTGTATTAATATTAAAATGCTAAAAAAGAATACTTGTCATTATATCTAGATATAGTAGATGCTGATTATTTCTTCGCCTTGTTTCTACGTCGTTATAAACATTATCTAGAATATAATACTTAATGAGCAATATCAATTCCTTTTCAAAATTTGAAACTTTTGCACTTTGATTTTTCATGCACGGGATACATAAACCCATTCTCATAGGTTTTTAGCATCATATACTATTTTGCAAGGAAAAACCTTCCTTTCACCAAAATTTCTAGTCTCTATCCTTTCTATAGCAAAAAAAGGTGTATTGAAGTGTACTTATTTTTAAAAAAATAAAGAGAAATTATATATTTCACAAGTTTTAGAAACATGTATATAAGTCCCCACATAACATGGTGAATGAAAGGAAGAAATTAACTATATATTTTTAGTTGACTAAAATATAAGTAAGATCAATAGAAACTTAATATTTCTTTCTCATGAGAATGTAGCCTTTTTACACAATTATCCTATTTTTCCCAATAAAAATTCTTGTTAATGAATAAGTAATCCTACTATATTGGTGATCTAGTCTTGAACACATTTAATATGCCCCTTAAGGCCTTAACTAGGCCACATGAGAGTGCAAAGAGGTGGCTAAGACAATGACATGACTAGTGGTGTACCTATCAACTAGAAGTTTTTCATATGAGACCTCAATGGTCATATGTACTGCAAATGCAGGGATTGAGGTGGCACATGGGGCGTATGCGTATGGTGGTAGGAATTATGAGGGAGGGAGAGTGTGGAACTTTGCTATATTTTATGATACGATGATAAACATGCCCTCCTTTAAAAATATTCCCCATTTGATGACCATTAGTAGTGGCAAACACTATTGTTGGGTTGATTGACTTAATCCTTCCAAAAAGAGACAAGACATGAGCATGCTTCTATTGTATTAAGGTGATACCTAGACAACTGAGTATGTTGTTTCTCGACAGTGAATTATCGCTTCCGCTTTAAGTTGCATGCTTGTAGGAACCAAAGCCACAATTATTGCAAGGATGAAGTTGGGAGAACTCAAAGGGGAGGCCTTAGAGGTCTTTAACAAAAAAAAAGTTATCAAAGAAGGCTTTTGGAATGATGGAGAATGCAAACAACATGTGTCCATGTGGGTTAAGCTATGGCAACATATATTTGAAATGCAGCTTCAAAGGTGTCCTGGAATTTCTAAAACAAGAGGGCACAAATGTTTAGAAGATACTAGTTACAAGAATGATGTCTAGAAGGATACTATGAAGAAGAAAGAATGTTATAGGTGCTTGTACCATGACAAAAATAGGATAGGTTCGATCTATGGTCATTGGGGGCCTCCTAAAAGGATGTACTAAATTCATCTAGTTGTTCTAAAGAATCAAAACGGTCGGTTAATTATTAATGGAATTCCTTGTTGGTTTTCTGTGAAATACTCGTTTGGTCGAGGACTTCCAAACACATCATAAGCTAAACCCGTCTGACAAATAACCAACCCGCAATGAATAGGAAGGTATAGTAATGCTATGAATAACCCAAAGTAAGAGTGTAGACAACGTAGAGAAGTTTAAGGTGTCAAAGAAGACTACGAACATCTTTGTGAGTGAGAGGCTCGTGCCTATGAGGATATTTATGAACACCTAAGTATAGACAAAGGAGAGGACATATGCGATGACTAAGATTGGTGGAAGGAAGACAATGGACCTCAATGCATTGATGATGAGATGGATTGATTATTGGTGAAAGAGGATAGGATCAAACATAAATAAATGGAAATAGTGTCCTGAAAAATTATTAAATGGTGAGAATGAGACCATACTATTTAATTGGATGGCTCCTTTGATGACACTAATAGATTCTTAGTGAATAAGATCAAGAATCTGAGATCCGATAGGAAACCCGGACAAGGTGACGAGTCCTAATGGTATGCCAATTGAGGTATGAAGATGCCTCAAGGCAGGGATAAATTTAGGGGTGTTTGTCAGGGTCTATCGACCATGAAAAAAATTATAATCCTTTAGTAAAATATTGTTGGAACTTAAAAAATCTATGGCATATAACCAATTTGATATTGATCGTGTTTAGCTAGATTCATAGTCAAAGTTGTGTTAATTATCTGAGGTTAAGTGACGAGACATACTATGAAGCTATAGGATAGAGTTATTAACATTGTTTTTCATCAGCTTAGAGAGGGCCTATGAAAAACCATTAAGCAATACCATTTGGTGGATTTTGTACAAACATAAATTCTCAGCAAATTATGTTTCCTCATCAAGGACATGTACAATAATGTTATATGACAAGTATTCAAAAATTTGATGTCATAGGTTAGTTCTTGTTTAAAATATGACTACATTAGGGGGGCCATCTTTAACAACTTGTCTACTCGCTTTGGTGATGGATGAGGTCACAATACATTGAAGGAGATATCCATTGGTAATATTTTATGTTTATGGGGATGTCGTGCTAGCCATTGATGAAAAATAGTTGGGAGTAAATAGCAAACTGGATTTGTGGTGACAATCTATATTTGAAAGATTCTAGATTCGACTTAGTGAAACTGAAATTGAGTACATGAGGCATGACTTGGATGCTACTATATACGCAGAGGGAAGATGCTACTTTGGATGATTAGGTAGTGCCCAACAAGAAGAATACATTTCAATATCAAGGATCAGTGTTAATTACAAAGAGATGACAATGACTTGTGATGTAATGGAACCAAGTGTATTACATTCTTCATGACAAGATGGTGCTATAGAAAGGTACATTCTATAGAATGACAATCAGACTTGTGATCGATGTTGTATTGTGTAGAATGTTGGCCTACGTAAAATGACACATGTCACATGCATGAACACATATCTTGCATTGAATTTAAAATCATACAAGAACATATCAAGTCATAAATGACGTGATGTAAGTGAGGATGGGGATAGTACATTAAAGAAGAGCGTTTCCAACATTTTTTGGAGATGGTTTGGTTCAATGGAGACCACTAGAGCACTATAGAATTGTAAGGTGCAACAACAATGTAGGGAGATGGACAAGGCCGATCAAACTTGATATGGGTGTTGGCAATTAGAAGGGACTTAAGAATATGGGATATACCTATAGAATTGTCCTTGGATAGGAGTGTATATATAGAAAGTAGACATTCATTTGAACCATGAATGACGGGCTATATATACAAAAACTCTACCATACGGGCATTTGCAATAAGAAGCTGTACCAGGATTTGAACGTGGACCGTGGACCGGCATGGGGCCGGAGAGCCCTGAGCACACTAACCGGTATAACTCGCAAGAAGCTGCTATTTACAAGCTTTAGATCCCTTAATAATATAATATGACTATCATTAGTGCCTTTATATATATTTTCTTTTTATCCTTTTGTTTTCCTTTTTTTTTTTTTTTTTTTTTGCTGGCTCATGTTTGGTTTTTTCAACTCTAACCTACCCAAACTTGCTTGTGACTAAAAATGTGTTGTTGTTATTGTAAAAGCAGACATCAAACACTAAAATTTACATCTATAGGCGCCACTTTTGAAAGCATAAGATAATACCAACAAAGAGTTGAAGTAAGAAGTCAGATAACTCAGACGCTGAGGATGGTCATCTCATGCATGGCTGATTAATCTGCATTTCATTAGTTTGTACTTTGTAATGATATATAGTTAGTTGCATGATTCCTTAAAATTCCATTGTTAAATATACAATCCGGAACCAACCAATAAGAAATGTGATTCCCAAACCAAGTGTGTTGGGTTTGGTCTGAATTGACATTCCAATCTTTATATACTAGTGCTGTTTATTAGGGATTATATATCCATGCATATGATATGAAAAAGCGTGATTGATCAAACGTTTTATATATAGTGGACCAACTAATAAACAAGCAAACTGATATCCTCAAGTACTTTTTTTTTTTTGTTAATTGAAAAAGATCAGCTGCTCAGGCATGATAAGATAAAAAAAAAAAAGGTAGAATGCTTGCTGATGTGACCAAGGGTCCAAGGCAAAACTTAGCCACAGTAGTTAATTAACTTTTCTAGAGTACAGTGGCGATAGTGGATAATACGACCTGATCATTCATCTGTACCATATAGACCGAGATCTACAAACTTTGTTCTTTCTTCGATCTAGTTAGCTCAATATGTGCTAATTATTAATTGTGGAATTTCTCCCCATCCTAATTAATTAAAACCATAAAATTAAAGAATATATATGTATCAAGATGAAAGCAAACATATATTTAGCAATCTTTGAGTCAAACACAAGCAGAAATAACACTTCAGAATACACAGAAGAATTTATATATGTAGTGCAAACCTTAAGCTCTGAGTTGGGATTTGCGACGACTTGCTGCTCTTCCTTGGCCTTGCCGTACCGATCTATAACTGATTTCATGCTGCACACAGAACAAATGGCAGTTTATCAAAAGAGAGAGATAAACTGTTACTATGCGAGACAGTGTAAAATACATGCATGAGTTATACCCAGATCAAGTTAGATCTAGGCTCTCTACACTATCTCTCTCCCTCTCTCTATGGGGAAAAAACATTCCGATGATACTAACTATAGCCTCTAAAAAACCCCCACACATATATACTTATACTATATTATATCACAAAAGCCTTTCCTACTGCAATGGCATGTGTTGTGTTGATCACATGAAACCATATGACGAAACTAATTAAATTTAGTTTTGCAAAAAGCACGGAGAGAAATAGTTCAAATAGGCCAAACAAGAAGAGAGGGGGAAGGACAGCATAACACATATAACTAAACCTCCCGTCGCGCATGCAGAGTCCTGCGTTGCCACGATTCCCATCCACACAGGACTCCTACGGAACGCTCCTGCCCGAGCCGGATTGCATGCCCCCTCACCCTCGCTCATATATGTAGAAGAGATGCGTCGCCGCCTCATGACGCGACGTACAGTGTCGCACGCCGAACGTCGCCCAAGCGGTGAGCTGGAACTCGCGTTCATCGGCGTCGGCGTGCTTCCAAGAGGAGTTCGTGGCCAAGGAGGCGAGGCTGTGGCTTCACGATGAGGACGGGGCTCAGGTGATGGTGACGACGGGGCTGCGCGAGAGGCGGCCGGCTCCGGTCCGCGAGCGCCAAGGCCGCGCTCTAGCGCGTCGCGGCGAGCGAGCAAGGGAAACAGGGGAGGCCGGGTGGCGGCAGTCTGGGGAGATGGCGAGGTCGAGGACTTGGACTGGGGTTTTGCAGGCACTCGATAGAGTTCCCGGCGGGGCGCTCCGGTGTACGTGCTGTTCGGACGCGCAGCTCGAGAGGCTCCGCGAGCTCGGTGATATGGGTCCAGGTAGTCGCGGCACGGAGACGGCGACCCACGCAAAGCAGCAGAGACCTGCTCTGTTCGGACGAAAAACAGAGAACGGCGATGGTACGGAGAAAGAAACGTTTTATTTATTTATTTATTTATTTATTTATTTATTTTGCCAAACAAGGGAAATAGAAGCCTGCAGCTGCGTCGACGGCGGCGGAAGGTCTCACCAGATCCAAGTACTATACTTATCCCATATATATACACAATAATATAATATTAATACATATACCTCTATCCCTAAAAAAAACACATATACTAATATGTTCACGTCACATATATATATACCGTGTACTACTAACTTTGGACATATCACTCTAGCAAAAAAAAATACGTTCAATGTTTTTCATAATTACACAATATAACGTCCAAAACACACACGCATACTAAAATTTCACATAGAGACAGTTGACTTGCTTACTAATTAGTAACAACTAAGATATATAGTGTAACGCCATCACACCGCATACGCAGTCCTCTGAGTGCAAGCCACAAAGATATATATCAAAAAATGTATACCCATACAGCGATTTCTAAACCTCAACTAATATTTTTATAATAATTTTTTTTTTCTCCCGTTGCAACGCACGGGCATATTTCCTAGTATAACTAAACCTCCCTCAAAAAAAAAAACACATATAACTAAACCGTACCAAAGATGTATTGTTAGACTACACACAGAACTTTTTGCTGGCCCCTTCAAATTAAAGAAATAGCTTGATACGTACGAGTAATAGGAGTATTTCTGTGTGTTATGCAGTCAATATTCCACAAGTAATCTTTTGTCTACCTTAGGGGCTTAGGACTTTTGAACACAAGGTGTATATGTCCATCATCAGTCCATGAAGGAAGCTTCTAGAGTTTCAAATCATAAAATGCAAACGAGACCCCAAATAAAGAAGACCAAGTATATTATTATATATATATTGCTTCAAGGAACCAGGAAATAATTGACATTAGTAAAGTATTAAATTAAAGCACGGATCGGTCGATGAATCGAAAGAGACCTGGTGCTAGAGTACTCGTAGAGTCGGCCGGTGCTGGAGAAGATCATGAGGCCAACCTCCGCATCGCAGAGGATGGCGAGCTCCTTGGCCTTCTTGAAGATCCCGTTCCGGCGCTTGGAGAAGGTCACCTGCCGGCTCGTGGAGTTGTCGATCCTGCGGATCACAATCTTTCCCCTCCCCATATCGATCGGCCGGTCCCTCTTGACCTTAGCCTCTCTCTCGACCTTTCTCTCAGCTCGCTGGCTGGCTGGAAATCTATGGAGATATGATTGTGGCCTGGCCCTCCAAGAACAAGGTCGACGACGGCAGGATCTCCGCGCCAAGCTAGAGCCAAAGAAGGTAACAAGGAGCTAGGAGGAGATCTGGTGGGAGCTCTCGAAGAAGAAAGCTCAAAAGCAGCAGGTTTCCCAAGAGAGGGAGGAGAGGGGGAATGAATGATGCTTCTTGTGTTTGTGTGTGCGTTTGTGGGAAGAGGGGGGTGTCTTTTCTTGGCGCAGGTGGATGCAACTTGCGAGCAGACTTTCCCCTATCTGCTACTTGCTTTATTTAGCAAGGAAAGCTAGGAAAGAGGAGGCCCGACGCGCACGACACCCAATTGGCTACCCTACCTCACCACCTCAGGGGCTTTCTTTATTGGTTGGTGCTGCTAATTACCTCCCTAAATGCCTCCTGTGCTAATGATAGCCGAGGAAATCGTCGCAACCACGAAAGGTGACCATTCTGAACACGAGGGTGCTCTTTTCTATTGTGTGTGCATGTCTCCGTCAGGGCCTAGTAGCTAGTTCCATCAACTGTAAGCTCTATAGCAAGTCCTCGGAAATCAGTTAAAGATTCTATTTATAGGTCATTTTTGACATTTCTAGATACATCTGTATCTAATATAATTGTTTTCACTGCTGTGATTCTATTCTATCCGTGCTAGTATAAGGAGCTGATGCTCTACTTTTTGCACTGGTAATTTGAATAGCCAAAATGCAAAATGATAGAGCAACAAATTTTTGCTTCGGTGCGACTAGAAAACCTAGAAAGGTTGTGTGCCAAGCTGTGCATATTATATGTACCAATAACACAGTAGAGACAAACGGTGCCACATGATATGCTGCGCATAGAAGATCACAAACGATTAGTTTTGGTTTAGCGTGCTTAGCAATGTTTATTTAAAAAAAGTACAGTTAAACAATTGCGGCCGATGGCGAAGATAACATTATTGTGGTGCCCAAGGGATGGGTGAGGTGCGCTCGTGGTGTCCCCGCCGCCTGCCGGACGGTTAGCCGACGCGTGGAGGCGCCGGCGAAGACTCCCAATACGGCCCCGCAACTCACAAGAAACCTAGCATCAATGCCGACGTTTTTTTTTTTTTTTTTTCTCCGAAAGTGAGCTTAGCTCGTACTTCGTTAAGTGAAAACGGATAATTCAATGATACACGACCATTGCCATTCCCATGGCGAGGGAGCGAGCGCGGGTAAAACACTAACACAACACACCGGCTGAAACAGTGGTGCTGGAAGATGTAACCTAAGAAAAAACTAAGTTGGGCTACAGATGGTTAGGAAGACGGGTAGGTCACTACATGCGCCTGTAGGAAGACGTGTAGCTCACTACATGCGCTTAACCGTCCGCCCCAGCCAGTGGCGGCCGCGCATGGGGAAGATCTTCTGGAGGACCACCCGCTTGGAACAAGGGATAGAGTCCACGAAGTGGCTCCGAAACTGACCACGAACGTCGCATGTGGAGTGGTCAACGGCACTCCCAGCTGGTGCCCCTCCCACTTGTCAAAGAGGACGCGGCGCGCCTGCCGTTCGAGCTGGGGTCCGCGGAACACTGACTTCAAGGCCAAGCGATCGCTACACCTTGGGATCCAATCCTCGCTGATCGTGCGTGCTCGCCTAGCGCGTGGCGGTGACGCGATCAGTGGCTGCTCGAGGGGCAGCCGAAGGGGAGTCGATGAGCGCGGAGATGGATGCGTCGGTCGGCGTTCCGGTGGCAACGGCCGACGATCCCGGCGGCGTACCCGCCCCTACCACAGCAATTAGGGTGGTGACAGGGGGCACACGGCCAGAGTCAGCCAGTTGGGCAGCAACCGCGAAGTCGAGCTCAACCATTCTTGGCGGCGAATGGTTGTCGGCCGCAGCCACGGAGATAACGGTGGGCTGCACGGCATAGCCGGGCTCAACCATCTCCAGCGGTGAGCAGGTGCCCACCAGCGCTGCCTGGGCCTCCAGAAAGGCGGCTATCAGAGTATGCATGTACACAGTCATGGTATGATGTCTATGCAGGTTTATTAAATAGATTGATCAGCGCTTCGTAGTAAGTAGTAGTACATGTTCATTTTGTATATACTACGGATGGTCGTCCCTAAACAACTATATTTAGATTGTGTTCACACACACATACTATATATAAACCCATTCACCTTTTTCTGAATTCAAAACTAGCCTGACGCTAGACCTTCATCCATTCAAAGCAGGATTAGCAGTTGAGAAAAGTATTGATGCATGGCCTTTCTGAATTATCTTAACGCGTTCACAAATATTTAATACTACTAAGTGATGTTGGTCAATCTTGTAGTCTTTAGTCCAATTACTGTAATTCTGGTGCACGAGAGTACGAGACTAAGGATGTGTTTGGTTCCATTCCGGGTGGTGTATGTCCGCAATCCCCCAACTGCTCCTATGAGCCTGGGGAATCCCAAGTCACAGCGGTGGCGAAGCAGATAACAGGCCAAGACACGTTCCAAACAGACGTGCGCTATTGGCTGGAACAAGTTAACTCAGGCCATCCAGAAGCACTCTTACGACAAGCTCCATCAAGCTATCATGTATGCCGTGAGGGACTCGGCTTGGCTTCGCCTATGCCATCATGCGCTTGCCTCTCTGTACTCAAGTCACAAGGGCAAGCTCAAGCCTCGCTTCTACGAGTTGTACTGCGTCTTCAAACTCATCAACGAGGTCACAATGTTTGCCGGCAGCTCCCTCCATGTACTCGCCTACATGATGTGTTCCACATGGGGCTCCTCAAGAAGTTTGTGGGCATGCCTCCAGCCGCCCCATCACCCTTACGGGACATTCACCATGGCCCCACCACCGTTTAGCCCGTGGCGTGCGCAAGTACTCATCTAGTGGAAGGACGAACCAGCTAAAATGTCTTAAATGGCTAGAGGGGGTGAATAGCCTAATAAAAAAATTTCTACAAACACTAGATCAACTTGTTAGAATAACAAAAGACGATAATCACGGTTGCACTAGCTCCACTTGTCGGCAAGCCACCTATTGACAATTATAGTTACTAAAGTCTCTAATCCACTCAATTAGTTCAATCACTACTTTACCAACTAGGTGAGCAACTAGATTACACTACACAGGCATAATATATCACAAAGTAAGCAAGGTAGTGAGGAGGCGTTATACTGACATGTCGAGGCAAAGATCCAATCACCGGAGGAAGATGAACAGTATGATCACGATGAAGCCAATCACTGGGAGACAATCAAACACAAAGTGTAGACACCTGATTTGTTCACCCAGAGTTCACTTGAGCACCCTCAAGCTAATCTTCGGTTGTGTCGACCGTCTCAACGGTGGATCAAGGTGGCCCGCATGCCTTGCCTCACTAGGCCCTCTTGACACCACACAATTGAGGGGTAACTCAACGACACGCGCAGTCCACTAGAGTATCAATTCGGCACTCCACCGGGGAAGATCACAAACCCCTTACAATCATCGGGAGATGGGCAAGAACAATCACCTTCTCTTCCCAATATCTCCAACAATCACCAAGACGGTCTAGGAGTGGTGCTCTCCAAGAGTAACAAGAAATAATCGGCAACGACGACCCTCAAGTGCCTCTAAATGCAAATCTCAAAGCAATGCACTTGAATCTCACCCAATCTCTCAAAGTTATGCTCTCAAGCAAGTGGGGAGAGAGGGAGACGTTTTTGCTCAGCTCAAAGTGTATGGAATGATTCAAATTGTCCAAGAGCCGTAACTAGAGCCGGCCACCCAACTATTTATAGAAGTGGGGAAACACCCCACTTCAAACTCAAAACCAGCGTGGGCGCCGGACACGCCCGGGAGAGAGGCGCCGGATCTTTGCACGGTGGCGCCCGGCGCTCCGGAATGCCCGCAGTACTCAATCGTTTGAATTTGGTCATTGGCACGTGAAGTTGGACACGCGCCGGACGCGTCCAACGTGGCTCCGGACACGCGATCTAGTAAGCCTTGTAAAAGTCTCCACCGCCGGACGCTGGGATCTAGACCCTTTGGGACGCATTGCTTTGGCGTTCGATGCGTACACCACGTTCTCGGCCTCGATAGCGCCTCCAACACGCGCGGACGCTAGCTATGCACCGGGCATCATCGACGCGACGGCGCCGGACGGCGCCAACGCAAGCACACAACGCCGTGCGAACCAGCATGTGCCCGACGCGCCCGCTAGCATCCGACGCTTGCGTGAGCGGCATCCGGCGCTGTAAAACTCCGTTTTACAATCCGTCGACGCTGCTAACTTCTCCACCTTTGCAAATGTGCTAACACCACCACGTGTACATCTCCATGTGCTCGTGTATTAGCATTTTCACATTGATTTTCAAAGGTTAAGTTAGCTCTCTAGGTTAAGAATTCATGCACATGATTGTTGAACCTAGAGGCACATGAGGATCGATGTTCCCAACATTTTCTCCTCTTTATAGTCCAACTATCGATCGTAAACCACTCACACCCTCTATGGTGTCTTGAGTGTGAAATCAAAATGGCCCTATGAGTATACTTTGCCTTGAGTCCATTTTGATCACTTCTTTCTCAAATCTACGCCGAGCAAGCACTTGATTATCTTTTGGATCACTGTTGATATTTCTTACACGATGCAAATTAGGAAGGCGAAAGAAATATATAGGTATCTATCTAATCATGTTAGCTTGGATGTCGAATTAATCTCACGATCCAACAAAGGCGGAGTTAGGCGGTGTTAGTTGTGGGGTGTAATCTTAGTATCATTATCCATAGTGGAGTTAATCTTACTAGGATATGTACTCAAGGTATACCACTCGTTTCTAGGCATTACCTACACACTAGCCTATCACCCTAGCAATAACGCTCTAAGAAATGCGGGTATGGTATTCTTGATAAGGCCTTGATAAAAGAATGAATCTGATATCTACGAGTGCACAAATAGAAATACCATCGTAGCACTTCACCGGGAGTAATCCAGGTATTGTATTTATATTTGACCACGGGAAGGGAGTCTATAGAAAGTAGAGAGAGAGGGGTATCTAATGATTCAGATTGTGATTTACTTGAGATCCACTTGCAGTTGTATAATGCGAGTAGCTATATGCATCTAACAATACTCATAACAGGATAAGTCACAAGATAAAGATAAGTAATAAATGATAACTACCCAAGTCTAAGATCATCATATGCCACTAGTATCATATGAGCTATTAACATCATATAGAAAGAATAGAAAGAATATTCCTAAGATACTCCTAATCATATGCCAATGAATACTATAATTAGTGCAAATACATCTAGCTATATATCATGGCGGGGTTGCAATACATCTACACATGGTAAGCATTACCAATGACAATTAAGGACGAAACTTGATCATCACCGTAATTATGGCTCAACTTGGCCTATCATTCGGGGTGGACTCCAAAGGACTCAACAGGACTACTCCCGCGATCTACCACACGTCCCGGAATATAGGGTGCAATCGTAGATAAACGTTGTATAAACACCACGTTTACACATTGCTTATCACCCACATAGTGATCATCTAAGTGGATGCTATACGATTCCATGCATAAGATATAAGACAAACTCACTAAACTAAATATATAACTATAGCATGCATGGATACATATCAATAAGAATATAATCATGATATAGATCAAAGTCATATCAATTGTATTCCGACAATAATACTTATCGAATACAAGAGAGAAGCCACGAGAACACTGCTCCTGCTACTTCTTGACTATCAGGAATCCAAGATGAACTTGACTTCTTCTAGAACTAGCTAGGTAGCTAACTACTTCTAATATGATGAACTAGGGCTTAGGTCTAGACTTGGTTGGACTTGATGTGAGTTGAGATGAACTCAGAATGAATTGATAATGAATTAGGGTTTAGCCCTGGGGTTAGGTGGTCCTCTTATATAGCACTTGGCGATGAACAGGGACCCTTGGATCAAACCGACCTCCAATAACGGTGTAGATACAACCTCAAGGTTGATGGTAATCCGACATAAAAATCTGAGGCTGACAGGGTGACCCTACCTGGCGGCCGGCCTAAATCTTCCTGGCGGCCGCCAGGGGATAAGATCACAACGTGATCTCCCTTCTCCTGGTGTCTTCTGGTATCTTCTAGAGTGTTTTAGTCCACATTTTGGGTTGAGTTACTTCACGGTTAAGTCTTGTCATCGTATGGGATGTAAACTCTTCAGTTTCTCACCGTTCTTCTCTGCTTTTCTCTGTTAGTCCCTGCAAAGTCATAGAATACCAAAACTCGTGGAAATATATTAGTTAGACCCCTAGACTTATGTTGATATTCATCTTAAGCCCTTATTTCATGTTTAATTGACTAATAATATTATGCTATAATAGGTGTCAACAATCACCTCAATCCATCCACCATGACCACCATGCTTCACACTTGACTAGACCAATTAATCTTCAATCTAAACAAACACTTAGCATAAAGAGATTAATCCTAGGGTGTCATCAATTAGCCAAAACCAAACTAGAGATATTCACCAGCGGCATCAACAACTTAGGAGGACATTGACTCCTTTGTTGAGTGTCATCCAAACTTTCAGCTCGAGGACGAGCTGCCCTTCTGAAAGGTCCTAAATGGCTAGAGGGGGGTGAATAGCCTAATAAAAATTTCTACAAAACACTAGAGCAACTTGTTAGACAATAACAAAGCGATAATAGCGGTTGCACTAGCTCTACTTGTCGGCAAGCCTCCTATTGACAATTCTAGTCAATTATGTCTCTATATCACTCAAAAGGCTATGTCTCTACTTCTCTACCTAGGTGATCAAGCTAGGTTGTTCTAAACAAGTCTAAGAGGCTAAACAACCTAAACTAGTCTACACAAGCACAATATGTATATCAAAGTAAATGCAAGGTAAAGAGGAGGTTTTATACCAATGTGTCGAGGTAAGTCAACCAATCACCGTGGGATGAATATCAATATGAACAATGAAGCCAATCACCAAAGGATGACAAGAGACAAATGGAGACACAATGATTTAACCCGAAGTTCACTTGAGCACCCTCAAGCTAGTCTCCGTTGTGCCGACCTTCTCACGTGTGGGAAGGTGGAGCTCACTCCTAGCCAAGTGCCTTTAGGCTACTTGCACCCAAAGCAAATGAGAGGTACCCAAGACACGAGCAATATATTCCTTGCACTTTGTCTTCCCGACGAGGAGTGCGTGATCCTCTCACAAATCAACCCGGAGGTGGCCAAGAACAATCTCCTTCTCTTGCCAATGCCTCCACCAATCACCAAGCCGGCCAGGAGTGGTGCTCTCCAAGAGCAAAAGGAAATCCACCGGCTCACAACTATCCCCAAGTGCCACTAGATGAAAAGATCAAAGCAAAGTGCACTTGAATCACCTCAACTCACTAGAATGATGCTCACAAGCAAAGGGAGTGAGGAGGAGGGAGTGTGCTCAGCTCTAGAGGTGTTAGGAATGATTCAAATGACCAAGAGACCTCACATAACCGGCCAAACACATATAAATACCCCCCATCACGAGATAGAACCGTTGAGGTGAAAACCACGGTTTCTTCAGCCTGACCGGACGCGCCGGCCGGACTCGCCAGTGAGTCCGGTCGATGGGTCCGGTCAGAACCGACAACCGAGTCTGACACCCATCTGAGTGAGTCCGGTCACAAGATCATGGGTCCGGTCGTGTGGTTCGGTGGATGCGCCCGGTCAAACTCAAGCATGACCCGAAAAAAAATGCTTACCGGAAGTTTGATCGGGCACCGACCGACCGTCCGGTCGGATCTCGCGCGTCCCGGCCGAGAGTCCGGTCACCACCGAGCTGCGAAATTCCGTCGTTGTGTGTTGTCGTTCTTTCGCCTTTGCTCCAAACCGACTTTCGTCACTTGATTCTTGTTGCCAACACGTCGAAGAACACCCCGACACCATGTGTTAGCATTTTGAAAAACATTTTCATCAAGTACGGAGTTAGCTCTCTAGGTTAGAATGCATGCAAATGATTTTAAACCTAGAGGCACATGAGGACCGATATGTACGATAGTTTTCCCCTCTTTATAGTACGGCTTATCGATCCTAAATCACTCACACCCTCTATGGTGTCTTGAGTGTAAAATCAAAATGGCCCTATGGATATACCTTTGCCTTGAGCCCATTTTGATCCACGAACCACTCCAAGTTGTGCACTTGATCAACATTTGGATCACCTCGACCAATCCACCATGATCACCATGCACCAACCTTGGCTTAACCAATCTCCAACTAAATCAAACACTTAGCATAGAGAGATTAGTTCTAGGATGTCACTAATTAGCCAAAACCAATCTAGAGATCTTCACCTTCCAAGGGGAGATATGTACATGTACGACAGACAGTTTAGCCGTAGGGCTAAGTAGACAAGTGCAGGGAAGTTGCTAATTAGCTGATGTTAAGAGCTCACCTATAGTTGGTGGTAAATTTAGTGCTTCTCTAGTGAGTGATTGAGACATGTCGGAGGAATAATTGAGTGCTTGGTCAGAGAGATCATAGCGATAACTGTTAGAGATGAGTGTTGACGAGGGATTGTCAAGCCACTACCAATATGTAAGCTGCATGGCTCTTCATCAGAATTAAGAAAAGTATTATCACCCAACTCTCCCTTCTTCTCCTCTAAACCAATCAGGTGCTGAGGGGTAAAACCTTGCCCCCTACCACGCAGATCACGACTATGAATTACATAGTCGAGGTTTAAAATGATCGGGGCGACACCCTTGTCATGTCCACTATTCATTTATTTTCCCCTGAACGGAACATTGGTTTTTATATTATGGAAATGACTAGCCACATCAATTTAAGTTCCTTTGGTAGAAATTTAAACCTGCCATTTTTAACATTATTAAATAACCTTTAGAAAAGCTAGATTATATATCCCATAATCCCAATAACAACACGCATTTGAGAGAGTAGTAATTTGGTCACTCCTTTTTCCTCAACCCCAATGACTTTGGAAGAACTCAGAGGCTTAGAAATTTCATTTCACCTTCCATATATGTTATGATTGCTTTGATTTTGAAGTATACATGGTTAGTGGCTACTTTTGAGTACAACTTTCTGATTAAAGATGTAGGAACAAAAGGATATTCTTAGAGGATAAGATAAGTAATCCACTCACAATATGTTGGGTACCACACTACTACGAAATCCAACAATCACAGCTCACAAGGCAACCATGTTAGTGTATTTGTTGATTTTTCTTTTTTGGATAAACCCTGTGTTGCTCATGAGACAACTTATTTCCTTAACAGAGACGGTCATAAATTGTACATAGCCCCCTAAAACAACTCATGATTTTTATAGACAGACAATTTATTTACGGAGATACATCCTACCATAGTGCCATGATAACTTGGCTTGCCTAGCTTACCAAGCTAGCTTACTAAGCTAAGCACGAAGAATTTTTTTCTAAGATGACAGAGAGGTAGCCTACCTTGCTTCTAGAAGATTTTATAGTGCTCCGCTAGAATCGGTCTCGGGGTGATGCCTCCCTCAGGTCGTTAAGGAGCAAGATGATTTCTGCCATCTTTGACACTGTAGGTAGTTAAACCCTTGCTACGGGTCCTCCACATATTCATGTGTAAACCTAAGTAACATCAAAGTAGAACACATAGATAGTATAACATTATTAGAAGTGATGAAATCCAAATCAATTAGGATTGAATTCACCTGCCCTTGTAGTTTCTTGACACAATTCTGTATAGGTGGCTCTTGACTTGTAGTCGGACTCACCCCATTTGTGCATTGTTTTCTGTAGCCTATATATTATATTGGTGACAGGATGTCGTCTATATTAAGAAAGTTCTTCACATCCTTCGGCAAATAATATATCCCATGCGCCCGGGTAAAAACATGCACAAAGCATCATGACACTGCTTTAGTAGGGGTTTTTTTTCTTGCGACTAGATAGTCCAGTAAAATATAGTTTACATCATATTGCGATTCTGGCCGTTAGTGCTCATGAAACCATTCGAGTAGGTATAGCTAGTTGCCATTTATCAAAAAAAAAAAAAAGGTATAGCTAGTTGCCAAAGGCCTGCTTTAACCATGCCAAACCGTGGATAAAGTGTTACTGCTGCTCGACATTATACTTTTGTTAGTGTGTTATATAGCTTTATTTGTTTAATTTTGGCTTGGGTACGTTGTGGATTGTTAAAGGATGGGAAAAGTCAGAGAGAGGATGGCTTATGGAATTGTCCTCATCTATGATATTGTTCAAACTGCTCCCAACTTGTTTATCTGATAGCTATTTTTTTGGGACTGTCTATGGATCTGTTGACAGTTTTCTGCTGCCGAAATCTGTTACCTTTTTTTGAAGAATTGAGGCTTCAAACTGACGGATAACTACATCAGCTTTAAATTAATGGCAGTGCCATGCCAGCTTTCGGATGGCCACAACGCAGCGGCGGCACCAATCTAGCTGCTCGTGGTCAAGCAGAGCGCCAGAAGCCAACAGGTCCGGCGGCCGGCAAACAAGCAACACAAATCTTACAGCAAATTGAATGGCCTAAAATTCAACAGATTTCAACAACAAAAAAAAAAAGTGTTGACAGATAAGTAGAACAACTTTTTTTTTCCTAAACCATAATCAATATGCTCTAGCTAATTCTTCAAAGAGGAGTTGTGGGCTATGACATACTACTTCTCCTTCGGTGCGTTGTTTTGATCGGCAAGTTTATCATGATAGTCACTAATCAGCAATAAAATATGTTAACTAGAACCACCACTACCCTTATTGACGCACAAAACATGCACTAATCAACATATTAGCACTTATTAAAATTTAAACTTACCGTCATAATTACTGAGTAATAACATAACATACTAATAATCCTGAATTTATTTACTAATTTACTAATAACGAGAATTATAAATATGAACTAGCTTATATTCGGCAGATTTTTACAGACTAATTAGTCTACCATAGTATCTCTATATGGTACACTATTGATGAATATCCCTGTCCAAAGTACTAATCAAACGGTGAGATTAGTGAAGCGCCATCTACCAAATCAAACACGCCTTGATCTGCTTTTGGGTGCGGTGAACAGAATAACTCGAAGATACCGCGCATGCTCACAAGCCGAGGAGCCGTACATCGACCAATGGGGTGAAGGATCGAGTGATGTGACGGCCATACTGTCTTGCACATGCACTACTGCACGTCCTGCCCAATGCAAAATGGAGTATGGTCCAGGCTTTTCCTCGATGCAGGCAAACAAGCGGATCACGTACAAAAGCATCTATGCACAAAAAAAAAAAAAAAAAAAAACAATTCTAAGTTTGAAAAGGGTCATCATTTTAAATTTACCTAAGTTTATAAAATAAATACATAACATTTATAAGCCCAAACAAATATATTGTAAAAATAAATTATGTAATTAATCTAATGATATTTATTCAAGAACACAATATACGTTTTGGGTGTTGTCGATGTTTTACGACCGAGAGCCCTGCCATGGGGTGACCCGAGTTTCTACCCGATAATAAGTATACTTATACTCTAGTGATACAAGCTAGTGATATTTGGGCTTTTTTGAAATCAATCATTCTATTTAAGCTTTGAATATGAATTACTTTCACTTGTTGAGTTTAAATGTTTGGAAGCAATAGGAATAAAATTGTCTTGATGAAAATTAATATTATGAATGTGCATATTTGTCATTTTTACAGATATGTTATGACAATTGATAATTAAAGTTTGAATTTTTTTATCAACCAAGTAGATTTCATTAAGAGGGAAAAAGAATTAAATCTTGAAATGTTAGCTTTAGACAACTCCGAAATGTCATTCATTTATGACCAAAGAGTAGATTTCTGAAATAAAATGTACTAGGAAAAAGTCTACTTAACCCCCGAACTATGGGGCTGTGACTACTCCTTTCCATCACTTTTAAAACCGTCTAACCAATACCCTAAACTTTGTAAAACCGTCTAAATCACCCCCGGGGCGGTTTTGCGTGGTGGTTTTGCCTACGTGGCGGCCACGGTGGAGTGGTTTTGACATGGTGGCGCAGAGATGGAAGCTAGATGTGCTATTTCCAAGTGGGACCCACTCGGCCGTCGGGGTTAAGTAGACTTTTTCCAAATGTACTAAGAGCATTATAAAGAAATAACCTAACTCGCCCAAGTGTACTTCAATGTCAACCAATAAATGTTAAAGTAGAAATGTATTGCGAGTTTCTTATATAGGTTAACCATTCTTTTGCTTTTGCAATATCTACTAATGCTAGTTTTAAAGAAAAAGTTATGGATCTAGTGGAGCATTGTATTTTTACTCTAGCTTGTATATTATTTTTTTGCATCTCTTAAGATCTTATTCCTCATATTCATATTGCCCATGGTAAGTTAAGAGCATTAGACAAACATGCTTTGAACACATTACCATCCAACCTCTTTGAAAGTTAATAGGCTAATAACAACCATGGCTATGCATGCATCAACAGAGACCATACTTTGATTATGTATTCAAATAATGTAAGCTTTCATTACATAAAATATAGTAAATCTCATAAAGCCGACAAGGACCGTTGGAGGTTTGACCATAGCGTTTTTGTTCACCAATAATGTCATCTCCTTTATCACACGTCAAGAAAGGCATATAGAAATGTTAGAAGTTAGCCGCCCAATAGTGCGGGTGGTGACATGAGTACACATGACTAGTACATCGAACAACAACAAGCATCACTATATTGGATGGATATACCTAAAATATTTTAGAGAATATTGAAATGTTGGGGTGTGGAAGAAAATAGTTCTAATTAATTTGCTTTGTTAGAACAGAGGTAGACAAAAGAATACCCCTTCCCCGGCTAAAAATTTTCTAAGGAGTAGAGTTTGAACTTTTTTTTTATTCTTCTTTGTCCCTCTCTAGCTAGATCTTTGCTTAGCCTCTCCGCCACTAAGAGCATCTGTCAAGCTCTTGTATGTGACAATGTCTTCACATACAAAATAGTGTGAATGTGATTGTAGATGCTTAGCTTTATCGTTTATTAGGCCATGATAACTTTTCAATTATAGCTAGCCTAGCATATATTGAATGTTATGTTTGTAATCACCTCAAAACTATGCGTAGTTGTTATTATCTTCTTATTTCTTAGAATAACAATTTCATACCAGATTATAGTTACAATAAAATATGATGGGCCACTAACGTGGCTGAGTTTTTAAAAATTTGGTTGCAGGTTACATCATAAACCCGAAGCCTAGGAGAATACAATGGAATTGATTCAATCAACCTCAACTCTAAGTGTTAACTATTTAGAGAAGGATGCACTTGAGCGTTGGACCGTAACTTTATCATTGTATTCAAGAAATAACCCAATGCCGATTTATAATTTAGTCTTTAGCTTGTAGGCCTAGTTTGGATCGAAGCCTAAGGAATATGGTTGGTCCAGGGAAGCACCTCCATGTCGTCGATTTCCTACACCTGGTGGTAGCCCCCAGGCGAGGTTCCAATCCAAACAACTCCGTAGTTACTAGGAAGTATAGCATTTTTGTGTGACATACTCGAAGGACCGAAACGGCGACCGAGAGGGGGTGAATGGGAGCCTCGATTTTTTTCTTTTCAATTTCGGGTCATCGGCTCAACCCCCAACCTCAACGAGAGAGAAAAAGCGAGATTCTCAACTTCTATCAAAAAGAAGCGGGTTCCCGGAACTAGATTACCAACGCCAACTTGTGACGAGAGTAACTAGACAAAATCCTCGGCGTGATAGAATTTCATTGCAAGAGACGGATTGCAAAACGGAGCTCGAAAGAAATAATCACGGAATAAAAAGATAGAGAGAAAATCCAACGCAAATCCACTCAAGTCGAGATAGAGCAAAGCAAAAACAATTGATTAAAAACTCTAAGAGGAAATTGCTAGAAGGAAATACGAGAGCAAACTAGACTAGACTAAAAACTAACTTTTTAGTTGATCTTTTTGGATTTTTAATTAACAAGAACTTAGTTAAAAAAGACAAGAAAATAAATCGATTGCAAAAGCTAAAAGTCTATGACTAAAAAAACTGCAGGAAAACAAGAAGAAATTAAACTAGTGCCTAGAACAATTCTAGCAAACGAAATGACGAAAAAAACTAGGAGAAACAACTACTTAGACATTTCATCGAACATCTACGGGCGCAGGAAAAACAAGAACTAGAAGAGATGAATTAAAGCTGGGAATTTTCACAAGCAAAGTTCGATCTAGCTACCCCTGCACAAGAAGGGAAAGATTGGCTCGAAGGCCAATTCACAAAGAAGAGAAGAATCGACCTTGGACGAAGAAATTGAGCGTGTGCTTGACCGCCGTCCGTGCGTGGCCGGTGTGCCGAGGAGCGGCGGGTGGCCTCCCCGCACGCGCTCCAAGGAGGAGCTCGCGCTCTTGGCCGACAGCCCCGGGACAGCCGGCAGGGGCTCCCGCCCCGGCCGCCGAGCGCTGGAGCCGGGAGCGCCGGAGCTCAGGGAGCGCCGCTGCGCTTCCCTGGCCGGGTTCGCCCGGCGTTGATGAAGCAAGCCGCCGAGCCGTTGGAGCTGGGCCGGGCGGTTGAAGTTGAGCAAAGACAAGCCCCAACGCCCGGCCTCGGATAGCGCCTTGCGTGGAGCTGCTGGGGCCAAAACAGGTTGCCCGGGTTGCTCGCTCGCCGCTTCGAGGGATCTTGCTCTTGCCGTGTCCCGCCCAAAATCAAAGAGCACAAGAACACGGGAAGCTACGAGATCCGAAAATAACGAAAATCACAAAGACAAATGTAAAACAAAAGGATCCAAAACGTCGGAGACGACAGGGGAGGATTTGGGGCTCCCTTCCCCAACGAAAATCACCACAAAAAGTCACCAATTTGATGTTCTTGGACCTCTAAACAAGAACCCTAAAATTGGGGAAAAATAAAAAACGAAAATGGAAGAGGCAAAAGAGGGGAGGATGGCTGCCATCCTCTATATATGGTCCTTATTTCTCATCCCTATTTTGCCCTCCGATACATATGAGCCAAACCACTAACCCTAGGGCTATTTTGGTCGACTCGGATATTTTTCGATCCGACGGCCACCGCGCCTCCTCATCGGTAGCCTTGCATCCACGCAACCTCCCCGATGCCGCCACGTGCCGCCCTTCCGTCCACGGAACACCTCGGGTTTTGTGGCCCAAACCCGCGAAACCCGCGCCCGTGGTTTTGAGGCCCAAACCACGAAACCCGCGCCGATGGTTTTGAGGGCAAACCACCAAACCTCCTCGACACGTGTCATCGCCGCCTTGACCGCCCAAGTCGCCAAGTCATCCGAAGCTCCCCGCTCTCGCTGCCGCACGCCGCCGTCTTGACCCGATCGACACGGTCCCGCCACGCCCTCTTGCATCCGTCGATGTCCCGGATATCGACCACCATGGCTAGCCACCCGGCGATCCGGTCCCTCGGCCCAAGCCTCACGTCCGTCCTTCACCTCCGCGGTCCGTCGGCCCGGCACGCCCTCCTTGGCCCCTTCACCTCGCCGTCGCCTACCATCTCCGAGCTCCACACCCGCACAACACGAACCAAGAGATACGTCTTCGACACACTCCACGTATGCCGGTGAAACATAGCCGAAGCATAAAAGATAAAAAGAAAATAGAGGAAGAATGTTGATTTGTTGACAATCACTCCATCACAAAACTAAACACATGTGACCTAAATCAACCATGTGTTCGCAATCTCCCCCTTGATGAGTGCATTGTCAACATTCAACACAAAGACAGAGAAGGTAGAAGATAGCACATCCAAGTGAACACAAGCTAGACAAAAGCTAAGACAATCACTGGATAGCAAACATGGAGCAAGAACTTGGTTCCCAAAGACATGGGCAAAAGGGCTCGACACAACCAAGCTAAGACATGCTAGTCCTCAAGAAGAGGTAGGACAGGCTCAACACCACTAGCAAAGCTCCAAACCAAATTCTTTCACACACACAAACAGAGCTAGACCCTCAAGACAGAGGCAAAGCAGGCTCAACACATCTAGCTCAAGGTGCTACTCCCCTAGACAAATGCGCCACTTGTCTTTGTATCTTTCTCCCCCTTGTTGGCACATGCACTAAGCAAGCTATGAAATGCAATATGTCACAATGCAAAGCTTCAAGATTATATTCAACCGAATGAGAGAGTGCTCAAAGTGGTACCATAGCAACAAATTACAAGTGCTAGCCAGAGCTCATGCTAAACAAGTGATATGAAATATGGCACAAAGCATTTTGAGCAAATTTTAGTATCTTGTAAAAGGAGGTTCACCATCAAACATAGCACCTAGCACAAGTAGATAGGAGATCAACTAAGTGCTCAAACATGTAAACCGGGTGAACTACCCCAAACAGCGTTCAAACATCGTGCTAGACATTATAGCACAAACTTGTGAGGTTCATTTTAGTTCAGAGTTGCAGCGGTTCACAAGTTACCAAAGAGCATGCGAGTGGTTATCCACATTTGCCTTGCCTTACTAATCAACCATGTCAAGCCTATGCATGAGCAATGATTAGCTTAAGACAAATGGTCTGGGTCAAACACAATGAAGTCCAAGTTCATTCAAGAGTGCAAGTGAAAGCAGTCTCAAACTTCAAAGTGTGGCAAAATGGACCCACTCGATCTTTTCCTCACTTTAGCTTTAGACTTCACATTTTAGCATGGTATTATCATGAAGATCTAAGCAAGTGAATGAATCAAAGCATGAGACATAGCTACCAAGGATACACATAAGAGCTCAAAGGATCTCAACATCCTACTCATGATAGAAGCTAGCTCAAGGGTGAACCAAGATTTAATTTCATCATTCATTAAGCAAGTTCACATGTGGAAAAAGTTGCTCAGCTCATAACATACATCAAATGATTAACAAGAGCTAAAGCTTGAAGCACTATCATACTCATACTACTAAGAGCACAACCTCATTCAAATCAATATAAAAGTGAAGCTCATGATATGCAAGAATGATACAAAAACAAAAACAAGCCTAAAAACTACAACTGTACATCAACTACAAAGCTACCCCTCAAAAGGGTAGCAAACTCCCAACTCCCCACGGAGCTTAGCAAAGCGGACTTGGTCTAGTGGTTTTGTGAAAATGTCCGCAACTGTTGTTCGTGTACACATGTCGAACATCTATGTCCCCTTTCTCCCCGGTGATCTCTCGTGAAGTGGTACCTCACTTCTATGTGTTTGGTCCGGGAGTGTAGGACGTGGTTTTTGGCAACACTCACAGCTCCCATGCTATCACACAACAAAGGTACACGAGAAAAGCTCAAGCCAAAGTCCCTCAAAGTGGCAACCATCCACAACAAATTGGGAACAACAAGCGGCAAAGCAGCCTACATACTCCGCCTCAACCGTCGACCGAAGCGACACCGGGGATCGCTTTTACGCGACGACCAAGACACAAGAGAAGTACCGAAACCGACAAGTACCGAGAGGTAGACTTTCTATGCATACGATCACCAAAGATAATCGAGAACGAATAGCCAACCGGGGAGAGGGTGGAAGAGGCCGAGTACCATAGGCCAAACTCGTGGAGTAAACCGCAAATACCGAAGATCCTCTTCACACCGAAAGTGAGAGGTGCGCGGGCGAGGTCGAAAGCGTCAGCAGAGGCACACTACAAATCGGATGTCGGGGCGAAGTCGCCGTTAGGTACAAAGAACGAGCCGATCATGCTTCAGACTCCCTTTGGTCCATGACTTCTCCATCCTTGTCCTCGCCCAGGGCCGCTGCCGCCGTCGACATGGGTGTCGAAAGAGGCTTGGCCTCACCCATGCGAAACTTGCGGATCATGTCCTTCGTGTACTTGCCCCGTGTACGAAGATCCCGTCCTTGGTTTGCTTGATTTGAAGTCCAAGGAAGTAGGTCAACTCGCCCATCATGCTCATCTCAAACTCCCCGCTCATCATCTCGCAAAAACTCGATACCATACCATGTGAAGAGCCACCAAAGATGATGTCATCTACATAGATCCGGACTAGGAGGATATCATTGCCTTTCCTAAGGAGGAACAAAGTCTTGTCTACGGTCCCCATCACAAAAACCCTTAGCTAGGAGAAAAGCTTTTGGTCTCTCGTACCACGCCTCGGGGGCTTGTTTTAGACCGTACAAAGCTTTGTACAACTTGTACACATAGTCCGGGTGCTTAGGATTCTCAAACCCCGGGGGTTGCCTCACATAAACCTCCTCCTCTATGAACCCGTTTAGGAAAGCACTCTTGACATCCATTTGGAAGAGCTTAAAACCCTTTGAGGCTGCAAAAGCAAGCAAGATCCTAATGGCTTCTATGCGGGCTACAGGAGCAAAGGTTTTCCTCATAGTCTATACCCTCTTTCTGACAAAACCCCTGGGCAACTAATCTGGCTTTGTTTCTAACCACCACCCCATCCTCACTCTGTTTGTTCTTGAACACCCACTTGGTTCCTATGGGATGGCACTCAGCTGGAGGTGGCACTAAAACCCAGACTTGGTTCCTCTCAAAGTTTTTTGCGTTCCTCATGCATGGCATTTACCCAATCCGAGTCAGATAAAGCAGTGGCAACATCTTTGGGCTCAAGAGTGGAAACAAATGCAGAATGAGCAAAATGACACATGGCATAAGATTTGGAACGAGTTACCCTTTGGTTCAATCCTCCAATCATGGTCTCCCCGGGGGTGGCGACGCCGAATGTGCTGAGGCGCCGTGGCGCCAAGATGTCGCCCCCTCGACCGGAGCGGGAACCTCCTCGGTGCGGCCGCCTCGCCCGGGAGGGAGCAGCTCCACTGGACCCCGTGAAGTAGTGGAAGTAGGGTCTGGTCCGTGGGCGTCGCCGCCGCCACAGTGGTCAGGCGGGGCAAGCGGTGGAGTCGCGGGGATCACCCCAGCCCAACATCTTCCCGCTCCTCCTCCACAAAGATGCTATACTCCATCTCCTCCTTTCCCCGCACACACTCAAACACGTAAGAGGAACAAGGCGCTAGCCTCATCGAAGGTAACCCTCACAAGTCTCTACAACGCGGTTAGTCTCAAGATTTAGTACTCTATAGGCATGTGAGTGTAAAGCATATCCAAGAAAAAATGCCATCACCGATCGAGACTCAAACTTATCAAGATTACCTTGCTTGAGAATGAAGCACCCGTGCATACAAACACACGGAAGTGGCTCACCTTGGGCAATCTCCCAAACCGCAACTCATATGATGTCTTCTTGGTGAAAGCACGGAGGAAAATGCGGTTGGAGACATGGCACGCCGTGTTGATTGCCTCAGCCCAATACTTCCTCGGCGTCTTGTGTTCATCAAGCATGGTCCTCGCCATCTCCACAAGCGTCCGATTCTTCCGCTCAACAATCCCATTCTCGCCGTGGGACATAAGGGCTAGAAAACCGGGTGCTCGACACCCAAGTTAGCACAAAGAGACTCGAACTGAGAGTTCTTGAATTCTGTGCCATTGTCACTGTGAATCGCTCGAATGGCTGTCTCTGGTAACTCAGTTCTTAGTCTCAAAATCAAATCACGAGCAAAACCGAAAGCCTCATCCTTGCCCTCCATGAAAAAGACCCAAGAGTATCTCGAAAAATCGCCAACGATCACTAGACAATACCACTTCCCACCGACCGACCTCACCCGAGATGGACCAACGGTGTCCATGTGAAGGATCTCTCCGGGTCTCGAGGTCATAAACCGAAAGTGGACCGGTGGGTGAGAAGCGTATACCATCTTCCCGTGACGATGGGGGGTGGCAAACCAAATCCTTCTCAAATTTGAGCTTAGGCAATCCTCGGATTAGACCCATCGAACTCAACCTCGTGAGGAGATCAAAGCTCAGTGTCCAAGTCTCCTATGCCATTTCCACAAATCGGAGGAGGACCCGGCCAACAAAAACAACAAGATGTGCCAAAACCTCGAGAAAAAAGCGCGAAAGACTTGTCCAAATGGCACAATCCAAAGCAAATGAGATCATCGCGAGAATCCAAAACTCGAGAGCATCCAACCTTAAAGCGCACCTCATACCCATCCGCCATAAGCCGAGAGACAGAGAGTAGATTAAAGTGCGGGTTGGAGACGAGCGCCACATCCTTGAGTACAAAGTGGTCATTGATCCCGATTGACCCCGCGATGAATCTTCCCCTTGTTGCTATCCCCGAAAGTGATATACTCCTTAGTCTTCATGGGGGTGAGGCCGAGAACCATCTTGAGTTTCCGGTCATGTGTCGAGAACATCCGAATCAATGAGCCACATGTCCTCCGGCCTTCCATCCCGTGTCAACGATAGTACAAGGGATGAGCAAGTGGCACAACATCTGGGGTTAGTAAACTTGGAAGAGTACGGTGTTGACCACCTTGCCCAAGATAGGCATTAGGCAAAACAAACATCCCTCGACCTTTCTTACCAAAGTGCTCACCACGCACAACAAAAGCGTGGTGCACTCCTCCTGTCAAACTCAAAACTCCCAAAGCGAGGATCGACATCCACTCGCGGAGCACGACCACCAAAGGGTCTCACAAGCCGTGGCCTAGCCCTTTGAGGCCTCCCTACCCTCAGTGCCTAGCAAACCGCCTCTCGAACCGACCGTACACCCCTCTCATACATGCCTAGTGGTGGGTGATACATGTCGCGGTTCTCAAGCTCAACTTGACGCCTAGCATCCCTCTTCCTCCTAAAGCAAAACTCAACCAAGTGACCATCCCTATGACAATGCTCACAGTGATACCTCACCTCTCTCTTGGGTGGTTGTTGGTTCACTCTCTTGGGTGGATGGTTCACTCTTGTTGTGGCCTTGGCTTTAGGAAGGGTTTCCTCAGGGATCCTGGGCAAAGTGTCAAGTGGGTTCTTGAGGTGGTTCGGTTTGGGAAGCCACACTTGTTTGGGAGGTGGAGTCTTTGGGTTCTCTTGGAGAATGCCATTTTGCACAATGGGCTTGGTAGGCGAGGGTGGGGTGATCTTGGTCAATTTGGGAGTGTTTGTTGATTTCTCACCGTGCTCAAACCACTACCTTGACCAACCTTACCATAGATAACTTCACCCTTCCCACCTATAGCAAATCCTAATCCCGATGTGTCAGTTCCCCTCTTGAACTGACTCATCATCATGCCAAGCTGTGGCTCTCCACTAGACACCCAACTCAGGACAGAGCGAAGGTACGTGTTCTCCTCTTCGACTCTCCCCTTGTCATGCCTACAAGACATGATCTCCAACTCCAAAGCTTCACACTTAGCACATTTCAGCACGATGCTATCTGAGTTGGCCTTCTCAAGCACAGCAAGCTTGGCAGCCTTCTCTGCCAACTCAGATTGCAAGTCGGGACAAGACTTGCACGCACTCAACAGCATCGGCCTAGACTTCAACTCAACGTGCTCATCTAGCAAGGCCGAATACTTGGACTGCAAAGACATGATGCTAGACATATGCACAGCACAAGCATCACACTCGGTCTCATCAGACACATCCACAGGCTTCCTAAGTAGCTCTATCTCAGTCACAGCCATCTCCCACTTCTCCTTGTACTCCTTTCTCTCTCTAGCGGCACGCTTAAGCAACTTCTCCTGACACACAAGCGCATCACCCAAGGACTCAACCTCATCGAGAGAGATTCAATTGTAGGTTGTACCTCGAGGGAGAAGAGTCGTTGCCGCGGTGGCTTGTCATTTGTTGGTCACCGCTCCATCGAGGGCCATGGTGCGTAAGCCCCGGGCTTGGAGTTGGTGAAGAAGCAAAGTCCATTTAGTTTGTCCTCGACCTTGCGCCGGGCTCCTCATCGCTTGAGGAAGATTGCCCGTCCGAGGAGTCGCTGTCGAGGTCGCCGAGGGAAGCAAGGAAGGCGTGCTTGTGCTCCTTAGCACGCTTGAGGTACTTCTTCTTGATCGCCTCCTTGTCGAATCCCTTCTTGGACTTGTACTTGCCGGAGGTGTGCTCGCGCTTGTCCTTGCGCTTTGTCGGAGTCGCATTTGCTGGAGTAGTACTTCGCCGCGAGTACTTGTCCTTGTTCTTCTTGGGACATGCGGCGACGGAAGTGGTCCGGATCTCCGCACTCGAAGCATCCGCCCTTGATGGGGCCGCGCCGACGTTCAAGCGGGTTGTTGTGGAACATGGTGAGAATCGGCCGATGACTAGTGCAAGCTCATCATCCCCAAGACTCTCCATCTGCTCCTCTGTCACAGACACCAAGGAAGACAAGGCGAAAGAAATCTGTGATGGGTTAGCAGAGGAACTGGAACCACTCTTACCTGAGACGAGGGCGACGCTCGGCCGCAGATGGGTTCTTTTTCACCCTGGATCCGGGCCTCGATCTCGGAGGACTTGAGCTTGTGAGAGCTCATCGGGAGTGAGGGTGTCGTGAGTTTGCAGACTCCATGATTGCGGACACCTTCACATCCCATACCTTCCGATCCAGAGCGCATAAGAGCCGCAGATCGCCTTCTCGTGCTCGTCAAACCTCTCCGACGGCTTGTTCGCCCGAAGCTTGTTGCAGATCGTCCCAAAACCTAGCAAAAGAGAATCGATGGACTCGCCATCAAGCTGAATGAGGTTATTGTACTCTCTCTTGTAGGTCTCGTAGAGGCGGGCCTTGACTTGTGGGGTTCCCTCGTGGTAGCTCTCTAGTGTTTTCCACACCTCACGAGCGGTCTCACAAGTAGCAACTCTCTCAAACTCGGTATCCTTGAGGCTAGAGAACAAGACACTCCTCGCCTCGGTTGTTGGCATTGTGTTGGGCTATCCATTTCCTCACCCACTCGAGCGGCTAGCACTTGGTAATTCTCATCCTCAACAATCTCCCACACTCTCCAATCCATCCCCATAAGATGTGCTTGCATCTTAATCTTCCAATAGGGATAGTTGGTGCCATCGAACTCAGGAGGCTTGCCACCATAGTGACCGAACCTCTCCATGTCGCCTTCGCGGATCACGGACCGATTAAGGTGGATATGATCCTTAACCGGCTCGATACCAATTGAAGGACCGAAACGGCGACCAGGGGGGGTGAATGGGAGCCTCGATTTTTCTTTTCAATTTCGGGTCATCGGCTCAACCCCAACCTCAACAGAGAGACAAAAAGCGAGATTCTCAACTTCTATCAAAAAGAAGCGGGTTCCCGGAACTAGATTACCAACGCCAACTTGTGACGAGTAACTAGACAAAATCCTCGGCGTGATAGAATTTCATTGCAAGAGACGGATTGCAAAACGGAGCTCGAAAGAAATAATCACGGAATAAAAAGATAGAGAGAAAATCCAACGCAAATCCACTCAAGTCGAGATAGAGCAAAGCAAAAACAATTGATTAAAAACTCTAAGAGGAAATTGCTAGAAGGAAATACGAGAGCAAACTAGACTAGACTAAAAACTAAATTTTAGTTGATCTTTTTTGGATTTTTAATTAACAAGAACTTAGTTAAAAAGACAAGAAAATAAATCGATTGCAAAAAGCTAAAAGTCTATGACTAAAAAAAAAACTGCAGGAAAACAAGAAGAAATTAAACTAGTGCCTAGAACAATTCTAGCAAACGAAATGACGAAAAAACTAGGAGAAACTTGACTACTTAGACATTTCATCGAACATCTACGGGCGCAGGAAAAACAAGAACTAGAAGAGATGAATTAAAGCTGGGAATTTTCACAAGCAAAGTTCGATCTAGCTACCCGCACAAGAAGGGAAAGATTGGCTCGAAGGCCAATTCACAAAGAAGAGAAGAATCGACCTTGGACGAAGAAATTGAGCGTGTGCTTGACCGCTGTCCGTGCGTGGTTCGGGTGCTGCCGAGGAGCAGCGGGTGGCCTCTCGCACGCGCTCCAAGGAGGAGCGCGCCTGGCCGTGACGCCTCGGGGACAGCCGCGCAGCAGGCTCGCCGCGCGTGGCCGGGCGGCGCCAAGCCCGGCCTCCCGCCGGGCCGCTAAGCCACGCCGAGCCCGGGAGCAGGGCGCGCCTCTTCCCGCTGGTTCGGCCCGGCGTTGATGAAGCGGGGGCCGAGCGTTGGCCCGGGAGCTGCCGGGCGGTTGAAGTTGAGCAGCACAAGCCCCAACGCCCGGCCTCGGATAGCGCCTTGCGGTGGAGCCGCTCAAGCCAAAAACAGTTGCCCAGTTGCCTCGCCACGCTTCGAGGGACTCGCTGCTCTTTGCTGTGTCCTGCCCAAAATCAAAGAGCACAAGAACACAGTGAAGCTACGAGATCCGAAAATAACGAAAATCACAAAGACAAATAAAAACAAAGGATCCAAAACGTCGGAGACGAGGGGGAGGATTTGGGGCCCCTTCCCCAACGAAAATCACCACAAAAGTCACCAATTTGATGTTCTTGACCTCTAAACAAGAACCCTAAAATTGGGGAAAAATAAAAATGAAAATGGAAGAGGCAAAGGGGAGGATGGCTGCCATCCTCTATATATGGTCCTTATTTCTCATCCCTATTTTGCCCTCCGATACATATGAGCCAAACCACTAACCCTAGGGCTATTTTGGTCGACTCGGATATTTTTCGATCCGACGGCCACGCGCCTCCTCATCGGTAGCCTTGCATCCACGCGAACCTCCCCCGATGCCGCCACGTGCCGCCCTTCCGTCCACCGGAACACCTCGGGTTTTGTGGCCCAAACCCGCGAAACCCGCGCCCGTGGTTTTGAGGCCCAAACCACGAAACCCGCCGATGGTTTTGAGGGCAAACCACCAAACCTCCTCGACACGTGTCATCGCCGCCTTGACCGCCCGAAGTCGCCAAGTCATCCGAGCTCCCCGCTCGCCCGCCTCGCGACGCCGTCTTGACCCGATCGACACGGTCCCGCCACGCCCTCTTGCATCCGTCGATGTCCCAGATATCAGCCACCATGGCTAGCCACCCGGCGATCCGGCCCCTCGGTCCAAGCCTCACGCCCGTCCTTCACCTCCGCGGTCCGTCGGCCCGGCACGTCCTCCTTGGCCCCTTCACCTCGCGTCGCCTACCATCTCCGAGCTCCACACCCGCACAACACGAACCAAGAGATACGTCTTCGACACACCCACGTATGCCGGTGAAACATAGCCGAAGCATAAAAGATAAAAAGAAAATAGAGGAAGAATGTTGATTTGTTGACAATCACTCCATCACAAAAACTAAACACATGTGACCTAAATCAACCATGTGTTCGCATACTCACATATTATTTATAGGTATGGTATATACATATAGAACAACTCTTCTCAAAAGAGAATGGAGTCCATGAGACAAATTAATGTATATTTTTTAATTCTTGTGGTAGCTGAACCATGTGTACCGCTGCCTCCATACTCTACTAGACATAGAGGATCTTGAACAGAATCAGGAGAGTTGCATCTGCAAGACTCCTTTTCTCCAAGAGTCTTGATCTGTCCATGCCTTTTGCGCATACCATGTATGGGTACTTGAGCGAAACAAAGTTCTTGGTAACTGGTGGAGCCCATGTGAGGTAGCATATGACGATGTCTACAGCCAATGAGCAAAGGAGGATATGACTCAGCACATCCTAAAAAATAAGCGACCAACAGGACTTCGATCCCATTATCTTTCCTATAATCTAATGGTACTCATCACAAGTGTCACTCAATAGCAATACGAAAAGGGCAAGATTCTCGAGATTCGCTCCACCCAATGCAATAGGTGCGCTACCAAATCAAGGAGTTTCCTTTTCCGAGTTCTTGTGCTACTACCTGAGCACATGCGCTTGATGGTCTGATGCACATATATACGAGCTCGCCGATCACGCGGTGCCCTTAATACGAAACTTCACGCCACTCGAATTGTTCATTAACCTATTGCGAAGCAGGAAAGAAACCATTAGTATATATCGAGACGTACTCATGTACTTACAAAATAAAATAGTTCATGTACTTAGCGCTCATCAGAAGATAATGTTGTAAAACTACTAATATATTCATGTGTCTGTCGGTGTCAGTAGTTAGTACATGTTGATCACGATAGATGTTCCTGCAGTTATGTGCGTGTATATCTTTTTTTTTAGATAATATGTGGGCGTATATCTGATGATGTATGTGATACTATCTCTTTTATTATGATCATTCAATCTGGAAAGGGAAAAGGAACAGTGAGAACTCTTGTAGCACCGGGCCACAGCACTCAATATATAGACTATAAACTCTATCTAGAACGGGAGTTTCTCCCGCTAGTGTTTTAATTTCCTACTAATTAAGCCATATATATACATCATGTCAAGCGGTTTTGGTCATCAAGTGCATGTGATCGATGCCAGTAGGAATTGTTGCAAGACGATCTTACTATATACTCGGCTACAAAAAAAAAGAAAGCAGCTCCAATATAATGTTCGAAGCTAGAGCAAAATAAAGAGAGGCGTGCACTTTGTCTTGTGGTGCATATATATATAGACTTATATCACCGTGGATGCATATAAAGGTGTAATAATCTAGTTAAATTCATTGTTTTTCTTTTTGGGGAGTGTATTTGTGCACCCTAACTATATTGTATTTTCACCTCCCCTATAACGTTCCATTATTATCACATCTCAGACATGATTGATGTGTCACGTTGAGTTTAACCACCAACTCAATCAGTCTATATATCATCTTAGAATAACAAATATACTCCCTTCAAATACTAATACAATGTTGTCCTCATTTCCGGTGGAGGAGATCATCAGATACTCCCTGCGTTCCTGTTAACCGTCTTCCTCTCTCTTTGTGAGAAGTCATCAAAGTTATCTCTCGAAAAATGAGAGAACGACGGTATTAATATAATATATATAAATAACTGGATGACTTTGATCTTGCGTGGTCATTGTTATTTTACTTCTCTCATTTCACAAGTAACCTACCACGTGATCTAATTTTGATGACTTTGATCCAGCGTGATCTAATTTACTACACAAACTCACTCCCCGAATCAAGTTATTTTATTTATTTGTACCCTCTCCATTTCAAATTATAAGTTGTTGGTTCCTACATTTAGTTATGTACTGTATAACCAAAGAGTTTTTTTTAAAAAAAAGGTGTATAACCAAAAAGTCAAAGTGACTTCTAATTTGAAACGGATGGAGTATTATAATATATAACTTTGATGACTTTGATCTGGCGTGATAGATAACCCCAGTCTTTTAGATTTGGAAGTAGCCTTTTCAATTTCTTGTTTCTTTAAGCAATGACGATGATATCTTGAATCCGGTAATAAAACAATGAAAAATTATCATCGTATCAGCTGAATGGGAGAGGGTGACCGAAATGGTAAGTTTCTTTTTCTTTATTTGGCAATTGGTAAAAGGGGAAGGTGGAAAACTGACATGTTTCTTTCAACGGACGACAGCTGGCTTGCCAATAACGCTGCCGCTAAATTAAAAGAAAAAAACAAACTCTGCCGCCCACGTGCAGTCCCCGGGCCCGCCGTGGTGACCCTATCACGAGCTCGTCGTCTTCCCACCCAGTCAAGTCCAGGGGCCGGCCAGGGTGCGATCGGCCGGCCTTGCAAGTTGCACCTTCCAATTCCAAATAGAGTAGTAGCGACCTGGAGTAGTAGCTAGCTATTTCTGGTTGGTCCCTGATATGCGCAGATCAGGCATCCAGGCATGTGAGTGACGAATCTCGTCGATTCGTCAGGCAGGGCGTCATCCGCTTTGTTCACCTTCACCAACCCAGCGAACCGGAGGAGGGATAGGTGGGAAGTCGTGCGGCGCGGCTGCTTTTATTTGGGTTGTTTATTTATTGTTATTGTTACTATTACTATTATTAGGCGCTGATTAATTTTTTAATTAGGTTCTCTTTCCGGTCCAGTTAACACCGGGCCATCTCCTCCGGTTCCGGTGTTAACTGCCTCGCGGCGGCGGCGGCCACTTCACGGCAAAAAAAAAAAAGAAAGAAAAAAAGGGCAAGTAAGAGCCCAAGAGCCAACAGCCAGGCTAGATGGCTCCGTACTTGGGCTGACAGCTCGGCTTCATGCTTGCTGGGCTTCGTGCAAACGGAGACAGCTTGGGCTTGTCTCAAAACCAGAAGAAAGAAGCCTCGGGCCCTTGGCCCCCTTCCGTTATTGGGCTGACACATAAGAATAGCTTGTGGCCTGCTAACCCGGACTGGACTTATGTGGGTCGCGATCGCGGTGATGATAGACGAACCGGCCTCGTGCGCTGCAGTCGTGCAGATTGCCCTCCAAACTCGTCTGATATTTTTCATTGTCCGTACAAGCATACACTAGTTTAGTTAGCCATGATTGTAGTTGTAGCAATTAATTTTTCGGGTTCGTCTGATATTTTTCTACTCGCTTCGACCTGGGGTTTATGGCGATCTATGTGTGGCGCCGTTTGTGTCGTGAGCATGAAAAAAATTCTGCAATGGTTCCGTCTGGTGCGGTGTTGACATGCATGCGGAATTGCTAATTTTGGTTGTCTACAAACATGTATAATCTTATAATAAGCTAGAACTCGATCTAAATATGGACAATTCCTATCCACTCACTCTCTGTGGTTTTCTGCTTTACAGGATAATAATATCTCACCACCAGTGACTAGCTAGCACCCACATATAACATCAACTATGATGGCTTTTAATCGGTCTAACCTCGTTGATTAATTGAGAAATAGACATACCAGCACTAGCTTTCAGCACCCAAGCAGCTGGTGATAAACAAGAAACGCCAGCACGTTAATAACGTAGTATGCGTCTTCATTGTTAGTTGTCGCCGCACACACCTCCTTGTTAGATGAACGTATAATCTGGCGACCCAGCTACCGTCGCCACATATCTTTGTGGTCTTTTATGATGTTGACCTACAACTACAAGTAGGAGTTGTAAGCTGGTAGATGACAATGTTATCAGGATCAATCTTTCGAAAAAAAAATAATGCTATCAGGATTGATTAGTTCATTCTTCCCTAATTAATTAGGTACCAGGTCATTCCATTCCATTTTAGGTTTTGGATCGATCAAATGCATAGCCCAACAGGGACGAAGCCAGAAATAATTTTAGATAATCATGCTTAGCCTCTCCTAATATATGTAACTACAAAAAAAAAATTAAGGGGGGGGGCTCCATGTAGTTTAGAGCCGTAGGAGGGCCGGACCCCCCCGGTCCATGTAGCCCTGTGTTTCATTTTTTCTTTCCTCCTCTTTCTTTTTTCTTCTTACAAACTTGATTGAAGGGGAGGTGTCACAGACCCTAAACAGGTCGCCCTTACCACTTTGCTCAGCAAATGCATGGCACATAACAAAGCCTCAACCGGAGCTCGTAGCTATATATATTTTCGTCGACGACAAGAACTTTTTTTGGTATACGAAGGAGGAAGCAGAGCACCTTTACATAACTTGTGAAAGGAAAAAACATAACTTGTGGAAAATAAATGCACTTCTTTTTAACATGATCTATTTTAATTGAAGCACGTAAAGAGCATGAACATGATATCACAGTGGTTAATGAGAGGTTGGATGATGGAGGACCTCGTTGTGAATCATTTCGGGATGCGTGCGACGGAAACAAGCCTCGCAACCTCGCAAGTGTTCATGGGACAAAGACTGTGGAGCATTTTTCAGCCGAAAATATCAGAAATTGGTCTTGACTCTTGAAGAGGGTTTCCAACCGGTTCTCCGTAACAGTTCACAGTGACAACACATCATGTTGGAGAGACCCGAGGGATCCAAGAATTCCTACCGGAAAACGCTTGTCGCTCCCGTCGGGCGACACGGGCGACGGAAAACCTAGTTGCCGCCGCCCTTCCCCACGGCCTCTCCCGCCGCCGCCGGGCCGGAGCGGGCTGCCGGCATCCCGCCGCAGCTCGTGGTGAAGGTGGCGGCGTGGCTCGACCCTCATCTCGGCGGATTGGAGCAGCGCGGCTGCGCCGACCCGGAAGTTGGCTCGCCGGGCGCCCGGTTTTCCGACCGCGTGGGCTGGCCGCTGATCCGGCGGCGCCCGCCGGATCCGGATCCGGCGGCGCTGGTGGACGCCGCCAGCTGTCAAGGGGGGCGGCGGCGGCCGGGCGTAAGGCATCGGCGACGGGCGGCTGCGGGTCGGCACGGACGGGCCCCAACGGCGGCTCGCCGCGTGGTCGGGCGCTGACGTCGACGGCGACGGTGGCGTTGTTAGGCGCGCAGGAGGTGGCCGTGGTCGGTGTGTTGGCGCCCGATGGTGGCTGGTCGGCCGGATGCCGTCGTGCGTGCCCTGTTCCAGCGGCCCCCTTCGCGCGGCCCGTTCGTCGGCGCGGGCGTGGCGGCGGGAGTGGAGTGCGGCAAGGGCGTCTCGGTGCACGGGCGGCAGGTGTGCGGCAAGATGGTGGCGCCTTGTGTTCTCCACCTCCTCGACAACATTTCGCCCGGCGCCACCTTGGTGGTGGGCCGGGGGCCGCAGGTACGTGCCAGTGGTGCCATGGTGGTGCCAAGGGCTATGCCGGGCTTCTCCCGGTGGTGGCGATGCGGAGGCGGTAGGGCGCGGATTTTTGCCATAGCCATGACAATGCGGCAGTTATGGTGCGGTACCGGGCGAAAGCCCCCGCCAATGTCGGTGGCAATGGTGGCGGCGCCCTTGGGGCGTCGTTTTTTCCCTGCTGGGGGCACCGTTGAAGGTACCGTGTCATTGCGGCATGGGGTCTCAGGGTGAAAACCCAGTCCTCTTTTGGGCGCAGGACGACGACGGCGCCATCGCCGTCGTGCCCTTCTTGGAGGCGCCGCATCTAGAGACCTGTTTTGGCTAGTGGCAGTGGTGGCGGCTGGTTTGGTGGTGTTGCCTGTGTGCTACGGCTTGTGTTGCGTGGTTCGTGTTGGTGGGAAGGCGCAGAGGACCCAGGGGTGCTGGAGGTCTTAAGCTGGCGCTCATGGTCAAGGTGATCTTGGTGACAGTTGGACGTAGGTGATGCTCTTAGCGGTTTTTCGGTGATATCCGAGTCCAAGGCAGTTGAGTTGTGATGGTGGGTGAGGCGAGGCCCCCACGTTGAGTAGCTTGGATCGGTGGTGTTCAATGGTGCCGTGATGGGTGTTGGGCCGACGCGAGGCCGGAGTGGGAATCGACGATCTTGGGCGTGTGGTTTGAGGCGGATAGTCCCTTGGAGGAGTCAAGCGGCTACTGGGGGCGTAAATGCGGGCGGCGCCTTTTGGCGTGGCACATCGTCGCCGGCGACGACGGGCGCAGTTCTCGCCGGCCCGCTTCGGCCCTTTTTCCCGTGAAGCGGTGGTGTGGTGTTGTTTTTTTCGGCTCCTTTTTGTTCTATGTGTTCTTGTTGTGTTTTTTTACCTTTTCGTGGTGGTTGCCGCGGGGTGCCCCGCGCCGACGCCCTAATCCGACCGGTGGTGCCGATGGAAGCTCATGTTGATGGCCCAATCCAACCGAGTGGCATTCATGGTTCTCTATTTTTTCCATCCACCTCGCTGTTACTTGAGTTGTCTTAGTGGAGGTTGTGGCGTCTTTATGGCGAATCGACCAAGAGTTGAGTGGGGCTACTTTGTGGCGCGAGTTGAGTTGATCCTGGTACCTAGGTGTGCATGAGGAGTAGGGTACCCTCGAAAATTCAGATGGTTTTTCTGGTCCGGTTTCCGGTCAAAAACCGGGCCGGCACTTGCCTTTTTCTTTTTTTTTTTTTTCGTCTAATAGAAATCGCGGCAAAGCTTTTGCACTCCTTTCTAAAAAACAACACATCATGTTGCTTCATGTTTGGTTGGCATAATCAATAGCTGAGGGAACCGATTACTTGCAGTTGATGAATATATAGTCGATTATTCCCATTTTCCTTTACGCTTAGAAGCACCAAATCTCAAAGGCATATACGCATGAAAGCTGAACATTAACACTGTTATTTGTACTACAATCATATCTGAGAGACGGCGACACCGCGCAAACTAAATCAGTACGTACATGTTTATTGCACATACATAATGCCGAAAACCAAAACACGTGGACACCCATTAACATTAGCACGTAAACTAGAATCAAAAACACCTAGCAACCAACACACATGACATTAGACCAAGTTCATTATTGCGTGACAGCCACACTCAGTCAGAACTCCGCCGATGCCGATGCCGCCGGCGGCAAGTACATGGCGGGGTCCGTGACAGCGTCGGAGGTCAAGGAGGACGTAGACGACGACATGGAGGAGTTGACCATGTTCAGTATGCTGCTCCAGTAGCCCCGGTCCTCTTCCTCCTGCTGCTGCTGCTCGCTGGCGCTGGCGCTGGCGTCCGCCGTCGACGAGGCCGCGAACCTCTGCTGCTGATCCGCGCCGGCGACAGAGCAGTCGAGAAGGACGCCGGCAAGGACGAAGCCCGGCGCGGCGTCGGCGTCGGCGTCGTCGCCGAAGCCCTGCTGCTGGTGGTGGTGGTGCTCCTCCCCGAACGCCGCCGCCTCCACCCCGTAAGAGCGCGGCGGTGTCAGGGCGTGTCGCGGCGTGGCGTGCGCGTCGTGCGTCGCGGTGGCGAACAGCGCGCTCTCGGAGAAGCTCAGAGTCGACGTCGGCGACTCGAGCCCGCTGAACGCCGTCCCTGGCGCTGGTGCTGGCGGCGGGGAGGCGAGACGAGGGCGCGTAGCTTGGCCTCGCGCGCCAGGCGCGCCTCGGCCTCGAGGCGCGCGCTCTCCCACTGCGCGGTGTGGCTGAGGTGCGCGGCGGCCCTGAATCGCGCGCCGCCGGTGTTGTTGCCGCCGGCGCCGGAGGCACCCGCGTCGGCGCGGGGCTTGTGCGTGACGGGGTCGATGCCCATCTTGGCGAGCCGCTTCTTGAGGTGCGTGTTCCAGTAGTTCTTGATCTCGTTGTCCGTGCGCTTGGGCAGGTGCGTCGCGATCGACGACCACCTGCGGATTACACATGTCACTGTCAGTCATTTTTTCTTTTTCATCACTAGTAGTAAACTGGAACTAAATGATTAGAGGCGCGTGTGGTGCGAACATTGAAGGAGGTCGTGGTGGAGTAGAGGAGGAGGAGGACAGACAGACATGCCGGGATGGCAGGAATGATGGGGCAAGGTCAACATGGATGGCAGGGCCAGGGCGACACGCCAAGAGGGGCGGTGACGATGGTCCAACGCCCTCGTCCTGACATGGGTGGTGATCGATGCACAGCGAGGCAAGCGGGCTCGCCAACATTAATGGCAAACGTGACTAGCCAAACTGGGCCGTGCGACTACTATTTTTGCTACACCTCAGTGCTCAGTTTCACCACGTTCATTCTTACAGGAAAAGAGGTGCAGGACGGATAAGCTTCAGCCTTCAGTCCCTTCAGATAAGCAGATCAGAAGCATGCAAGCAAGGATTTCGTGCTGAATTGTGTATGACGAGCTGTGTGCCGTCGTAAGTACGTCGCAAGCGAATGGATCAAGCTAGGTGTATAGCGCATGATGTTGATGATCGATCGATCACCTGTTGCCGAGGAGAGCGTGGAGCTGGATGATGGTCTGCTCCTCCTGGATCGTGAACTTGCCCCGCTTGATGTCCGGCCGCAGGTAGTTGGTCCATCGGAGCCGGCAGCTCTTGCCGCACCGCCGCAGCCCTGCAGACGCGTGATCAACACACCAGGCATCATGAGCATGAGCACACCGCATGCTCGATCGCAAAACGAATGACAAATGGAGGTAGGTTGATCCGTGTAATTCACTCACCGGCCTTGGCAGGCAGCGAGCGCCAGCAGCCGTGTCCGTGCTGGTCGATGAAGGCGAGCAGCTTCTGGTCCTCCTCCGGCGTCCACGGGCCCTTCTTCAGCCCGGCTTCCTTCTCGCAGCACGGCGACCTCCCCATCGATCGATCCCGGCGACGCGACGCGATCGCACACAGGAGAAAGCCTAAACACGACGACGCAGGTCGATCAGGCAGAGCTCCTCTAGTGACAACAGTGGAATGAAGTGACTAGTGTGTAGTGGGCAAGTGACACGGTCGGTGTCGCTAGCAAGCGGCATAAATAGAGCGAGACGCGGTGGTGTGGTGCCCTGGGCGACTGGCGTACGCGTACGTGCTGCCGAGTACCCAGTACTGACTGACTGCCAGCACTGGCTAGTGGCTACTGAGCTTCCTGGCTTTCCGTGCGCCCAGGGGTGGCCCACCCGTCAGACGCACCTCGCCTAGCCACCTTTCCTTCCCCCATCCCCAGCCTCGTCATGCGCGCCGCACGTGCGCCACCGTTGGGCTTGGCGCCGATCGATCGAAGAAGGCGGCCGACCGCGACCGGGCGGCCACCAAACGAACCAAAAGGTACGCGTACGTCCCCGGACGATGGCGACAGCGGTTGGTGCGCGGCCCGCCGGCATGGTTCGCCGCGGGCTACGGGGCGTGCGCCGCCGCCTCCCTCCGGCAGCGGCGTTGGAGTTGTCGTCGTAGTCGTACCGGCCGACCGAAAGGGACGGCCGAGCTGCGTATTCATGCGCTTAAACTCGTCGCTCGGCCGTGCCACATTCCTACGGACGCGGCGCTGTACGCTACGGCCTAGTACGTAGTCTCTGGCCTCGGATCCGAGTTCAACGCAAGCAGAACGTTTTAACTTTTCCTGACCGGCCTGGCATGCATGTTTGACTGCATCTGGCGCGACCTCTGCTCGTCTCGTATACGTCTTGGTGCCACGGCACGGCACGGCACACTGAGTGGGTGCCGGCCCGGAGCAGCCACACTTGAGATGTTTTACTGTGCCTGGCAGTGGCAACTGGCAGGCGGCAGAGTCCTTGCGGTTCTGCTGGAGCGCACTGGTCGGCCCGGGGCCCGTCCCTACGCTGCGACGCATGGTGTGAAGCCGATGGCCACGCTTGTAGCTGCAGGTGAAAAGGACGTGCGCCGTGCGCGATTGTGACTCACATGTAAAGCATTCTCAGCGAGTACTCGTTTTTAACTCACTCTGCTCCTCTCAGTTTCCGAAGATATCAATTCCATGCACTGAGGGATGTCAGTGGCCGCCTTTGGCTCTCTGAATTCTGAAAGCAATTGTCTGCTATACAAGTATTTTACCCAAACAAACGTATAACATTTCTCTGTGAAAGTTATGTCCAGTTACATTACATTACAGTCGAGTCATGGTAGGAACAGTGGATCAGTTAGGCCATTGATTGTGCGGTTTCCACGGCAAATTGCCATAGGACCACCCAGTGAAGTGTAAACAGATAGATCTGTCCACAGACCCCCCATGTGCTTGCATCCTAGCCAAGGAATTTTCCATCCATCGCTCTCAACTTCATTTTTGACAGTTAGCGTGCAAGACGACATCACATGCTTTGTTTTCGTTCATCTAATCCCTTGTGAGTTCTACTCAGCAGACAGTGCTTGGTTCTTCGTGAACGCAGAAATGAAAAGATTAGTAAAAAGCCCTGTTCCAAAATTCCATTGCATGGAAGAGGAACAAACTAAAGTCCTGCCCGCCTGATGATAAATTGAGCTGCACCTAGGCACCACCGATGGCGACGAAGCCGACCGCCCCCGGTCAGCATCACATCAAGCCGTCCATCTAGGAGTGAGAGGAGGACGTGACCTGCCACCCGATCAGCAGTCTCCTTGGATGCTTGTAGGCGCACTGTGCACCCTGAACCCTCAGTCCAAGATTAAGTGCTCATGTGAAATGTCAGCGAGAGACAAGAGAAGAGAATTTTCACTCCCTCAGGTGGCCTGGCCTGGCATGAAAGAAAAATCACCCCCAGGGTAGTACAACAGTACAGAGACAGGTCAAAACTAATAGTAATGGGACAGATTAAGTTACCGCTGACTAGCATGATTACCTTTCCTGTTTCACGCACCTAACAGTCAGTCAGGTACGGATATCACTTGTTCTCATTGATGAGATCCGCCATAGCAGGTCGCAGAGTTTAACCTGCGCAGAGATATCTACTGTTGTAGGCTGTTGTTCTTGGGGGCTCGCTCCGTAGTAAACTGCAGAGGTGGAACTGAAACGAAGAACCAAGGAATTCGACAGCAGGGTGGTGACTGGCGATCGACCCACTGACACGGTCAATGCTGGTCGTGGCAGCGTGGACCGACACGAGGGCATTTATAGGCCCGTAATAAGAACTGAAATGCCACTACTGTTTACTGTACTGTTCAACGGAGAAGCCGTAATTCTTGGACTGTGCGATGGGCATGCAGACAGCACAGCAGAACACAACCGTAGTGCTGGTGCTGCTGCTCTGGTAAGAAAGGACCCTGCATGATCCTATTTACTCCAGCGGTCCATGATCCAATCCAGGGCCAGCGATTGCGTTTTCGATCAGGGTGACCCGCTTTTTCTGTCATTGCCCTCCACTCAGGGTTGGGAACATGTTTTGTGCAGTGTTCTTTCATCTTGCCTCTGTGTTCAGTGGAATTGCTTGCACATTCTGTGTTGGGTTGGGGTACGGTTTGACCACTCAAACTCAAGCGTTCACGTTCCAGGAGTAGTAGGTAGGGTGAATTTGCGTAGTCCAGTTTCCAGACAATCGTTCTTGCAGATGAAGAGCTTTCGTCTTACCTTGGTGCAGGGTTTCAGTTTCAGTTTCCAAACAGCAGGTTCCTGGACCAAAAAATTAGTCCCATGGCTGATTTGAATATCTGACATTGCCACATTATCGGTCCTATAGTAACAAAAACAATATATGTAAATAAATCCTACCAACCTTGGTGCATTTGCCGGAGGCAAGAGAAGAGAGAGATGTTTAGCGGGATTTTGAACTGAGAGTGTGCCAATTTCAGCACCACGCCACGAATCATCATTCATTTCTGAATCCTGAACAGTGAACGGCCCAATAAATTCGTCATTCGCTTTCGCTCTACCCAATTTCCGAACGCAGAGTTTTCAGACCGCATGTATGTATGGGGTCGATGTCGATGCATGCAACGCAAACCACGCACGAAGCGAGCAGGCCAGGCCGGCGGCGTTCGTACGCGCGAGGCGCGCATCGGCGGAACGGGGACGAATAGACGGCGCAACCACCGGCCGACAGGGACACGAGGTTTCTTCAATAGGGACCGCGAGGACATGTCCGCCGGCCCTCGATCTATCGCTGCTTGATGAAGCCCGTCCGTATCGGCAGCGCGCGTGCGATCCTCCTCATCTCACGCCTCTCGGCGGGCGGCGTGGATGGATGGCTTAGCTAGGCGGCCCGGGCTGTGGTTTTTGAGAAAATTTATTCAGTGTCATTTTCTATTGGGGTTGTAAACCCAGCTTTTGTAGTAGAAAGCTTAAAGCAGTAGCAGCCTACAATAAGGTACAGACACACTGACACAAGACAAAATTCCCAAGCTAGACGCGAAAACGCCCACGAGCACCATGTTGTGTTCAATACATTCAGAAAGAAAAGCTAACAAAAGAAGTACCAAACACCCTCCACATCCAGGTCTTCAACTCTGTCACAAATCTTGCACCAGCTTTTCATCCATCATAGACATCTTTGTCATCCAAATAGTGGGCGTGTTTGGATCCTCTAACTTGGTTAGAGTTAGAGTTACTTTCTAACTCTAACTCTAACCAAGTAACTCTAACTCTAACCCTCAAGTAACTCTAACTCATGGACAGTTTGGATGACGGGGTTAGAATAGGGTTAAAAAAGACTTTTCCAATCACTTTTTCAAGTTAGTGTGCCTTTGGGTTGGTGGGCTCTACCAAAGTAATCCAAATATCACCCCCCTTGAGGGGTTACTTCTTTGGTGGGTTAGAGCCAAAATAACCCAATCTAACCCATGTGTTTGGATGCTTTTAGGTTATTTGGGCAAAAAATAACCCAATCTAACTCTAACTGTGGCATCCAAACAGGGCCAGTATCTTATGTCCTACTCTTTTAGTAGAACTAGTATATTTCCGGTGCTCATGCCACGACAACATCTCCTTAACGCATGGATGAATCTTGTTGGAAGGTTCCAAGCACCGAAAGCAGAAGTATACCTGTCTTGAACAAAAATCTTGTTATTAGCGCACATCAACAAAATGCACAAACAAATGAGTGGCATGCCTCCATATGGTCGTTGATCACAAAGCCTCGAACTCCAGCCAGGTGAGCACTTGCAAGGAATGCACTCGGAGTGCTCAGTAACGAACCCACTTTTTGCCCTGTAAACCAAATACAGACAAATGCAAAAACTGACAACACTGATTAATTTTTTTCCCCAACTTTCATTTCCTTCCACCCTTGAAACACACTGGACATTTAGACATTCTCTTTTTTTTCGAAACCGGGCACTTTAGCCCGTTCTGCATTAAGAGAAAAATGAGTTTAAGTTTACATCCACGCGAGTGCCCTAGCGAGGTGCACGGGAACACGCGAGGCGGGGCACACTAACACAAATCACCGGCTGCAACGGTGGAGCTTAGAGTGGTGTAACTAGTAAGGAAAACTATTTGAGGCGACTAAAAAGGAGCGGCGGTGGGGTGGCCGAGCGGTGGAGCTTAGACATTCTCTTTCAGAACCCAAAAAAACACATTTCTGCCTCTTCGTGACAATGTTGAATTCAAGGCTGTAAACAACTTTGATTAAATTTTTGTAGTAGAATGTGTGTCCTTATAGAAAAGAAGGGATGCTACTTCCTGTGTCCCACTAGTTGTCCTCCTCAAATCAAAACCACACACTCCTTGCAATGTGGCAGTGAAAGAAGGGTGCTCTTCAGTTTTCTCAGCACCACAACCGTGTCTGAATACAATTGCTAGGGGTGCTAGACCGGCTGGTTTGGCACTCTCATTGGCACCTTCACAGCTCGAGTTCGAGCCGTAAGTATGGTGCACTTACATGTTGTTTTTGGGGATTTTTCCTCGAAGCGAGGTAAAAAAAAAAAAAAAACTCCCTCGCCATTTCCACGCCCAAAGCACAGGTTTGTGCCCGGCTCATCTCACGAGTTTTAGTGTGGCTTTGTATGAGATGGGTCGGCAGTTTTCTCACGGAGTTGTGGTGCCGATGTGTATGAGCTCCCTCGTCGGTCCCACGCCCAAAGCGCAGGTTTGTGCCCGGCTCATCTCACGGAGTTTTAGTGTGGCTTTGTATGAGATGGGTCTGAGGTTCAACAGTTTTCTCGATCTACGTCAGAGGATCTTCTTCTTAAGGGCAAGTTTAATAAGGAGCTATAAGCCGACTAAATGCTGAGACAGAGAAGAGGAGGAGGAGAGAGAGCAGAGAGGAGAAGCGGATTGTAAGTTTACAAACTGTATTGAGCCGTATTAAGCACAATAAGCGGATTGTAAGTTTGGTACCGTATTGAGCCGTATTAAGCACAATAACCAAGACTGTTTGTGAGAGAGACAAGTGGGTCATATGTTAATTAGGAAGGGCTAACTATTATACGGGTGAGTTGTAAGAAGGCTTCAAGGGACCTAATCAAAATGCCCGAGGCTAGTCTTGGTTCCCATGGGTTGAGTTTTTTAAAAACCGTATTGATCATGCATATTTAAATTACATGTACGTGCTAATTAAATTAAGCGTTGTCTGATTTGTTTAGTGTTGAAAACAACATGTATCGGTACTATCTAAGTGCTGCTGTCATGCATGGAAAGGACCTCTCCCATATTTCCTGGGTTATGCCTTTATTGATAACAAGAATATAATTATCATTTCCTCCATCCTCTAACATTTGTCTAACTAATCATCCATCTAATGTAAGTAGCTAATCATGTTTCATATAAAGAAAACAAAAAATACAATTCAATGGCATTCCACAAAAAATTTTCTCGTGTTTTTTTTCCTGCTCGCGTGGTCGCTCGCTCGTGCCATGAAGGCACCGCGCGGCTCTACCGCGGGCTATACGGAGTAGGTTAGCTGAGCTACCGTGGTCCGGCGTCACGCGATTGGACGGATGGGTCATCCATCGTGTTAGCCGGCCGGCCGGCGGGTTAATTAGATCGATCGGATAGATGGTACCGCGTGATTACGCCGTGACAACATACCGGCCGGCCACTAATACGTACGGTGCCGATCGCCGGCCGGCCGCGACACCCGTAATTATAGCCGTCGATGCTGCTTTTGTACATGCATGTCGATCGACACGACGGATCATCGGATCGGATCGGGCATATGCATTCATTTGCTTGCTAGCTTTGTTGATCGATCGCGGGTCGCTCGATCGGAATAAACGTACGTGCCACGTACTAGGTACCACTACGTACGCGTACTTGGAAGAAGATTGGGACTTGCGGATTCGTACTGTTTGGTAGAGACCCAACACTATGGCGGTGCCGGCTGTTCACTTTGTTAATTTGGTTGGTCGCGTTGCCATTGCCAATGCCCCCATGCCTACTTTGATTTTAGACATTTAATTTATTTATAGACCATATACCGGTCATGATCCAAACAGCTTCTATAAATTTTCCAAAAAAAATAACATCGAATTGGTGATGCAAATTTATATTATATTATATAGTAAGTTTATTGCCTCGTAACAAGCAGAAGAGAACGTAGTTGTAGGGTTCGTTTATGAAATAATATTTATAACGTTCTGCAGAAAGAATAGCATAGCCGGATCCGTGGCGCAATGGTAGCGCGTCTGACTCCAGATCAGAAGGTTGCGTGTTCGATTCACGTCGGGTTCAATACCCCGCGATCCTAATCCGGAACTCCTTTTGTTTTTTCTTTCGTTTGGGCTCGGACGCCATCATTCTTTTAGCCCATCAGTATATGGGCTTACGCGCAAGTTGGGGCCTTATGGGCCTCCCCTTTTTTGTGGCCGAAGTATATTGGGATGGCTCACTCGAATATTCACTACCTTGCTTCTCTCGTGTGGCCGTTTCTATTTTCTTTTGTATAATTTTTTTTTTCATTTTGGATTTTATTGGCTCTTTTGATTCCAACAAGGTCACGGATCGAACGGATCGAATGCGTGCTCTTTTTTACATGGTTCATTTGAATGATGTCCCATCCATCCATGCCACACCAGTTCCAATTCTCACGTCCTTTTCCATTACTAGTATGTGTATATATCTCTTGTTTTGTCTCATGCAGCAGCGTTTGTTACATCTGAAAGGCGTCGCCTGCCGATGGGGATATCCACGACACGACGGATCTTTCTCGACCCTGTTCGTTGCATGAGCAGGTAGCAATAAGCCAATCATATTTATCTTCATCAAAATCACAAAGGCATAATAACCGTCTCCCAAATCTGTCATGTTCTTCTTGGGCGACTGTTGCTAGTTGCAACACCACAGTTTTGCTTTCGCGCCACTTGAGCCTGCAGGTGTCTGTGGCAGGGGCGAATCTACCCCTGATGGTTTTGTTAATCCTCTATAGATTAAGGTTCTAATTAGTTCATGACCCTAAAAAAATATCATATTGCAGTAGCTTCAGGCGCGGCATTGCCGCCGGCCAAGCGGCGCCGTTTCGAGATGCTTCTTGATGGACGTTTCGACCTCTCCGCCATGGAGCTCAATATGGAGGGGGCTCGCCGATGAGGAGGCCTAGTGTAGGTTACATTTGTTTTTGTCGTAAATTGGTCACCATGTATTCCCACTTGATGTATCCAAAGTAGTGGTTAGGTTTCGCTGCAGAACTGTTTGGTTACCGGTGCTTCTTGTATTTTGAACTTTCTTACGGTTAAAAACGCCGCGAAAAAAAAAAAAAAAAAAAAAAAAAAAAGTAGCTTTCTCTAATGATGACCCTGATAACTCTATTTTCTAGATTCGCCACTGGTGTGTGGGTGTGTGTGTTTCCAGATGCATGTTGCCTGACGGCGATAGGCCTTGATGGTACCATCTGGCACACAAAGAGTTAATTGGATGGATCTGCCCAACTTGAGGGTTTTTATTTTGTTCTGGAACAGAATAAGAAAGGCATGCAACGAATGTGCACTGGGTTCCTTCATTAGATTCGTTCTGTTGTGCCAATTTTAGACCTGATGATGATTGGTAAGTTCAATCAGAGTGGTTCTCTGCATCTATCTACTCATCAGTTGGACGAAGTACAGTAAGGTTAGGTTGTTAATCACTCATTAGCTAGGTTTTCCAACCCTGAATCATCCCCGGACATATTATTCGATCCCAAGCTAGCTAGTAGTCAAGAGGTAACAGGACCACGTCAGCCTCAGCTCTCAACTTTGTGAATCATGAGTTGAAGAATCAATCATTCGTTAGTTTTTGCGTAGTACACATACAGTGGCAATTGGCAGTAGTACAGATCAGTGGACACACACTTGACTTCAAAAGATGGTTAAAGATGCTAATTGAACCCGTTGCGCATGCATATGCGTATGCGTCTTTATCTGAAACTCCAACCAAAGTCGACAGGTGGGATTGGATTGGAATTGGAATAGAGACAGACAGACTTGTACGTAGTGGATGGTTGGAGGCCTCAGTCAGGATCGAAGAAGAGAGATGTCCAAAGATACGAGACAGCTTAAACAAAGGCGAGGAGATAATGCTAAGATATTTAGCCCCCCACCCCGGCCTCCTGAGCTGACGACGGGCCTCAGACTCACAGAGGATCGGATCTACTAGAAGCTAGCGCACCTGTCCTCGCGTGACTCGCCCGTGGCTGGCAACGGCCTCACAAAAAAACAAACAAACAGGTGAACCAACCTCCTCGCTCGCTGAACGCTGATTGATTGCTGCCGCGGCGGCTCATCATCAGCCGGAGCGGCCGGGTCCGGTGGCCGCGGCCTGGCCTGTGACCTGAAAACAACATGAGCTTTCTTTTTTTTTTTCTTCCGTGGGTGGGCGCCGGTGATGGCGTGGCGTGGTGCCACCGATGCCGATGCCAATGCACGGACAAAACGGGCTGACATGGGTGGGGATGCGTCGGATGCCCCGCGTTGGCATGGGAGCCAAGTGGACAGCGGTGTGGCGTGGCGGCAGACACATGCGGCGTGCTGGACGCTTCCGCGGCGACGGCGGCAACGGCGGCGGCGGCTTCAGCAGAGCAACAGTGCCTGCTAGCGTGGCTAGCTACGGCATGTTCTGGTTGGTTTTTGTTTTTCTTCTGCTACTAATAATAAGTCGGTCAGACCATGTGTAAGAGGATCGGAAAGCCTGGCTCCAAAGGTAACGGAACCGGCCATGCATATGCATCTCGGCATCTCGATCGCTGCACTTGGAGATGCTAGCTAGATGAGGTGCACTAGGGCATGGGACAAAGGGGGTAGAGAGACTGATGATAGCTCAGGCTCCACCAAACCATAAGAGTAGTACTAGCTAGGGGTTTAATGCTAGATTAATTAGCCTAGCGCAACAATAAGTCAAGCTTTTAGGTTTAAGATGATATCACCTCTATCTGTTTGTTTCTCTTTCAAAAGGAAGTAGCACACTATTTCGCAAAGGGAGGGAAGAATAAACACTAGCTAGGCAAGAAACTTTGTTTCAAAGCTTTAGTTGTTTTATTTATTTTTCTAAAATGTGTATATTTTGCTAGGCAACTTTTTTTTTTTCTTCTTTCTATGTTACCTTTTTTTCTCGATCGGACATTGTATATGTTTTTCTTTTCAGTGTTATTGCTACATGTTGCCAACTAATCTACGGTACTCTACATGGGAACACCATGTTGCGGGATCACTGTAAAATTTATGCATTGAAAGTGGTTTTTTTGGGCTATATATCCGCAATGCAGTTATAATAACATTAACATATTGCGGGATCACTGCCAATTTATGCTTTGCAAGTGGGTTCCTTTTACGCAGCTATATATGCTAAACCGTTATGCTAACATGCTGCGAGATCACTCGCGGAATCTATGCATTTCAAGTGGGTTTTTTTTTTCACGGCTATATATCCGCAACAGTTATATTAACATGTTGCGAGATCACGGCGGGATTTCCTCGATCCAAATTGAGGTTTTAAAGCATAATTCTATCATGCCAAATACACTTTTCTAGATATCGCAAAGCCTTTGCGCAATTGTAACTTTAGTATGTTGCGGGATCACGGCTGAATTTCCTCGCTCCAATGTCGTCCCAAATACACTTTTCCAGGTGTCACAAGTGGGTGACACAATTACAATTTTAGTATGTGGTGGCATAATTTCCTCGCTCCAAATAGCCATTTCTAGCTTTTATACTAAAAAAAACAATAGTTTTAGTGCTACGAGATCAACTAAGGATTCCCGCGTCCCAAATAGATCTTCACATGACAATTACATAAGCTATGTAACTCTAAAACCAAATCAATCGAGTACTACTACTTACACAAGCATATATGCTTTGTTCACTTTTTTTTTTTTTTTGGACCCATTTTGCATATGACAATATTCAATAGCACAATACAATCTCTGTTTCCAATCCAGTGACTAGTCCTAATCATTTTTTTTTTAACGATCGCGGATAACACGGGGGAGTTCAGAAGCCCCAAAAAGGAGGCCTCGTGATCCATGTGGTGCCGCGTCGAGGAGATCTCGGCGGGGTTCACCTCCGAGGTGACGCCGGTGTCCTGCGACGCGCCGCCGCTCAGCCGCTCCCTCTCGCCCAGCTTGCTGTACCACCCGCCGCCCTCCTGCAGGAGCTCGTCCACCATGCCGGCCACTCCCGCGTCGCCGTCGTACTGCACCATGCTCGCCAGGAACGGCGAGGCGGCGGAGGCGGCAGAGGGGTGGAGGTAGGGTGGGTTCAGGAACTGGCCCTCCAGCGCGTTGGAGAAGCAGGTCACGTGTGGTGCCGGTGGCGTCGTCAGCTCGATGGACGCCGCCGCCGCCGCCGCCGCTGAAAGTGACATGTTGGCGCCGCCGCTGCCGCCGGACACGTCCATGAGCGGAGGCAGCGCGCACGCCGCCAAGTCGTCCGCCATGGACATGGACGGCCCCACGACGTCCTCCATCCCCATGCTGCACGCGACCGATGATGACCTCTTGCTGCCGGCCACCGACGGCGGCGGCTCGATGCTCTTCTTGAACACCCTGCACAGCACCCAGTCGTCCTGCCAAGCATGCCGCCAAGACACACACAGAGGTGAACAAGGCTAGACGGATCCACACGCTAGCTACTCGGTCGATCGATGACATGCATGGATGGACAAGCAACAAAAAGCTAGTACCTTTGACGCGCCAGCTCGGACCGACGCCGACGGCAAGGGGCTGCTGCTGCTGCCGGCGTGCTTGCCGTGGAGGCGGTACTCGTGCATGACCCAGCCGGTCTTGCCGCCCCTGGGAGCCCTCCCCGTGTAGAAGACGAGCGTCTTCTTCAAGCCGACGAGGACCTTGCCTTTGAAGATCTCCCTGTCCTTGCCCGTCGCCTTCCAGTAGCCGGACTCGGTGGCCCGGTTCGTCCTCAGCCCCGTCGGGTACTTGCGGTCCTTGACGCAGAAGAAGTACCACTCCTTCTCCCCCATCGTCGCACAATCTGCACACCACGTACGCGCACGTGCCGTCAGTCGCCATTGATGAAAGAGGACGAAGCTTAAATTTGATAGCGGGCGCTCATGCATCATTTGCTAGACTAGAAGATCGATCTTACATGGCAGGTCCCATGGCTCGCACTTGTTGAGGTCGGCCACGCCGACGGCGCGCGGGGCGAAGCGGGGGTCGGCGGCCTTCCGGGCGAGGTAGTGCGTGATGAGCTCCTCGTCGGTGGGGTGGAATCGGAACCCCGGCGGCAGGTCCATGGCCTCCGGCTGCTGCTGCCGCTGGTGATGGTGCACGTCGTGCTCCATCTCCTGCCTGGCTAGTGAGCTGAGGATCGCCGTCGTCTAAGCCTGCTTTGGATCACTGCTTGCAGCTAAACCTGAGACTCAGATGGAACAATACACACCGAATTAATCAAACAGTACTCGTCAGCTCATTAGCATAAACAATTGACGACTTGATCAAGATTATTATTGGTACTGCAAGAAAATCAGGCAAAATCAATTGTGGACCTAGGCAGCTGCAGGAATCAATCAAATAAATCAAGCAATCAGCGACGCTGAATCTGAATCGATTGATGCAGCTAGTACATGGAGACCGAACAACACATAATAATAAAGAAACAACTGGAGATCACACAGATAGCATCAGAGGTAGTGCGGAAAAGGAGAGCCTGCTAACCTTTTTGGGTTTATGGACGGATGGATTTGAGTGGAGTTGTTAAGGGGAGATTAGAGTTCGGGAAGGGGACGATGGGCTTTATATACTGCCAAAGGCGACGGCTTGGGTGCTGCAGTTTTAGAGGGAAAGAGACGTGGCGATGAAGGAACAACACGCGGTGCTGCTGCTGCAGTGGTGTGGTGTGGTGCTGGTGCGCGCGCGCCACAGCAGCCGGCCGGCCCGGCTGGCTGTCCGGGCCATGGGTCTCCGAGTTCAATTACGAGCAGTAACCTTTTGACTTTGACGGCCAGCAGAGAGCAGAAAATGGCTAATTTTACCGAGTCCATGGTCCTTCAGTTTGAGGACCACTTGATTATTTTTGTTCATATTTATTTTATTGATTGAAATTAAACAGACCATCCAATGCAACTTTTATTGGAACATTAATATTTTTCTATTGGGTGTTTGGCTATTTTTCTAAAATAAATTTAAAAATAGCAATGTAATAGTTTTTTTTTTTTAAAAAAATATTAATCTTTTTAATATTGTTTTTAAAAAAATCATGACTAGTTACATGGAATTTTTCTTTGATGACTGCGAGGTTATTTACTCCCCACCAATCCTCTATAAGGTGTATTAGGATCTGGATGAATATATACTTTGAACATCAATTTCTCTTCCAATTCTTTTGTATTAGGTGTATTAGGGTCTAGTCTACTGGACTCTCTAGTTGTGTGTGTTACTGCATTGAACTATTGAAGCATCTTTTTACGCACCAAATATGCATATATTTTGAGTAATAGTCAAAGTTTGTAACGTTTGATTTTTTTCTAGATTCTATTTGGAACAAAGGAATCCAAAATAGTGGGATGAAAACAAAACAAAACACAAACATACGGTAGAGTAAAAAGTGAAAAACTAGATGATTATATATACACAACATATGAGTGGAAAGCTTTAGCTGTGTTTGGATCGCTGGAGTCTTCAACAAAAGATCAATGCCTGCCTCTGCGTGTAAGAGTCATCAGTCATGGAGCCGATGAACAGTATTTTCCGTGCGAATTCCTTGCTCCCAAATCAAATACCTTTGTTATATATATACATGCCCATGCATTATCCAATAAATTACAGACATCACATTATGGGCGAATAAGAATATTGGGCCAGATACAGTACTACTAGCTTCCTTTGGAGCTTGATTCCAAACAGTGTAACTTAACAACCTCTCGCTGCATGTGTCAGGAATGGGTTGACTCGACGGTTGGTGCCATATCTTTTTGGGCTATATCCGGTCAAGTGCCCATACAGCAAAAAAGATATGCAGTCCAGCTCCTCAGACGCGTATGTACAGCTATATATAAATATATATAAATATACAAGTGGGCCTGACCGCTACATACCGCCATGCACATGTTCCTCGTCCAATTATTTGCAGAGCAAACTCGCATGCCCTACTTTCTGGTACTACCACGATCTGAATTTCTGGCCATTTCTGGTACATACAAACCGGCCAGTAGAGGAGGAATATATATAAAGGTGTGTTTAGAGCCCAAACTTCTCTCCAAAATTTCCTGCATACCCATCACATCACATCACATAAAACATTAAATGCACCAAAAAGACGATGTCAGTATGAAATGTAGGTAAAAAAATAAACTAATTGCGCAGTTTAGATGTACATTACGAGGCGATTCTTTTGAATCTAGTTACGTCATGGTAGGATAATATTTACCACAAACAAACGAAGCGTCTTCTGATCTTTTCGATGCGCTTACTGTATAAAATTTGGCCCGATTTTTTTTTCAGCCCAGAAGTCGGGCCTCTAAACACACCCCATTACATACACACTGTTGCAATACATTATATATATATAAAAAAAAAACACTACACAACACAGAGCTCTAGGGCGTGTTTGATATGGGCCATTGGGTGGTGCCCGAGCCCCCAGCGTGCAGCTCCGTTGTTTGATATCGTTTACACTTTGTTCCCGGCCTGCCCCCATTTGCGAGATTCCTCTCTCTCTCGGCTCGCGAGACGCCTCCTCGCTCTCGTTTCTCCTCGGCCGGGCTCGGCTGCGTATTTGGCGGGCGAATGCGGGAGCCATGGCGGGAGCTCGGCCCGGGCTTCGCAGCGCCGCCAGCCTTCAGCGAGGGCCCGGGAGAGTTCCTCGCGCCCTTTTTTGGCGATGCCTTCTTAAGCCCCCTCCTCTCCCCTCCTCACCTCTTCTCCTCCTCTGCACACTCCCTTTGCCGTCGACAAGGTAAGGTTGGCTGCCGACGCTATTGCGGGTTTCGGGCTTCCTCTGTTCCCCAGCGTGGATCTGCTCCGTCGGCGGTGTTCTTCCTCCTCTTCTTCATGCGGGCGTTGTTCGTGGGTCGGCGTGGATCCGCCGGCTCGTGAGCTTCCCGTCGGATCTGCCTCCTCCTCCCCCACCTCCATCCGATTTGAGCTGCATCGCCGCTCTCTCCTCGACCGAGGTGAAACCCCTATTATTCCCCATGTTTTTTGGGTCCGCGGTTCATTGTCTTTTTTCGGATCTATGTGTTTTCAGTACATGCTATGTTGTTGTTCTACTTTGTACCATGCTGATTTGTTCGTTGTCGTTCTTGTTGTTGTGCATGTTATCATATTTAGTTTTGTTTTAGAGATGCTTGGTCGATGATGAGTAGCTATTGTGCACTGGGAGGCATTTTTTGCAATGCAGCCGTGCCTTTTATCTTGTTGAATGCATACACTTTATATTGGAGAGGCCAGCCAGGGTCTACCATTATTGCTTATACATCTATGGATGCATGTAGATGGATGCAAATGCACAGCTTCAGATGCTGTCTAGGCAAGCTGCTGGAATGGTTGTTGTCATGGTTTGCTTTGTGGTCAATAGGCTTAGAAGGATTAGGGGAGATGAGGTTGTCCCATATGGCCCTAGAACACATGCTGAGAGAAGTACGCACAGAGGACAAGATAATGCCAAAATATAATCTTACAGACCTCCCATTGGTAACAATGGCAGTTCTATTTTGCTCTATGCCTATGATGACAAGATAATGCCAAAATATAATCTTATTCTTGTTGAGGTACTGGGCATGGGCATATGCTGAATTATTTCTCTTCTTATCATGACTGTCATATGCTATGTTCCTTATGCTCCAAGTTGAAGATATGGCAATGCATTCTGAGGCTTTGGATACTAGTCATATTCTGATAAGTTGTTTTTTGCAATTGCATAGATGGCTTGGTATGTTGTCTTTCGAGGCAGGCAACCTGGGGTGTATGAAACTTGGGATCAATGCTGTGCTGAGGTGAGTGGGTATCCAAACAACTGCCACAAAAAATTTGCAACAAGAGAAGCTGCTTAGGCAGCCTACTTGCAGTTCATTGATGGTGGTGAACACCCTCTGTTGGAGGAAGCTCCTGTGGTTGCTGGTGGTGGTGCACCTTGGTTGGTTGTAGGTGCTGTGGGCCTAAGCTTGATGGTGCTGGTCATCATTCTAATCATCTTGTTTCCTTAAGTGTGCTGATCTGTCATGGTCAACTCAAACATCAACTCAATCATGTTGCCTTGTTGTTGATGTAAGGTATTGTAATATTACATGCTCCTGTTGGCTTGATGTTTAACTGTTATGAACTGGTAGGAGAGAGAGGGGAATCTTTGCCTAAGATGATATTTCTGTTTTGGTCTTTGCCTGTGATGAAAGCAGTGCCATGGCATTGCAATCTGAGGCTAATCAGTTTAATTTTTCTACTTAATCTCTTAAACATCTGTTGAAGGATGGTCCTATGGTTGGTTTAGTCCTGTTTTCTTATTAGCTGAGGCCATGGAAACTGTCATTTGTGCCAATGATGCATAACTGAGAATGTGCCATTTCATCGGGTATTATGCATTTCTGTTGAAGTTGTTAGTTTCATCTTCAACTGTTGTTCATGGTTTGCGGTTGGGGCCCTGGCTCCAATCAAACATCTTCCCATTGTGGCAGTTGATGGCGGTTGATGGTAGGGCCGGTGGCTTGTGTGAATCAAACACCAAAAAGGCAAAACATGGCTCTGTGGGTACAAATGTAATCAAACAACAAGCATTTGGCCCATGGCGGCCGGGCCATGGCTGGCCTGGGCCTGGCTCTTGGGCCTGGCCGAGCAGGGCCTCCATATCAAACACGCCCCTGGAGTCTAGTGACCAGATGTGTGCACGGGCGCATGCAGTCCTGTCACGAGAAGAAAATTGAAAACATCCACATCGATCGATCGAAATCTGTGGGAGGACCGGCCGGCGCGCGCGAGACCTTTTCCAGTCGGGTCGTGCATGTAGGCCCATTGATTTCAGTTTAAGTGGATCGATCAATCTCATCGATTAGATGGCTAGACTTTACCTGAATTGATGTTGTTTTATTTCCTGCTGCTGCATTTCTGTCTCGCTGCGTACTAGATCTCATTTTGTAGAGTGATGGACAACTGTACGTACGCTGGCCATCATTTTATCTAATTTAATTTTGATGCTAATGGAATCCACATACCTCATATATAGTCTTTTAGCAACGTGTAGCATAATTATAAATGAGCTGAAATGATCTTAGATTGAGAATTTGAGATAGACCTATATAAAACTCGTAGTGACCGATTAGATATAAAACTGTCTAGTTCTTTTTTTTTTTCCAGATTGTTTAGAGGTCAAAATATCTAATATGAAATTTGTAAATGTTAATAAAAGAGCAGTATTATATTTCTGGCCGCTTTGACTTTTTAGGTTATGTTATGCATCTAATTATAATAATATGTCTAGAAAATTGAAGAACCAAAAAAGTCTGCGACTTCAAACTTGAAATAGAGGGAGTATTAGTGACAAAAGGGGCGTGTGCTTGATGTAGAGATAATCCTAGGTTTCAATACTCGTGGATGCACTTGTTCAAAATACTTCATAGGAAATACTTGTGATAGCTATAATAATTTGTAAATCATGTTTAGGAGACTTAACAAAATTTGTTCCCATCACTTGTTGCGTCAGCGAGTTACAAAGTTCAAGGGCGGTTATACCGGTGCTAAAGCAGTCCAATGGTCTGTCTTGATGCCTTGATGGATACCTCTTGCACGTGCTGATTTGTAAAAAAAAAATCATTCATCGCACGTCTTATATTTATCGTGCTAATCAACAAGGTCTATCTTAGCGATGTATCTTATGGATCACTCTCGTCGTTAGGTGCACGTACACAGTTGCACGTTTGATTCACCTTTATCTTTTCATCTTGGGAGATGTATGAGATTCTTCATTTTTTTTAGAGGACATTGCTTCGTTTCTTTCTTTCCTATGGATGACTCCGACTAGGATGTATCCACATATTTTAGCAATGAAGTACGAATTCAAATTTTGGTGGAGAAAAATGAATTCCTGATTTATTTTTTTAAACTAGAGGGTATATTTACTTTTTAAAACTAGAAGGTATCAATCGAATATCTATGGACATTCAACTTTCACCTGTAATCAGATCACCATGGAAATTGGAGAGAGGAATTCTTTTCCTTTGTTAAAAAAATCTTTTCCGGTGGGCGGGTCCTCCAAGCATCCGAAATACAACCCCGGTTGTAAGCGACATAACCTTTCCGGTCTCCCCGATAGGAGACCACTGTTTGGTAAAAACAAACAACAACGTAACTACAAGCGTAGTAAAAAGGATCGGAGACCCCGTTCGTATAATCCTATCCATAGTTCCGTACCACGCACCGCCATTATATATTCATTCATTCAGTAATATAATTACTGCAAAACCAATGTACGAGTAGTACGTACACACTACTGTACAAGCGCAAAATTAAAGGACATCACATGACATGACGACAAGTGTATCGACGACACGTCGCCATGCATGTGCTGTCCCTACCATGCATACAACACACGCCGTTCGCATACGCGTACTGTACGCCCACCCGTATACCAAAACGTCACGCCATCATCATGTGTCGTATACGACACATGCCTAGTGCTGCTTGCTAGACGTAGTATGTGGCGGTGCTCGTCTCGCTCCTTTGGGTTGCCATATGCCGGTTTGTTTCCGGCCGGCCGTGGGAACGGATCGAGATCGAGGGGGATGCAGGTACGCACACGGCGGCGCGGCGGCCGGCCGAATCGATCAGAGGGCCGCTGGACTGGACCACCTCTCGTAGTAGATACGTATACTGTATGGCACATACATGTCGCGGTCGTCGCACAGCACACGTCCCTGTCGTCGGCTCGCTCGGCCATTCCACATTTCAACGGCCTGCGCCTGCCAATGGTACGTGCAGACAGGGAGGACACGACAGCGACGCGCGCGCGCTGGATACAGTATGCCGGTGTGTGTGTGTGTAGATTTGCTCGTGATGCCGGATGGATGCAGGATATGCCTGCCGCTGCCGGCCGCCGGCCCCCCGGCCAGTCCCGGCCGCTGCATGCCACGTACAGTACGTATGGGCGCGGCCCATCGATCGCCCTGCCTTTTTCTCGCTGCTGCCAAAGCGAGCCAGATCATATCACCGATCGATCGGCTTGCAACGCACGTGCGTTTTCGCTGCCATGGATCGATGCATGATCATACGCACCTGACGTCGTCGACGAGGATCAGCAGCTAGCGCGCATCGTGGACGGTGGCAGGCCGCTCGTTTCGTCGTCTCTTTGGCGCGGCACCTAGCTAGCGCGGGGCGCCGTCCCGGTGCACGCCTGCTGCCTTCGTGGCCGCGCGCGAGTAGGGCGATCGGGGGACGGCGGCGGCGTTCCGAGGCTTCACGTGCCGGGCAGATTGGCAGCGACGTGTCCTGACGGCCGCCGCACACGCGTAACGCGGTTCCGCCGCGCCAGCCCGCGCGTCGTCGGCTCGGCCACCTTCAGGCGCGCGGGCCGGGCCGGATCGCTAGGAGCACGGCCGGGGAAAACGAACGCCGATGCATGCCCGTTGGCCGTGGCGCGCGCGCGTGTCCGCGAGGCTGGCGCGGGGCGCGTCGTGGACGACGGAGTCGCGGCGCGGGGCCGCGGGGGTCGCCTGCATGCCTACAGTGTTTTTTTTCTGAAAAGTATGCCTACACTACAGTGTTTGTCTTGTCAGGTACGAGAGCTAGAGCGAGTAGCGACGCCGCGGTAGATGGAGACGATGAGCAGCTAGGTAGCTAGTGGCCTAGCACCAGTACAGCGTGGATCGAGACCGGCCGATGGATCGATTGGAAATGCGTGGGGTGTTAAGTTTGTTACTGCGATGACCTCGATCGATTGCGCCATTAAAGAAGATTATCTCCTCTAATTATTGCGTGTTGCTTTCTCCGGCTTCTGATGCTGGTCACTACCGCGCGCAAAGGACGACAGACACTCGTCGTCGTCGTCGAGTAGTAGATTAGCCTCTCGATCACTTCATATGTATACCTTGCCCACGTATACAGTACTAGCTACTAGGGGGTACTTATGATGAGAGAATTTGATGATGGAACTTGAGTGCCCTAGCTCAACCCATCCATACTCGTAATCATGCTGATATATATCAGGACTCTTATCTCGGTGTCGCTACTGTGATTAATTTGCACATGCTCTACGGTTCCTAATTAAGCGCAAACACAACTGTTAATTGCATGCGCCTAGCAGCCTAGTAGCCTCGCTAGCTCATCCATCACCACAGCATGCTGTCATCATCCCGATATGGCGCCACCGCCACGGTTTGGCCGCGCTGCGCATCACACGTTGCATTACCCCAGACCGTTTCATCATTGCCCGCACGTACGCATCGCTGTCTCGCGTACTCGGTTATGCACGCTGTAGCAAGCAAGCAAAGCCACCGCGCGCCGCCACCGTTCCATCCAGGTCAAACGGTAGACGGAGAGGAGAGCGACCCGGCCGGGCACGCGCCACTTCGCCACCGCCAATCATCTCCGGTGGCACACATGGCGCGACGCCGGTTAGGCCGGCGGGCCAGGCCAGCAGCTCCGACTCCGACCGTGTTCCTTCTCGAGCGCACCACACCACGCACACGCCGCTGGTGCTGGCTTGACAGCTAAGGCACTACTTGATCTTTTCTAGTCTAGAGTAGTATAGCCAGGCCTTTTCAAAGTCTAGCTCCATCCATGACCTTTGTGTTCGTTGCTTCTTCTCCCACGTCTCTCCGACACAGCACCTAAGGATCCACGGCGGCGGCGACAGCGAATATAATCCGGCGATCGACAGCCGGCCGGCCGGAGAGTGAGTTCGGCGGGTCCAAGGCGAAATCTCTGACCCTGAATTGGCGCATGCTTGCGAGTTAAGAATGCTTTGCTATCCGTTCGGCACGCGCGCTCTTGGCCTTGGCCTGCCACCTTTATTCTGCCGATTCATTCCCCGGCAAGCTCTTGGCCTAGCTGCGCCCCTCATTCCGACAGATCACGCTTGTAATTTGTCCGTGGTCAAACCACTCCGCGTGGCGCCCGTAATGTCGTCCTGTGACGACAGACTACAGTTCAGCCGTACGTGCACGCCACAGGGAGATACTACTCTATGTGCACATCGGCCTTTACCTTTATACTACTAGATGATAGATCGATGAATGCCTTGCTTGACCATGCTGGTTATCAATTTATCATATTCATACATACAGTGGTCTGAAACTGCAAGGAAGGAACTGTATGCAGCTAGAGTCCAATGTTTGTTCGGCTCTTGGTAGGCAGCAAACTGCCGGCAATATTCAGTTCAAAAGGGCGTTCAAAAAAGATATTATTCAGTTCAGACTTCAGACGGCTATGGCTCTACTGACTGAACCAGTTCCTTGCTAGCAGTAGCAGCTGCCTTGACTACCCGTATTATTTCTGTATCTGTAGAACAATCTAGTAAAGAAATGAGCTGAATACATTGCATCAGACAGCAAACATTGGACCTTAAGTACCTAAATCTGCAGTAGGGGCTGCATGCAAGCAGCCACCGCAGACCATTGACCTGAATCTTGAGGCACCACATCAGGCTTTTTCTAGCTAGTACTGTATGTGCTTACTCGATCTCTGCTCTGAGTGGTTGCAAAATGATTTGACTTCCTTCAGATGACACCGTCAGATATATCAGGAAAGATATTTCTCAAGTAAACAGTAGTCAAACACAAATAAACAACTCCAAGTTGTTCGTCACTGATTACGGAGCCCCCGCCCCGGATTGAACAAGTACGTACGCTCCAGGATCAGCTCCCATTAGCTTATGCAGTTGCCATTCCTTCTGTCACCGATTATGTCAGCCCAACATTAGAAAAACGCAGCTCAACCACTGGACAATGATAGCTAGCTCAAGATATGTAATAAGACTGAATCGGCTGTGCAAGGTGTGTGCCTGTGACAGCCACAAACAAAAAAGCTATAGCCTAATGTAGGGCTCGCCGGAAGAAAAAGATCTCTCAACCACTTCAGATCCGCGGCGCTCATCACCGTGGCACTGTTGAGTTTACAATATGCATTTTCCTGCGCACGAGGCAGCAGCGTGATCGGAACTAGAGCGTCAGAAAGCAGAGCTTACATCAGTTAAAACAGTATTGTATCGGTAATGCAAGCATGTAAGCAAAATAATGTAAGCAAAATAAGCTGCTATAATTCTCGGTCAAGTCACTCCAAACAAAGATGGTCAAATAACCTTTTTATCAAATCATACTTTCACACAGTATGGGACGCACACTTTGCTGCATTTTCCGCCTTATCAGTTAGTTGCCACCTTGGCGCTTTGCCTCCAGCATGTTTGGCCGATCAACCTAATCTATTGCTTAGTTCCTCAATAAGAAATGCCCTACCTTTTTGCAAGTTGAGACTGACCCAGTATTATTAAGACACATGCATGCTGTCTTCAGAATATGACTGAAAATGAATCAGTACCTAATAAAATGATTTCGGTGTGCGTTACCCCACAAAATATCATGACATAAAAGTGCTGCCTATTTCCCTGTCATTCATTAATCTCTTGCTTCTAGCACGTCCAGCTAGTCACCTGATGAAGTTGATCACTTCGTCTCATCATCATCATCATCAGGACGAATAAATGCTGTCGCCGTTTATCATCATCATCATACAGCACCTGAATCAACGGAAATTCACAACAAATGAAGTTTCATCAGAAGTATCGAGCACAAAGTAGGAGATATCTGTCATTGTGCACTTCAGATTCATGTACTAACTATTCGAAAAACATACAGCATTAACAGTCAGGGACTGACTAGAGCCTTAGGCCGAAACAATAATAAGGTTATCCAGCAAATCAGCAATGCCAGTCTTGTTAAAATATAAATCAGATCATCCACTTTTCTCTATCAACTTAACATTTTGATTGAACTAGTTGGTGCATGTGCAACTCAATGTAATTCAGAACAAGAGGTTTTGAGTTAATCTTGGCAGATGCAATTTTTTAGTCGTTAAAAAGTGAAAAAAAAAAGAGAGAGCTATTGTGTGGAGCCCATAGATAATTTCACAAATTTCCTCACAATGCATCTCTCTTCAAGGGAGCTAGATATGCCCTGACCCTGACCAAAACGCGCTGGTTCAGTTTGGGCCCAAGTTCTTTTTGATCCAGATGGCCGAGACAGTGGATTGTCCGCCCAAGACCCATTTTAATCCAGATGGCCGAGACAGTGGATTGTCCACTTGTCCATGTAGACACGGCCTGGTGCTACGTAGGCCTAAACGAGGTGCGAAATGTGGAGCAGAGTGAAGTGCAGAGTGAGATGGGCCGGCTAACACGTGGGGCAGAGTAGGGAGAAGATGGACTGGACTTCTCTTGGCAGGTTTATTCCTTCTCGTCGTACAATTTCCATTTCGGTGATTATACCAAATATAATATTAATAAATGATACCCGCTTTCTTGCGTACTCCGTACATCAACCAAAGCAAAAAGATATTCCTCGCAACTCAATTTCTTAAAGCAAGGGTCCCACACCAGCATATATATCAATATATACTCCATTATTTATTTACCTCGGTTTAACACCAGTACAATATATAGGAAAATAGCAGACAACATAGTACACACCATCTCCTACAACATAAATAGTATCAGTATTCAGTAACCATCCTTGCAACAGATCCATCTAATCCAGCAGGTTCATCTCGAGCAGGACCTCAACAGTTCAGAGCCGTTAATTCACACACACATCTCATGAGGACTTCTTTGACTTGTTGTCCTCCCATTCCTTCCGAGCTTCCTCAATCAACTTGCTCACCTTGTCGTGGAAGCCAGGATATGGTTCGTACCCGCCAAATGTGTGAAGAATCTGAAACAAACAAGATTGTCATGAGTGGTCATGTTATCCATCCAGCCACCTAGCAGTGTTGCCAACAAATCACAGCAATGAAATGTTTACCTCTAGGAGCACAAAGAATGGTGCCATCAGGAAAGCCTGGACAAGATTGTCAAGGAGAGCAGGCGCTCGCTTCTGCAAGGACAAAAAGATTTACAAGTAATCCATGGGTGTGACTACAAAATAACTAGCTAGAATGATAGAGACTTACCTCGAAAACTCCATGGCCAATGAATTGCATAGTCCAACAGACCAACTGAGCCACCAATACAACCTTTAATAAAAAAAAAGTGTATTAAGAGTTAATGATTGAGCCATACAGTTCACACTGAAAATATGAAATACAGGCAACAAGAGTTTTTGTAGTTATTTCATCTTTTAGCTCTAGGCATTTAAGAACAAAGCAAACAGTGCAAGCTTTTCATATTCAAGGTACAATGCTCAGATTTATGAATTCTGTTGAGTGTGTAAGCAAGTCACCTGCATGATCTAGCATCTGAAATATGTTGGTTATATCGACTTGTTAGTTTAAAGGAAACAGACTCAAGAATTAGTTTATTCAAACCGTTTAGCACAGATGTGATCAATGCATTCTTATTGATACAGGTAAGTAACTAAACACATGCAATTGGTTTGTCAGAAGCATCATTAGTAATCACTAATGGTGCAGTTAGAGTGGAAGAAGCAAAACGCAATGTGCCTTTTTGTGGTTACAACAAGCTTAAATGCTTAATAGAAGGAACTGTCATGTCAATAAAAGCAGATATTTACAAGTCTGCCGATTTTGTACTGTATGACAATCTACAGATGGTCCCTACTCAGAATCAAATATTTCTTTGCTACAAAGTATGAAAATTTAAGGCCTTTGTCTGCTGAAGGTATGACAGTTGAAGAACCAAGTAACCGATAGTTTCATCTTTTGGGATGAGGTGGAATGAGGTTTTGGAAGGAACAGTAAACTAAAAATAAGTCATCCAGTATGTAAATTTTGTGCTACTTCACAATGAATATACATATTATCTGTCCAGACCTCTGCACATCAGCAAAAAGAATGCTATGCCAGTAACTAGAAGTTAGCATTGGGAGATGGTCACAACCCTTTTGACAATCAAATGGGAAAGCAGGTTTCTAGAGCTCATCAGTTAGGATGCTACCAAATCTAGTTACCATCCAGCTAACAATCCTCGCAACCTTAATTCTTCTCTATTAAAGAAAAGAGTTGCACACAACACGACCAACTTATTTATGAATATTCAATTATGCTCGTAGACTACTAGCAAAGAGCAAAGCAGAGCAGATCAATATTGACCATCATATTGCCATACTTGTCATCTGAGTGCCCTTCATTTGACCATTACTTCAGTAACAAATCAAAACTAAAACACAGATTCTCCATTAGGATATTTGGTAAACTTGGTCAATAAAAGAGGGCAGTTTTGAAAATGAAATTTCCAACAGGCTATATCTAGCACGAAATGAACTAACAAAATCCATACAGCAGAGCTAGATCCCAATTGCACACTACAAACAACTCATCTACAAACTCTGAGAGATCAAGCTCTTTCAGTTTCTCAGTATCAATCACCTCAAAGGAACTAAAGAGGAAAACTGGATAAAAACTTGACATGTAAATCCGTCAATAAAAATTGAACTGTATAGGCTAAAATTTTTCAACATAAAAGAACTAGAGTAACTAGCATCATCCGAATATCCCTATTGCAACAGTAAAGAGTGTAATCCCAAACTGTACTTACGGGGCCGATGGCAGGTACATAATCACCTAGGCATCACTGAATATACTAGGGTGAAGGTCATCAAAAATTTTGTCATCTTCACTTAATCAGACGAATTTTGCTATCTTCGCTTAATCAGCTGAACCAACAATTCCCCCGTGGATACCAAAATCAAGGCACCCGTACTGGAATGATACTAATGTAGCTAATTTTAGAAATCCAATTTCCCCCCGTGGATACCAAACTCAAAGCACCGGTAACTGTAGCTTATTATAGAAATCCAAGTACAGAACGAGCTAAGTCAAGGATCTACGCGAAAGAGCGTCGTTTTTTATTCCCGGGGAGGGAAGGGGGCTTACCTTCCATCCAAGGGAAAAACCGAGGCGGGCAGCGAGGGCGCCGCTGGCGGCCCAGCAGAGGCCGCAGAGGATCGCGGCGACGCGCCCGCGCGCGGCGGTCGAGGAGGAAGTAGTATGCCGCGTAGACCGCGGCGCCGATGGCGGCGGCGTGCGCGGAGGGCGCGGTGGTGAGGTGGAGGAGCATGAGCGCCGTGAGGAAGATGGGCCAGACGAAGATCTCGTGGATGCTCACGTTGACGGGGTTGCTGTGGTACGCTCCGTAGAAGGCGTAGTGCCCCTCCAAGTCCAGGAGGCCGCCGCCGCCGCCGCGAGGCTTCGCCATGGCTCTCCTCCCTCTCCCCCTTTGGTTTCTTGCTCTCAGTTTCAGGTCAGGTCGCTTGTTCCAGCGGGCTGCGGCTGCAGGGATAGCAAGGCTTGGCTAATAAATGCGACCGCTGTCGATGGTACTGTACATGCAACTATTGTCAGTTTTGCAAGACCAGAATGGTTGTACGGTCAGCTTTGGGGGCGTGTTTTCATGTTTTAGGGCCCGTTTGGATCCAGCTGGATTCTAGAATTCTTGAAAAAAAAAATCAACGCAGCTTCCAAACAGCCCCATGATGCTAGAATTCGGTAGATAGGATTGCAAAAATCGGAATCTAGAGATGGGCTTTCCGGCCGATTCTAAGATGGGTCGCTTCGGTCAAGATAAAATCGATAGCGAGAATCGGGATCCAAACAATAAAATCGGATTCTATTTAAAATCTAGATTTTACAAATGTAGCTAGAATCTAGATTTTCAAAATCTAGAATCCAATCCAAACAGGGCCTTATTACGAGGAAGAAAATAAAAGGCCAAGCAAGCATTTGACTTTGTCTCGCATGGCTATACTTCTAGATGCATACTGTACCATGGTTTTCGTTAACAACCTTTTATCTGACGACACCCTGCTGCTTGGTGATTATTTATCTATATCTATACCTATTCTATACCTATTCTATACGTACTAATAAAGAGAGAAAATTTCTTACCCATCTCTTTTTTTCGTATGCCTCTATATGGGCCTTAATTAGGCCTTAATCGCGCCGGCTCCAGTCCGCATGCCCTGCTTGCCGTCCGCGTCTCCGTCCTGCCCCCTTCACCGCGGCCATCCGTCTCGGCCTCCCCAATGGCCGAAAGCCGGAGGCCGCCGTCCACGGTCCCGCTCCCTCCTCCAGTCCTCCGCCGTGCTGCTTGCTGGAGAACGCGTAAAGCTCAAACTCTCTTCGAACGGCTCCATGATTTTTCTTGTCCTTCTCCATTAATCCTCTCTCCCCGCGAACGGAATCGACTTAGGTTCTCTATGATGTGTTTTGGTGTTAGCTGGCCATGGCTACCGAGATTTGGGATGGGGATTTTTTTAACCTTTCGTATTTTCGGAGGTGGGGAGGACTATGGTGATAGAACTTGCGCGTGCAACATTGCAGATGGTCAGATGGTCATGGGAACTTGCGCACGCAGCATGGCAGATGGTCAGATGATCATGCGATGAAGCAATGCGACCGTGTGGCAATGGTTGCTATTTGTAGACATGACTATGTTTTATTTCATATAAAATTTGAAGCAGACAATACATAGTGTTATTGTGTTAGGTAATTTACATAAAATCCTCAATTTTGTTGTTAACTATAAATTCAATGAAAGATTATACAATCATAATTACACAAGCAAACGATTTTATTATCTTCAATATAATTCTAATGCAAAAGGATTTATTTCGTTCCCGTTGCAACGCACGGACACTTTTCCTAATTATTCTAAAGTAAAAAGGGATTCTGTCGACGAAGAAGGCAAACACGCAACACAACAGTTTTTTTTTTTTTTTTTTTTTTTTTTTTTTTGAGCATCAACACAACAGTTTTGGGTAGCGACTCTTGGCCATCGACTGTTTTCTGGGTGACGAGAAATGCGTGCACGCGACTGCCGCCCGCCGTCACGCTTGGGAGCTCTTTAGTTGGGTCTGTTTCGTGTCTATGAATCCACATGGCGTACCGTGCCGTGCGTCCGTCGCAGCGTTTGCCTGGACGGCACACAGCACACGCATGCAATTCATTCATGTTTTTAATTTTTTGAGGCAAATGCCAATTCATTCATGTGAACGATGCAAGTTTGGGCTTTCGGCTGACTTGGGTTTTGGCCCGTCGCTGCGCAGGGAAACAAGGAAGGAAGAAGGGCTTCGGAACGGCGGCGGGTACTCTGTATGGGCCCGAGGCCTGGGTTTCTATCGGGCTCCCTGCCAAGTGTGGTTCTGCCAGGAAAGACTCGGGAGCGCCCACCAGGTCTCACTCTCAAATGAGCCCACCGCGCCCGTGTCTCGCCGTCGAGAGTGCCGGGATTAAAAATTAAAATAATCTTTTTTTTCTAAAAAAGAAGGAATATAGCTTGTTTCTAATTAAGCAGTGGATTCGCAGGTTATAAACCAACAAATGCTCCTGGAATAGATATAAAAAACCATAAAAAGTACATACGAGTAGTGACAACCTTAACACCTAAGATATACAAATGCATCTCGGCGAGGCCACCTCAAAATGATTGTTAACCCGTAAGACCGCCCAGCAACAACAAATGGTGGCAAAACATGCGCCAACGAACCAACTAGCACCATCACTCTTGGCAGGCCGATGACACAGCGGCAAAACCATCCGCCAACGAACCCTCCAACGGCCATCCCCTCAGGCGGCTCGCCCGCCGCCCAAGAGGAGGGCTTACAAATGGCGACAAATCATCCACCAACAAACCACCATCAACCGTCACTCTTGGCGGCTTAGAGCTGTCGAAGAGGGCCCCACGACACGGCGGCAAAGCATCCGCCAACGGAAGCAACCGTCGGCCCGTCACTCTTGGCGGCTCAAAGATCTGCCCAAGAGGAGGCCACGACACGGCGGCAAAGCATCCGCCAACGAACCACGACGGCAAAGCATCCACCAACGGACCATCAACAATTGAGCGAACATATCAAAAGTCGCAAGATAAACCAAAGCGAAGTGGGAATAAGGTGCAGCGTGTAATCGAGATGAACTACACGGGGAGGTGCCACCGTGGCCGGCCGACGCCCCAGGCCGCCGACAAGGGTTAGCGAAACCTTCATGAAGGACTTGACATCCCGCAGATGCCATCAACGGTGTAAGAGCACACAGTAGGTCTCTCAACCTCACCGCCCCAAGAATGGGTGCTTCGACGATGCCTTCAAGAAGGAACATGGCGCCAGCTACGCCATTGTCGCCGCCCGGACGAGGACGAGCAAGGTTTTCACCCAACTGCTCAATCCTCCGGAGCAAACCACCCATGACCACAACAACCTCCCGATCCGTGCACTTGTAATAGCCGGCGTGCACGGAGAAGCTGCAGGTGCCCCGACTTGAGGACAAGCGGCAAGACAGAGGATCCTAGCCGCCCGACTTGAGGACAAGCTAGCACAGAGGAGCTAGCCTGGCCACGGCCCAGCTAGATCTGGCCAGAGGACAGGTCCGGCCAACCCATAGCTGGAGCCCTAGCGCCCGACTCGGAAGGGATCCCCACGCCCCGCATGGATAGAGCGCTTCCCCACCGCCAATGAACCGACCGGGCGGCGGATGGAAGGCCAAGGCTTGTGGCATCCGCCCGGGTCCAGGGCCGGTGGCCGGGCGGTAGTCCCGGCGACGGCTCGAGCAGGCGGTGGAGGTCCACCTCCCACCGCTGCCACGGGCGCCTTTCGACGAGGAACACCTCGGCGGCGCGAGGCGTCATCGGTCTCTATCTCAAGCAAATCACGAGGGAGAGTGGTAGAACATAATATTAGTTAATGATGATTGCCCAAAAATGCCCTTGAATGATTATTAGGTCATGTACTGTTGTTGTATGAAATCAACGCATGACGATCGGAGAGAAGAAAGCCAAGTGCATCTTCCAAGGCCCACATGCGCAATCTCTCTTATACGATTCATGCAACAAAAGAGGGCCAGCCAGCGTGGCCGCGTCGCTGGCTGCCCTCGGCCGTCCGATCGGCCGGATGGACGCCCAGATCGGAGCCCCGGTCATTTTACAAAAAAAGCCCTCGGTTATACGAAATCAACCCGCAGTCCACGGCTTCTCACGGGGAAATTAACGGGCAAGCCCTCGAAGTTTTTAAATCGCGACAACAGCCAAGGCCGGCCTCCCTTCCTACTCGGGCCTGCTTGGGCCTTAATGGGCCAAAATTGGCCCAACTCTGTTTTGTCTTATCTATTCTTTTTACACGAATAAATTTGGTAACACTACAAAAATACATAGTAAATTAAAGAAAAATCATAAAATAAAAAATCAAATTTTGTTGAAATCCTCATAAATAATTCTATGCAAAGTGAATCTAAAATAGAACATATTTTAATTGGAAGTTTTTTTGCTGTACAGTTACTCCTATGTTTTTATGGGTACAAATGAAAATCAAATTAAAAAACTTAGAATAGGAAATCCAGTTATTCGAAACTCATCATGATAAAATATCATCATATTAAACTTTCGGCTACTTAATAAATACTTTTAGCCTCTTTCCTCCAAAAAAAATGTGATAGCTCCATTCCAATTATAAATATAAAATATAACATAGCGACAATTACACCGACGCATAACTAACCACCATACTCATCCAATCACCCTAACTCTCAATGAAAAAAAAAAAAAATTAAAAAAATATTACCATTTCAAACCCAAAAACAACATATAAATAAAATAATGCCTTCACATTGACAAACTCTCCAAAATATACAACAAGTACAACAATTGCTACAAACCATGACACATATATATAAAAAATATCTTATCGAACCACATTAATCTTATACAATTATTTTAACTACACATATGGAACAAAGCCTACATAGTTAATCTAAAACCATTTCACAACAAATAATAACTTCCAAAGAAAAATATCACAGGTCCTACTAGCCATAAGCGGCAACGCCGCGACCATTTCTAGTACATTGACGATCTTCAAATTTGGAGTTACATATTGAATCCAGCTGAGCATGTCAGAAGAAACAGGGAATGCCGAATGTATACAAAATCACACGAACTATAACACAATAAGGGCATGTATTATTATAACCTGATGAATCCGGCTACAAGGTCATGGCTAATTAACCACCTCTCTGTTCGTCTGCCCATTAAAAGTTGAAGAACTAGATGCAAGAGATGCTCGACTCCCTTTACACCGACATATCCCTTGACGATGACACACATCCTACCTTATCAGGGCAGAGGCAAGATGGGTGAGGGCTCCTACGTATACTCCCTCCATTCTAAAGTAAAGGATATCAATTTTTTGGAGAATAAAATCATGTGAAGTTCGATCTCCATCAACGTTTAAGTCATCGACTTGGCACGTGTGCTCGAATTTTCCTGAATTTATTCTAGGATTTTTCACATTTTTTGGATTCATTCTACAATTTTTTGGCATTTTCTTTAAGTGGTAAGCACCATTTCCGTCGACAACGAGGCGCCAACTATGACTCAGATCTAATGGTCCGTTAATTTTTTTAGACCAAAGGACCCTTCCCCGCTTATATTGAAAGCAAACTAATGGTTTGTTATTTAGTGATGGAAACTATAATTAGCTCAACCACAGTCAAATAGACTGAAAGAAAACCGCGCAATCCATTCATATTTAATTTTGAAATGAATCTAGATTACATACATATATGTATCCAGGCCGATTCGTCAACTGTGAGGCCCTATTTCGAAGTGTATATGCGTATCCAGAGTCTCAGGGCAGCTACAAGTAGTTGCATCATTGCGACTCCTGCTCGATCATATAGCCTGCTGCCACCTTGCCCCGAGTAGTGGCGCGAGAGGCCTCTGCCGGCGGCATGGCAGCAACGGCGGTGGAAGGCCACGAGGAGCTGGATCTGCTCGCCTGCGCCTGCGCTGCGCGGTCGAGGACGAAGCAGTAGGCGACGTAGAGCGCCCCGCAGACGGCAGCGGCGTGCGGGAACGGGGCGATGTGTTGGAGGAGCAGGGCGGCCACGAGGAGCACGGGCCAGAAGACGATCCCATAGGTGGCCACGCTGACGCGGTCGCTCTGGTGGTAGTCGCCGTAGTAGAAGAGCACGTCGTGCCTCTCCAGGTCGAGGAGCCGGCCGCGAGGCGCCATGGCTTGATAGGTGATTCCTTTGCAGCTGGCACGGGCGGAGCTACGTGAGACGCACTGGGTGCGACCGCACCCACGGCAAGTTACGAGATCCTGAGCAGTATAAGATTTTCCACCGTGTCCGCACCCCCTGGCCCAAATACCTGCACCCACAGCCCAGCTGGAAAAGCCCACAGCTGCTTCCTCCTTGCAACTTGGTCTCAGCCCACCAGCCAAAAGAACGCACGCAACCCTGGCCGGCGGCGCAGCTAGTTATCGTGGGGATTACGGACGTTTCGTCGCTTCGACTTACATCGCCTGTCGCCGACGCCTCGACTCATCGCCTTCTCATCTCAGTTTCTCCATCTTCGTTGAGGGCTTGAGCCTTGAGGCGATCGCAGCCGTCGTACGTGCGTCCATCGACTCCATTCGCCGTCCGCCGTCGCAAAATGGTCGCAACTGCAAGCAGCGCGCGCTGCATGCCTGCAGCAGTACGTCTATCTCCTTTTCGTGTCCATCCTTCCAGACAGTAAGCATCTTCAAATGATTTTAATTTTTTAATTCCAGTCTTTTTTTCTTCTGGATGCTAGGAAAACCATGGAAAAGTTTTTGAAAAGATAAGTACCAGATATTAATTTGGAAGAGGAGATCAAGTATGACCCAGGCTTAAGAAAGGAAATTGATTCTTATCATCCAAATCATAGAGAGAAGGTGAGAAGAAAATATTTGGAGAATGGACCATGCCAACCTCGCACGTGTGTTTTTCCTCTACACAGTTATTGGGCAAAAAGACAATCCAAGAAGGTTTCAGGTTTCAACCGAATGGTTTGATGAATTTGGAGATTGGCTTGAATATAGTTATTTGCTATGTGGAGAAAGAAGAATTAAACAAAGTTACAAATGATGATGTGGTTAAACGCTTCATGAACATGGGAAAAGCACGCAGGTTTGATAAGAGGTAATGCACCTATTTTCAATTTTTCAATGATACATCATATAATTCGTTTGCTTACAATAAATGGTTTATTTCTTTTCAGTGAGAATTTCATGCTTAAGGATTGTATTTTGTCAACACCAACAATCATCTATTGTTATAATTGTCGGATTGGCTTAGTATATTACAATAAATGGTAAGCACAAATATATTATTATTATTATTGCCACTTTATTGTTGATTTGCATCAATATTGCTTGTTTTTTAAATTATTGAAAAAAATTGCTATGGGCTATTAAGTTGCATTATTGGTCTGTCGTTTGACCGTAAGCGCGCCCCCTCCATAGTTCTCCCACTGGCAGCTGGCTTTGCTTGCAGGCCACGAGCGAGGTCGATGGACTCTGCTATTATCTCCCACTGGCAGCTGGCTTTGCTTGCAGGCCACGAGCGAGGTCGATGGACTCTGCTATTAGCTAATTCCTTGCAGCTAGCTTTGCTTGCAGGCCACGAGCGAGGTCGATCGACTCTGCTATTAGCTACTGCTGTTGGCACTTGCACTTGCAATGGAGCGGCGATGTCTCTGCCGTTTAATAGAAGGACGCAGGACAACACGTACTACTCATATAATAATCAAACCACGTGTTCACATGTGGACAGGTGCGACAAGAAACATACGCGTTGCGAATGCGAGCCCATCCAACGATCGATGTCTTGTTCACATGTGGACAGGTGCGTTGCCGCAAAAGAATATAGGGGGTGTTCAGTTGGTATACAGTAACTCAAAAATTGCTACAGTTTTTTATCACATCGAATCTATAAAACTTCTATAAACGTGGGGATGCTAGGCACTGTACAACTACAGTAATTTTTGTGAGTACATCTACAGTGACGCAACTCCGGCCGTCCGATTTGCCATCAACGGCTCCCCGTCCACAGACTAGCCAAGCCTTCACGCACGGGAGCCTCGCGAACCTTCATTTGGCCCAACGGGGAGGCACCACGTTAGTGCTACGGGACGGTGGGACCCATCTGTAAAATACTCTGGCAAGTTCTTTCCTCTTTCCTGGACATAGCCTACAAAGGTCAAGAGAGAAAAAGTAGCAGTCCACAGTTTGAGGGGTGTTTAGTTGCCATGCAACACCCCAAAAGTCTTCTGATTCGTCACATCGAATCTCTTAACGCATGTATGAAGACTAAATCTAGTTAAATAAAATTACTAATTACATAGTTTAGCTGAAAAGTGCGAGACGAATCTTTTTGAGCCTAATTAGTCCATGGTAGAACAATAATTACCAAATACAAACGAAAAGTCTACAAGAAATTTAACCCAAAATATTTCACCAACTAAACACACCCTCGAAAGTACACACGCACAGGGATAGGTAGTGCCCACAGATGGGCCCGCGTTTCAGCGTCAATGCAAATGCTATGCGCAGCAAGGAATCGTACACGGAGGAATGAAAATATATTTTCCACCAAGCTTTTACATCCCAGTTTCATTATTCTAAATTCTAGAATAATTCCCAAGTTTAATTGCCACATATTAAAACCTCATATAATCTTTAAAAATTCATATCTTCACCATCCTAATTTCAAATTACCCGGTTCCTACATCACCTTTGTTCCATTATTTGGTGATGATACGTTTTTATTATTGTCATATTACCATACAATTTCTTTAATAAATTATGTATCTTTCTCATAATAAATATTCGAAAATCAAATCTCCGCCATCCAAACTTGAATCCCATGATTTCACTTCTGTAATTCTTCTAAAACCATGCTCAATATTTTCATATTAATATTATCTCATTATTTGGTGGCATTGGTGCTAATGTTCCAGAGTCATATTTATTACAAAATTACAATTTACTTGGTAGAGTCATATTAATACTAAATAATATATTTCCCGCTTGCCATGTATTTATTTAAAACCCAAAAAATATAACATGTAATTACTTTAACTTCAACAAAGCACTCCTTATACTCAAGTATCTACCGCCGCCAAGCTGGGGCTCCGGGCTAGTATCTTATCGTATTTTTGGAGTATTAAATGTAGGTAAATAAAAAACTAATTGCAGTTTGGTGAAAAGTACGAGACGAATCTTTTAAGCCTAGTTAGTCCATGATTGGACACTAATTACCAAATACAAACGAAAAGTATTACAAAGTAGCCCAACCCAAAACTTTTCACCAACTAAACACCCCATAATATGCAATGGGCGAAATTGCATTTCACATGGAACAAAAATTACTGTATAAAAGCCATCTCAAAAAAATAATGCATCAAAGCACCGCTCTCAGATCACGTCGCACAAAGTCTCTGGGTGAAAACCCCGTCCAACCATCGGACGAAGCGACGGCTGGCGCCATTGGCGTCGTACCCTCCTTGGAGGCGTCGTCTCGAGAGACCGCGCTTTGGGTTTGGTGTTCTTTGGGCCATTGTCTTTGATCGCTCCGCCGGTGTTGGCTTCTCCGCCGCAGCAGGAGTGAAGGGTGTTGGCTTCTCATGGCCGAGGAGGCTACTTTCTTGTTGGTGGACGGGGGTCATCTCTCTTTGTCGTTCGGTACGCTTGCGGACGGATGGGCGGCCGGCATTGCTTCTACAATGGCCGGTGTGGTGCGGGGCGGCGTCTTTGGGACGGCGCTTGCAACAGCGGCAACGGGGACGACTTGGCTTGCAACGGATCGTGGCGGGTCTTTCCGGCATGGTTGGAACCACCGGTGCGGTACAACGTTGGAAGATGGAGCAAGCGACAACCCCGGGTCTTACGGCTCGACGGCGGCAGCCTTTGCACGGAGATGCTACGAGGGGAACGTCGACTGCGGCGGCGGTCCGTTGCTTCAAGATGCTCATCATGGGCGGGGCAGCTTTTGCTTGTTGTTTTGACGGCAACCTTTGAAACGAGGCCGGAGCGTGAAGCGTTGTGACGGGCGTGGTGAGGAGGCCCCATGCACAAGAGAGGAGTCCAACGGCGGATACGGCGAGGTCCCCCGCGTGTTGTGGAGGCTCCGTCTTGGTGTTTTCCTACCGTCCGATAGCGGCTTTGTTGCGGCGGCATTGCGGCGAAGGGTCCCGCACGGCGGTGGCCTTCGGTGAGGTGGTGTCCACCTCTTTGTTTATCTTTGGTGTTAGATTTCGTCTGCGTGGTTTTTCGACGCTTGCTTGTGTGCGGTTTGTGGGTGGTTGCTACTCGCTGTGTTTTGTATAGAGTCTTGGCCATGTTGGCCGTTGAGTGGTTTCAGCGTTGATGTCCCAATCCAACCAGGCGAGTTTTAGTTGGTTTTCTTTTCCTTTTCTTTTTGGTGTTGTTTTGTTACAACGGCACCTCTGGCATCTCCTTCTTTTTAATATAGCGGGCAGGGTCTCCTGCCGGTTTTCAAAAAAAAAAAAGATTATGAATGATTAAATAGAAGGACAAAACATTTGTACTTTCTAGAAAAAGTCGCTTTTTCTAGAACCACAACCATCTCGACAAAAAGTGCATCCATTGCATTTTCCGAATGTGAATAGTAAGATTAACGAACGGTTTTTTAATTTACCGTGGACGGTTTTCTCACCATCAAAAACCACCACCATTAATATTAGCGAAACCGTTCTTTACTTACGTTCGGCTCATCCACGGACGAAGAGATGGCCCGCCCATATACGCGGCCGCGCACCCAGTCTCCTCAACCTTACCCACTCGGCGCTCGAATGCTCCCTGGGCGCACACCGCTAGGCCGGAGCTCCCCGCTCTAACGCCGATGCCGCCGCGGCGCCGCCGATCGCCGCGGCGGCCGGGTGGCAGCGCTAGTTGGGCGCCCCGATATCCGACACCCACGACCCCTCGCCAAGATTCGCACCCCGCCTGCGCCAGGGTCAAGAGGAAGGGAGGAGGGGAACGAGCCCGCCGGGCGCGGCGTGGCCTCTCGCGGCGGCAGCCTCCATGGGGAAGCCCGCTGTCCATGCTTCCGACAGACGCGCACGCAGGTGGCCTCTCCATCGACGGGCCTCTTGCGGTGCGGCGCAACTTTTGTCCAATAGACGCGTGTCGTTGATCGGGCCATGATGCGTACGCCTCCGATTAAATTAGGACACTCCAAGAGCAACTCCAAGAGACTAGGTATAATCCTTGCTAAATTTAGACGCGTAGAAGGTTTGTAGAAAAAAAAAAAACTTCATAATCAAAAGGTAAACCAACAACTTCTCCAAATCCATTACTATGCATATTCAAATCACCCCTACACCCACACACTTACGAATGGGAAACCCCACCCCCTATCCCTTCCTTCTTGCTTTCTTCCCTCTTTTCTCATCCCCCGCCATCCGCATCCTACCACCACCGCCTACCGGGCGTGTACCTCCCATGCCATGCCGGGCTGCCACCCCTCCCCTCCCACGCGTCGTCGCCGTCCATCCCCTCCGACGGACCGCGGAGGACAAGGAGAGCATCCGAGCGGTGACTCTCCGAGCTCCTCCATGCCTGCACCGATACTCTCCTTGTCCTCCGCGGTCCCGTCGGAGGGGCATCCGAGCCGGTGACTCTCCGAGCTCCTCCATGCCCGCACCGATACTCTCCTCCCTACGCCGCCGCCCCTCCCCTTCCCGTGCCCACCGGTCGTTCCTCCCCCGCCTGATCGCCCCACGGAGAAGTACAAGGGACATACGAGCCAATGACTCCCCCGAGCTCCCCATGACCGCGCCGGCCCTCCCCCCAAGCTCTCCCGCTGGAGCCGGTCCATCCCCAAGCTCCTCCCACCGACTAGCATGCGGAGGGGGGTAGAAGCAGGGAGTCGTCCGTCTCCCCCGCCATCTCGCTCGCGTCGCCCCTCCTCGGCTCCTCCTCTCCCGGGCGACCCGACGCTTCTCCTCCCCGCCCAGCAAAATGAACGGCCTTAGTCGAGAGAGAACAAGAGCGTGGGAGGTGGGCCTGCGTCGGCGCTGAACCGGGCCGCGGGCACGGGAGAGCCCCGATGGCGAGCGCGAATGGTGATGGAGATACACCCCAAATTCTAAGTTTTTTTCACTCGCTGTCGGCGTTCGAGAGCTTTGGGGTGCCTCGGGTGCCGGCAATAAAGAATTTCTAGGCCGTGTGCCTCCTCCCCAAATGGCGTCGCGCAGCAAGATGGACACGGACACGGTGGGTTTATCCCTGGTTCGGGCCGACGGGGGCCCTACATCCAGCGGGTGGTGTCCTCGCTCGTGTTACCTCGCGCTCAAAGGAGAGCTCGTAGTAGGGGTTACAAGCGGCGTGAGGGAGAGAAGCTGGTCTCAAGCCCCACGATCGTGGTAGTGGTGGTGGTGGTCCCTTCTGATTTCCGTTTTCTTTAGTCCGGATCCCCCGCTAATGGGGCATTACTCCCCCTTTTATAGTAGGAAGAGGGAGGTAATGTTTACATATGTGGATGCCAGGTGGCTAATTCCCGAGGCTACACTTGTTGCATGCGGCGTGGCCGAGGGGTTGGTTGGCTTGGGCGTTGTTTGATGAAGACACGCGTCCCGATCGATGGGCGCACGTGCTTTGTTCCCTGTGTGCGGCCCGAGGATTGTGAGGCGTCCCTCACAATCGGCATGGCGAGGGGCGGTCCCGTGAACGCTGGTCGTGGCGTGTCATGAGCCCGAGGGTCCGGTCCGTCGTGGCGTCTTGGCGGTGTTTCGGGAATGAACAAGTGTTGTCCTGTTTTCCGTGCTGGGCGGCGTAATACGTCACCCGGTTTCTTTTTATGTCCCATCGGTCGGATTGGGGAGCGATTTGGCAGGCCGATTTGGACTGGGCGTAATCGATGGCCCACGGGCGCCTCGTGGCCTGGCAGCGGCTTCATTAAATTGTTTGTTTCCCTTCCTCCGACGGAACCTCCCATGCACGGGGTCAGCGACCCTGGGTGAGTGGGTTGGGCCACCTCGCCCGAGGATTGAGAGCTAGGTCTCCCTCGGGCGAGGGCGGATTTTTCGTCCGAGGGTGGTGAGCTAGGCCACCCCTCGGAGGCGGAGTCCATGCGCCCGAGGGTGGTGAGCTAGGTCACCCTCGGGCGAGACGGAGATTTGGGTAGAGTCCGAGCCCTGGGTCGGCTGGGTGATGACGTGGAGCGTTTCGGTTCTCCATCTTGTAAAGGTCCCCGACCTTGTCCTTCTTGGCGTAGCGAGCTCCTTCGTCGTGGTGACTCGTGGGCCGCTCGTGGGCCGGCTCCGTCTTCATGTATGCGCCGTGGCTCCTTGGCCTGGTCCGTCGCCTGTTGGGCCGTCCTTTGAAGCGGGATGGTGGTAGGCTGGGTTTTACTGGGCCCTAATGGGCCGGCAAATTCTCGTTGTGTGGAGAATGTCTCGGGGCCCGATATTTAGGTCCCCGACAGTAGCCCCCGAGCCCCCGAGCGAGTGGGGACTCGCCCGGGGGTTGTGCCGCTCCCGTCGCCTTGGGTGTTTCTTCTCAGGGTGGTTCGTCTACAATGGGTGCGCGCGAGCGCACCCGTTGGGTGTAGCCCCCGAGGCCTCGGAGGAATGGCGGATTCCTTCGAGGTCTTTTAAACCTCGCACGCTGGCAAGGCCGAAACAGCTCTATATTGCGCTTGATTGTGCGGAGTCTGTTTGTTTTTACGTGGGCGGCCCGAGGCCCGCGCTTATGTGCGCAAGGTCGTCCCAGGCTTCCTCGACTTTGAGTATACGCTCCTCTGTCGCCCTCCTGGAAGGGAGGAGGAGGGGAGACGTGCCACAATGCCCTGTAAGCCGAATGTGACACGCTCCGGTGAGCGTTGTAGCGGGTCAGTTTAAGCGGGGTGCCCGTGCCCTCGCCGGAGCAAGGGTCGGCTGTGTGATCTAGGATTCACCCCATGAGAACCTACGGACCGTTTAGCAGATCCCGGGGTTTGACAGTCAAACCCCCGAGGGCCTGTAGGCCTCCCACGGATGGGACATCTCTATAAACAGCACCCGCGGGTCTTAAACACGTTCAGGAAATCCAGAGCCCTAGAGGGCCCGGGTATAGCCGGTTGTGCATTTCCATCCTATCCCTGGCTCGGGTTATCCTGAGGCGACTGTAGAAACCCCGTGGGGGCCCAGCCTGGCAACCTCTGGAACGTAAGGTGCACGTTGACGTGCGTCAGCCCGAGGCTCGTTTGGTTCCCACGGAAGTAGGAACCATCATCGGATCGACTTTTTGCCCCTTAGGGTCGGGCGCCTGCTGGATATGGACGGCGGATGGTTTTACCCTGAATGGAAGACGAGGCGTCTCCTCACCGCGCTCGAGGCGGCGTGCCGGTTCCAGTCCGATGGGATGTGGCCCTGTGGTTCTTGTCAGGGGCGTAATAGAGAGCGCCGTCTAGGTGCATTAATGCCCTTGATTGGCGGCTCCTCGGTAGGGTGAGCCGTTGGATGAGCGGTTCCCGTTCCATCGCGGGCCGTTTATTCCGGCGTCGGTTCGTTTGCCCAGGCCGGCGGTTTTGCCTTCCCTTCCTATAAATTTGGGGTTCGCCCGGCGGGCGTGCGATTGCTCCTTTGTTCTTGCTATCGCCTCCTTGCCTTCTCGGTTTGCAGCAATTAGGAAATAGAAAGGAGGATAAGGAGAGATTGTGGGAGAGTTCCACTTGCCTTGTGCTCGTGCGTGCGGTGTTGCCAGCGATTCTTTGTTCCCGTTCATCCGCTCCCCATGGCGCAATCTGGTGGTGGCGACAACGCGAGGGAGGTGCTCGGCCGAGCCATGGCCGAGAACGTCGGCGACGGAGGAGCTTCAGCGCCTTGTCGAGGAAGGGCTTCTTCGTCCCCGCACCAATACCGGGCGGCCGGAGTGGATAGCCTCGATTGGACCGAGGAGGAGCCTAACCCTCTCGATGGCTACCCGGGTGAGCCGATCGATCTTCACCGGCGTGGTTTTGGGATCCGGCGGGCGGTTTATCCGCGCGATCCTTCATTACTACGACATTGAGCTTCACCATCTCGCCCCCAAACTCGGTCTCCCAAGGCCGCCATCTTCGTCACCCTCTATGAGGGATTCCCGGGGATCGAGCCGCATTGGGACCTTTGGTTGTGGTTTTTAAAGGCGGACCTTACCTTTGCCGGTGGCGAAGGGTGCGCCGCGAGAGCGCTTGCGCGTTGGTGGTTGCGCGCTCCAAGTCCGATCAGAGCAGCCGAGGCCGAACCGAGCTGATGGGTACATCCTTTCAAGCTCACCTCCTCCAACAAGGGGTGGCAGGACCCGATGGTTCTACCTCCGCAATGATGGGAATGCGCTTCCCGCACACCGGCGCGTTCTCAAGCATCGTCCAGGGAAGTGGTTTCGGGGTCCTCCTCGGCGGATCATCCTCGGTTGGAGGGGCTTGAGGCGGCGATCCTGCGGCTCCGAGATGGTGAATGCGAACGCGGCGGCCGTGGTCGCTGCCTTTCATCGGCGTCGGGTGTTGCCATTGATGGCTCGCCCTTTGCTCATGTATCGATGACCTCCTCGGTATGTCGGTCTTGAAGAGTCTCGAATGTCCTCCCTTACGCTTTCCACCGATGGCCTGGCCAAGAGGGTGAAGGAGGCATTGGGGTCCAATACCCGCCACGAGATCCCGAAGATCCCTATGCGCCCGCCCGCGGGTACATCTCCTTGGTAAGCGCCCTTTGGTTTCTGCGTTCTTGTATTGTCTTGTTGCCACCATCTTTGCCGCCGCGGTGGTCCTTACTCCGTCTTCTTGCCGGGTCGTTTGAATTATCACGACTCTCCTCCGCCTCGTGCCCAACTCGACGCCGCGCGCCGCGGCGAACCGTGCTCGAGAATGAGCGGGAGAGAGCACGCGGGCGTTGAAGAAGGAGGAGAAGAAGAAGAGGAATGTGGCCCGTGCCAATCGCCGGCCGAGCAAGAAAGGCGGGGCCGGTCGCCGATACCTCGACCACCGAGGAGGACGAGGATGAGGAGAAGGATGAGTTCGCCGTGAACTCGTCGGACGATGATCGTGGGGCTCGTCAGACCCAGCCCCGGGGTTGCCGACTTACTCGGGGGCTCCGTTATGAGCCCGAGCCCGAGGTGTCGGAGGTAGCCGGGACCGGGCCGAGGGTCCTTCAGCCGAGGCCCGGGGACCCCGGTGGCCCGAGGGTTTTACCCGATGTGGGTACCTCGGCGCTACAAGGCCAAGCTCGGGCGAGAAGAGCCGGGGACCACTGGTGGCCCGGGGTTTTACCCGATGTGGGTACCTTTGGCGCTACAAGGCCAGGCCGGCTGGAAGAGCCGCCGCCTTCCGGCGTGGACGGCCCGCGCCCGCCGCAAGGCGTGGCTCGGGTGAGGAGCCGGTGACGCCCCGTCCCGAACCGGCTCCGTGCGCGCAGGAACCGTGGAGGAGACCGCCCGTGCGTCAAGTGCAACGCCCAGGTCGCAGCCTTCCCGTGCCTCGGCCCCACCCAAGGCGATCCTTCGGGCCTCGTGAGTCCCTTTGTGCCTTTGTAGTTGGCTTTTCTTCTAGTATCTTGCGGCTTTTATCGACGCGTCTTTGACTTCGGGAAGCGGGGGCCGTTACTCCGACCTTGCACCCCAAGAAGGCCCTAAAGGCCGGTGCTCGGGCCTCGGCCGGGGCTCGAGCCGGGGCCGTCTCGCCAAGACGTTGCCCCATCCGCGTTGGGCCCCCCGTGGTGCCAGCCCCCCAGCCTCGGGAGGGATTGGGCCTGGAGCCGGACGGCCGAGACTTCCCTTTCCGAGGTGGGGCAAGCCCTGGCGGCGATGGTAGGTCGCCCACCCAGCCGATGGTGATCGACCTAGAGGGCTCGGCTGGGCCACGCGACGTCGGCCGGCGCCGGGGACTCACGACGAGGCCGCCCCTCCCGAGGAGCCAAGCTCCTTCGTCCGGGGAGCTCCTTCGTCCGGGAGTTTTCTCAGGAGGAGCTCTTCGAGGCGGCGGAGACGAGACCCCCGCATCGCCGGCCTGCCGATCCAGGGGTTCATGAGGGATACAATCCCGACTTCCCGCCGCTTCATGCGCCTGGGTCGATGCGGTCCTGGCGCAGGCATCGTCCTCAGCGATGGTGAGGATCGTGCCGTGGTCGCAGCGGCGACCCCTGGACTTTTATTGGTCCGGGTTCCCGAAGCCGCGGGAGTTGCCGGTGGAGGCGATACTCCCCACGGAGCCAACCCGCTGGGGTGGTCCTCCCTTGACCTTGGGTGACGTGCCCGGGGGTCCGGCCGCCGTGGTGATCGACGATCGTCCCGAGGTCCTGGCGTGGAGAACCCATGAGCAGATCCGCCAGTGGGCCGCCGACGGCCTTGCGAAGATTGGCGACGCATTGACCAGGCGTCTCGTGGAGGCTGACGCGGTGAGTGTCTTGGCTGCTATTCCCTGCTTCACCGTCTTTGTGTATGCGTCGTAATCCGTGGTGTCCCTGTTGCAGAGTCTCCGGCAATTCGCCCGGGAGAAGTCCGAGCTCCTTCGCCGGAACGTTCTGAATTGGAACGCCCTCGGACAGACGCGGGTGAAGCTGATCCAGGCCCAGAGCGAGACGTCCCGGCTTACTGCCCTTGCCGAGGAGAGGGAGTCTCAGCGACAGGCTTTGGCGGCAGAGCTCGTCAAGGCCAGGTCCGAGGCCGACAAGATGGCGGCTGAGATGGCTCAGATGAGCCAAGATTTTGAGGATGCTCGGAAGCAGTCCCTCCAGGCCCTGGGGGAGGCCAATGACGAGCGGGACCGATCCCGGGAGGAGGCGAAGAAGCAGGCGGAGATGTGCGACGCCTTGAATACCCGCATCGGGGAGCTGGTGTCCGAGGGGGAAACCCTTAGAAAGGAGAAGGACCAGCTCCACAAGTCGCTCGCGGAGGAGCACAACGTGATGCTGGGCTGGCAGCTGAAGTGCCAAGGTACGTCTTCTCCCTCGGTAAGTTCTACTGTCTTTGATCCCTTCATCTTGTTGACGTCGCTTTGGTGCCTGTTGCCAGAGGCGGAGAAGGTCCGGACCGAGGCCGTGGAGACCGCGGCTACGCTTGCTAGTGGGTCGAGCAGAGCGTAAGTCATACCAGGAGCCGGAGGAGGCCCTGTTCGACTTTATCCGCCGCCGTGGCGGACACCGGACAGAGGTTGGGCCTCGGCTCGCCGCCGCTTGAGCGCCGTGGGCGGCTTCCTCGTGTCCGAGCTCCGGGCGCTTCCGGACTGGCGTGCGGGCGTGTATGGCAAAGTGTTCTCGTTCGCATTTTCGATGGCGCCCGAGGTACTGAACAATGTTGCGGGTGGCTTCTTCCTTGGCTCCGACGTCGAGGACGCGGCTGACCCTGCCGAGAAGGCCGCTGCTGATGCCGCCCGGACCAAGGAGTTGTACGACTCCGTGGATGGTGCTGCAACACGACTAGCCTCTCTCTTTGAAGATGAGGTGTGCCCTCCGTATTCTCCCATAGAGTCAAGCTATGAGGCGGACACGGAGATGCCGGATGCCGCCCGAGGATGCGCCCGATGGGTCCGACGCCGCCCGGAGATGCCGCCGAGGATGTTGCCTCCGCAGATGTCGCTTCGGCGGCCGATCGTGAAGCGCGGGTGGACGAGGCTCGTGACGCCCCTTGATCTCCCCTTGTATGAAAAGTCAAGTGTGTAAGAGAAGTATGCATAAACAATGGTGCTACCCCGAGGCCCGGGACCTAGGCAAAGTGCGTTTATGATTGTGTTACGCCTCTCGAACTTCTCGTTTATTGTGTGGCCGGGTCGCCGCTTTCTCCGCCGCAAGATAGTGAGCATGGATGCCACTCGGGGCGGTCCGTACGGGTGCCACTGGGGGCGATCCGTTTGGCTCGGCTACCTCACTTAGGATTTGTGCGTGTGCGACCTTCGCAACTTAAACGATCGATCCGAGTGTGCGCAGGAGAACTTTTTTCTTTGGAAAAAAAGTTTCGAAAAAAGAATGAGAGGGGAGGGGGGTCCCCCGAGGGGGGGTCCCCGAGTAGCCCCCGAGGGAGTTTTAGTCTTGTGCTGGACGAGGCTAAGACTCCCTTAAGGCATGCAAAAAATGTTTCTCTTCGTAAAAAGATGTAGATCTTTTATTGAACGAAAAACATAGGTGTTTAACTTCTAGTGCGGAGTTAAGGGTAGAAGCGACGTAGCTGTTCTATGTTCCAGGCGTTGGAGTAGACTTCACCCTTCTTGTTTTTCAGCTTGTAGGTCCCGGGCCTTAGTATTTTCGCGATGAAATATGGCCCTTCCCAATGTGGCGTGAGCTTGTGACGCCCTTTGTTATCTTGCTTCAGCCTGAGTACGGGGTCATTGACTTGGAACTCCCGAGGCTTTAGTCGCTTGGCGTGATACTTCCAAAGAGCTTGCTGGTATCTTGCTGAATTCAGAAGTGCGACGTCTCGGGCCTCGTCAACTTGGTCAATGGAATCTTGCCTTGCATGCTGGTTGCCATGCTCGGTGTAGGCTCGCAGCCTAGGGGACCCATATTCAATGTCCGTGGGCAAGATCGCCCGGGTTCCATAGACTAGAAAGAATGGGGTGAAGCCCGTGGCTCGCTTTTTGTTGTTCGAAGGCTCCATAGAACCGACGGTAGCTCCCGATACCACCTCTTCCCGCATCGATTCAGCTGGTTGAAGATCCTTGGCTTGAGGCCTTGTAAGATCATGCCATTGGCACGCTACACCCTGACCGTTGGTCCTTGGGTGGGCCACGGCCGATGTGTCAACCCTCGATGCCGTAGTCATCACAAAAGTCGAGGAACTTTTTTCCCACGGTTGGTTCCGTTATCCGTGATGATGGAGTTCGAACTCCAAAACGGATAATGATGTTCGTAAAGAACTTCACCGTTTCCTCCGTTCGAGGGTTCACCACGGCTTCGGGCTTCGATCCATTTGGAGAACTTGTCGATGGCGACTAGGATATGAGTGTGCCCTCCCGGCGCCCTTTTGGGGACCGATCATATCGAGCCCCCATACCGCAAATGGCCATGTTAGAGGTATGGTCTGCGGGGCTTGTCTTGGTAGGTGAGTCTGCGGCGTAGAATTGGCACCCCTCGCAGTGCGCACGACTTCATTCACGCCCCCGTATCGCCGAGGGCCGTAGAAGCCCCGCTCAAGACTTTACCGACTAGAGTCCTCGGGCGGCATGATGGCCACACTCCCCATGGTGGGTGTCTTCAAGCAAATCTTTGCCCTCCGCCGAGGGTATGCATCGCATGTATATTCCCAAGGCTCCTTTCTTGTAGAGTTCTTTTTGTCTCCAATTAGCGCAAAGGATTTTTGCCCTTCGAGCCAACCGGTGAGTTTCGGTCTTATCCTCGGGTAATTCTCCTCGGTGGAGGTACTTCAATAGAGGTTCTCTCTAGTCAGGGGCTTCATCGACTGCCATGGCCTCGGGCCCGGTCTGTTCCGAGTTGTCTCCGCCAGCCCTCGAGGGTATTTCTCGGGGTGTGTACTTAACCGGGGCTCGTTGAGATCTCGGTGAGAACGTTCGAGGGAACCGTTCCTCGTGTCGCGGCGACCTTGGCAAGTTCATCCGTAGCTTCGTTGTAGCGTCTTGGGGTGTGCTTGTGCTCAAGCCCATGGAACCTTTCCTCCGTTTGCGCACCTCTTGGCAATACGCTTCCATCTTGGGGTCGTGGCATGCCGAGGCCTTCATGACTTGGTCAATGACCAGTTGAGAATCCCCCCGGTTTCCAACCGTCGGATCCCGAGGTCCGCCGCGATCCTGAGACCGTTGACCAGCGCCTCGTGATTCTCGCGACGTTGTTGGAGGGGCGGGAAATGCAACCGGATGGCGTACCTTTGTGTGAACCCCGAGGGGTGAGATGAAGAGCAAACCGCCCCCGCACTGTCTTCATCATGGACCCGTCGAAATACATGGTCCAAAGACTCGCCCGGATTGTGGCGGGGGCGCTTGCGTGTCGGTCCATTCGCCACAAAATCGGCTAGGACTTGAGATTTTATCGCCTTGCGAGGCAGGAATGATATTGTCTCGCCCATGAGCTCCACCGCCCACTTCGCCACTCTTCCCGTGGCCTCTCGGTTCTGGATGATCTCCCCGAGGGGAATGAAGATACCACGGCGACGGGGTGCGCGAGGAAGTAATGGCGAAGTTTTTTTGCGCCGCGACGATGGCGCATAACAGTTTTTGCATTTGCGAGTATCGAAGTCTTGGTATCGGAAAGCACCTCACCGATGAAGTACACGGGCGTTGAACTGGCAACGTGTGCCTCTTCCTCCCGACGCTCCACTACGATCACCGCTGGCGACTACCGAGTAGTGGCGGTGGACGAGAGGAGCAAGGTCTCTCCCCGGTTTGGCGGCACCGGGACTGGTGGACTAGTCGGGAGCTTCTTGAGGTTGTCGAGGGCTTCTTCGGCCTCGGGGTCCGTGCAAAGTGCTCGATCTTGCGAAGGAGCCGATAGAGGGGAAGCCCCTTCCCCGAGGCGGGAGATGAACCGGCTTACGGGGCCGGCAGCCCATAACCTTCCGAACTCCTTTGAGGTCTCGGATTGGCCCAATCTTTGTGATTGCGTCAACCTTGGTTGGGTTTGCTTCGATGCCTCGTTGTGAGACGATGAAGCCCAGCAAAGCATTCCTCTGGGGACCCCAAACACGCATTTTTCGGGGTTGAGCTTGACTCCTTCTTGTTTAGACACTCGAAGGTTTCCCCGAGGTCTCCCACGAGGTCCGCAGTTTTCTTGGATTTGACCACTATGTCATCGACATAGGCTTCCACGATCCTCCGATGAGTTCTCGAAGATGATTTGCATGCACCGCTGATACGTAGCCCCGGCGTTCCGTACCAAGGGCATTGTGAGGTAGCAATACATCCCGAAGGGTGTTATGAACAAGTCGAACTGGTCGGACTCTTTCATTTTGATCCGGTGGTAACGAGAATATGCATCGAGAAAGGACAAAGTTTCGCATCCAGCGGTGGAGTCGACCATTTGGTCGATTCGATGCAAAGGAAAGGGAACTTTCGGACATGCTTTGTTGAGACTAGTGCGTCCACGCACATCCTCCATTTCCCATTCTTTTTCTCTACTAATACAGGATTAGCTAACCACTCTGGGTGGAATACTTCCTTTATGAATCCGGCCTCCTGAAGCTTGTGGATCTCCTCGCCGATGATCTTCCGCTTGGCGTCATCAAAACGGCGCAAGCGCTGCATGACGGCCGAGCCCGGCCGGATGTCTAGGAGTGCTCGGCGACATCCCCGGTATGCCCGGCATGTCCGAGGGTCCCCACGCAAACGTCTTGGCGTTCGCACGGAGGAAGTCGACGAGCACTGCTTCCTATTTTGGATCCAGCTCCGAGCTGATGGTCAGCAGCTTCTCCTTCGGTTGCTTGGGATCGAGTGGGATCTTCTTGGTGCCCGAGGAGGGCTCAAAGCTCCCAAAGACGGCTTGGCCTCGCGTGCTCGATCGTGATCTCGTCGAAGCTCTTTTTGCGTCGGCAATGAGTGCCTCGGCGATGGCGCGCCTCGGCGTACTCCACGCTCTCTACGCCGCACTCATATGCATGGTGATGTGAGGGGCCGATCATGATGACACCCTTCGGCCCCGGCATCTTGAGCTTGAGGTAGGTGTAATTTGGGACGACCATAAATTTGGCATAGCAAGGCCGCCCGAGGAGTGCGTGGTATGTACCCGGACCCCGAGGATCTCAAAAGTGAGAGTCTCTTGCCTGAAGTTCGAGGGGTCCCGAAGCACACCGGCAGGTCGATCTGCCCGAGGGGCTTCAGTTGCTTGCCGGGGACGACGCCGTTGAATGCCGCCCTCCGGGTGGATCTTGGACTTATCCACCCCGAGGAGGTCGAGTGTTTCCTCGTAGATGAGGTTGAGGCTGCTTCCTCCGTCCATGAGGACCTTGGTGAGCCGGGTATTGGCAATGATTGGATCCACCACCAACGGATAAGCCCCCGGGTTTGGGATGTGCCGAGGGTGATCCGACTGGTCGAAGGTGATGGCTTGATCCGACCACTTGCGCGCCCGGGATCGCTGGCTCGGCCGCGTACACCTCCCGTCGCTCCTTCTTGCGTTGCCGTACCGACATGTTACGTGGTGCTGCCGCCGAAGATCATGAAAAAGTTATTCACCTTCGAAACCCTTGTCTCCCTCAAGACGCCCTCGGGCGCTCCTTCCTCCTCCTCCTCCTCGGGAATGGCCCCGAGTTTGGCGGTGTTTGCGCACCGTTTTGCACTCCTCGAGGGTGTGCTTAACAGTGGAAAACTGTGGTTACGGCATGGCTTCTTGAGCATGCCGTCGAAGGTAACTTGTGGCGGGGCTCGGGACCCTTTGCGGTCGACTGCAGCCACCATGTCTTCATCGTCTGCGTTGAGGGCTTGGCCCTTGCCCTTGCGGCTCTTGTCCTTTTTCTTCTTCTTCTTACCCTCCCGAGGCCGGGATCCCTCGGGCTCCTCCTCCTACGCTTTCCTTTGCTGACGAGCCCTCGATTGAAGCAGAGCCCCGACAGCCTCTTCTCCCTGGCGAACTTGGTGGCGTGTCCATCGGCTCGTTCGCCTCGGTCGAGTCCAGGTGCCCTAGCTTCTTCACGAGGTCACGCGGCAAGTGGTGCCGCCAAGAAGGCCCCTATGACGTCGAGAATCCGTCACGTTAGGGAGCTCGGTCCGTTTTTTGAGAAGCGCCGGATGTAGTCGCGCAAGGACTCGTCAGATTTCTGGCGGCAGTTTCGGAGGTCCCATGAGTTACCCGGGCGCAGGTATGTGCCCTGAAAATTCCCTCGGAAGGTCCTCTCCAAGTCCGCCCAGTTTGATATGAGGTCCGGTGGAAGGTGTTCCAGCCAGGCCCTAGCTGAGTCGGAGAGGTACAGGGGCAAATTTCTGATTATCACTTTGTCATCGTGTGCCCCTACGAACTGGCATGCCAGCCGATAGTCGGCCAACCACACCTCGGGACGAGTCTCCCCCAGTATTTCTCGATGTGGTGGGAGGCCTGAGCGCGCAGGATTGGTGCCCTCTGATATCCCTTGTGAAGGCCTGTGGCCGGGTGGATCTAGGAGTACCCTCGGTCTTCCCGACGCACTTGCGCGTCTCGTCCCGCCGGTCGCCCCCGAGCTGAGCCGCCTCCGTGGCGAGCCCGCTGCCGCTCGATTTCTTCCCTGAGGTCAGGGGCGCCTCGGTTATGGTCTCGGCGGGGGTCTTCTATGCGCTCCCAGACTGGGCGGTTGTTGCGGTTGTCGACTAGGCGTTCCCGGACCGGCCTTGCAGAGGCTCGGCTCGCTCGCCGTGGTCGGACGGAGCCTCGCCGGACCTTGCGGACTCCTCCGTCGTCGTGATGTCGCGGCCCGATCCGGGGAGCGGAGCTCTCCGCCTGTTGTACAGCTGCCCTGTCGAGGTGTCGTCGAGGCCCTCTCGGATGCGCCTCCCCTCGGCGGTAGGGGTTCGGGCATTTCGGCGTACCGGCATGGCGGCCGCCGCCACGCTGAGCTGGCTCTGTTGAGCGGGGCCGCTATGTCAGGAAGTGGAGGTACCACGTTAGGTCCGCCGTGCGCCACTTAGCGCTGCGATCTTGGCGCCCTCGGGAGGTTTGCCAGCGGCTGGGCTTGTTCCCAGGATTGGATGTTCCGGCTCCATTTGCAGCCGAGTCGCGTGCGGACTCTACGCGGATCCTGTCTTGCAGATCCGCAGCTGCGCATTCTGGCCGGCGGCGCCGGCGCCGCCCGGAAGCTGGACGGGGGCGGAAGCCGCTGGTGACGCGGAGCGGCCGTGGCGATGCGTCGCCTCATCTTCGTCGGAGCGTCGGTGAAAGGCGGCCATCTTGCTCTATGTTGTAGCATTCCGTGTAGGGTCATAATAGTCGTCCCCTCGTCGTCGGTTGCGGGGGCAATCAACGCGCGGAGAAGTCCCCATTCTCCGGACGGTAGTGTGATTCCGCCCAGTTCTCGGGACTGGCCCCAATCGTGCGGACGAGGAGGTAGGACGGGGTCCTGCGGCATCCTTTGGCGGATGCGCTCTTCCACGAAATCGTCGTGGGATAGCGTTCCGTCGGACGACGGGGTCGGCCAGCGCTCTCCGTGGCGGCTTCAGCGAAGTTTCCCGCCGGCGAGGGACTACGGGGATTCCTTCCAGTACCACTGACGTGGACGCGTTCTCCCGACGATTAGGGTTTCTGGGCATCCTACCGCGGGCGAGCGCCGAGGAAGGATATTCGGTGCCTAGGGTTCCTGGGGACCCTCCGTGAGTCGGACGGTGGTGCGTCGTCGGATTCGGGAATCCGTTGCGTGAAAGCGCTACGGTGCGCCGGTGGATCTGCCTTGCCCGCCTTGCGCGGCGGCCGTGATGGCGGACACGCCGCATTGGCGATACTGCCCTTCTTTCAGCCGTCATGTCAGGCAAAAGGATCATCTCATAGTTGTGACCGAGCGTCACGAACTCCAGCGTCCCGAAGAATAGCGGTGTCCGTAGCGGGAGCTCGTGCTCCGGCGAAAGGTGGTGGAAACGAAGGTGGAAATGCCATGAGGGTTGATGGAGATGTGGATTGCACACAGCGCCCCCCCTACGGGCGCGCCAACCGCCGGCGTTTTCGAGCCCGGGGTGCCTCGGTGCCGGCAATAAAGAATTTCTAGGCCGTGTGCCTCCTCCCCAAATGGCGCGTCGCGCAAGATGGACACGGACACGGTGGGTTTATCCTGGTTCAGCCGACGGGGCCCTACGCCCAGCGGGTGGTGTCCTCGCTCGTGTTACCTCGCGCCAAAGGAGAGCTCGTAGTAGGGGTTACAAGCGGCGTGGAGGGAGAGAAGCCTGGTCTCAAGCCCCACGATCGTGGTAGTGGTGGTGGTGGTCCTTCGATTTCCGTTTTCTTTAGTCCGGATCCCCGCTAATGGGGCATTACTCCCCTTTTATAGTAGGAAGAGGGAGGTAATGTTTACATATGTGGATGCCCGTGTGGCTAATTCCGAGGCTACACTTGTTGCATGCGCGCGCCGAGGGTTGGTTGGCTTGGGCGTTGTTTGATGAAGACACGCGCCCCGATCTCGATGGCGGGCGTGCCGTTCCCAGTGCGGCCCCGAGGATTGTGAGGCGCCCCTCACAATCGGCATGGTGAGGGGCGGTCGAGTGAACGCCGGGTTGTGGCGTGTCATGAGCCCGAGGGTCGGCCCGTCGTGGCGTCTTGGCGGTGTTTCGGGAATGAACAGTGTTGTCCTGTTTTTCCCCGTCTTTGGGCAGCGTAATACGTCACCGGTTCAGCTTTTTATGTCCCATCGTCCGGATTGGGGAGCGATTTGGCAGCCGATTTGACCGGGCGTAATCGATGGCCCTAGCGCCTCGTCTGGCTCTGTAGCGGCTTCATTAAATGCATTTGTTTCCCTTCCTCCAGGCGGAACCTCCCATGCCCGGGGGTCCGGCGACCACGGGTGAGTGGGTTGGGCCACCTCGCCCGAGGATTGAGAGCTGGGTCTCCCCCGGGCTAGGGCGGAGATTTTTCGTCCGAGGGTGGTGAGCTAGGGTCACCCTCGGGTGAGGCGGAGTCCATGCGCCCGAGGGTGGTGAGCTAGGTCACCCTCGGGCGAGACGAGATTTGGGTAGAGTCCGAGCCCTGGGTCGGCTGGTGATGACGTGAAGCGTTCTGGTTCTCCGTCTTGTAAAGGTCCCCGACCTTGTCCTTCTTGAGCGTAGCGAGCTCCTTCGCCGTGGTGACTCTCGTGGGCCTCGTGGGCGGGCTCGTCTTCATGTATGCGCCCGTGGCTCCTTGGCCTGGTCCGTCGCCTGTTGGGCCGCCCTTTGAAGCGGGATGGTGGTAGGCTGGGTTTTACTGGGCCCTAATGGGCCGGCAAATTCTCGGTGTGTGGAGAATGTCTCGGGGCCCGATATTTAGGTCCCCGACACCGTCTCCATCACATCAATTTTTGGACGCATGCATGGAGCATTAAATGTCATAGGAGACGCAGTAATTGGACAACCGATCGTCGTAGGAGACATGGGCTCGACGCCATCGAAGCCGCGGACCGCCCGCGACCGTGGGAGCCGACGCTCGACCACCTCGTCATTGAGTGCTCCTTCTCAAGGAAGATTTGGTTCCACGCGGTCGCAGCCCTCGGCGTTCCTGGCTTGCAACTGCCCACCAGCTCTATCTTCGAAAGTGGTTGCTCGCCTGGAGGTTATCATGGACCGGGAGCCTAGCCAATGGAACGGACTCGTTGTTTACCCTTATTGCATGGGAGGCGTGGAAGGAGCGCAATGCGAGATGTTTCAGGTGAGCAGCCACCGATGTCCACGCCACCATGGCACGAGCATTGGCGGAGCAATGGGTGCTCACCGGTGCAAAGCACCTAGGATGGTTACTTCAGCGCGTAGTCCACTAATGCGTGATGTGTGTGGGATGACTGGATGAGTGCTTAATGTAATGAATTGTGTTGGCATCCCTGTTGTAACTTCAAACTTTTTTTCTTAATAATGGAAAACGCGCAAAGCTTATGCGTGATTGAGAAAATTTAAGTTGTTTGTGCTTTAATCCTTGCATAATTAAAGATACAAAGGTACGACCGGACTTACCGGATTTAGTGATGGACAATGTAATTAGCTGAATCATTATCTAAAAAATGTAATTAGCTGAACCAGAGTCAAACAGACTGAAAGAAAACCGTGCAATCTCCATACAATATTTTGAAATGAATCTAGATTACGTTATATTTTGAAATGAATCTAGATTACATATATATATCCAGGCTGATTCGTCAACTGGAGCCCTATTTTCGAAATGAATATAATACATGCATACCCAGAGATTCAGGGCAGCTACAAGTAGTTGCATCATTGCGACTCCTGCTCGATCATATAGCCTGCTGCCACCTTGCCCCGAGTAGTGGCGCGAGAGGCCTCTGCCGGCGGCATGGCAGCAACGGCGGTGGAAGGCCACGAGGAGCTGGAGGTGCTCGCCCTGCGCTGCGCGGTCGAGGACGAAGCAGTAGGCGACGTAGAGCGCCCCGCAGACGGCAGCGGCGTGCGGGAACGGGGCGATGAGTTGGAGGAGCAGGGCGGCCACGAGGAGCACGGGCCAGAAGACGATCCCATAGGTGGCCACGCTGACGCGGTCGCTCTGGTGGTAGTCGCCGTAGTAGAAGAGCACGTCGTGCCTCTCCAGGTCGAGGAGCCGGCCGCGAGGCGCCATGGCTTGATAGGTGATTCGTTTTCAGCTAGCTTTGCTTGCTGGCCGCGAGCGAGGTCGATGAACTCTGCTGTTAGCTACTGCTGTTGGCACTTGCACTTGCAATGGAGCGGCGATTTCTCTGCCGTTTTAGAGCAAGTATTATAATACAGTCGGCTGCTGCCCATCTGTACAGTGGTTAAGCCCTCGATTATTTAATAATGGGCCCAGTTGTCTGTCTCACAGAGTTTCTTGGTTCTTGTGCCCAAGCCGGCTGTAAGCTTACAGCCGACTTTGCTTCTCTCTCATCTCTTCTCTGCTCCACGTGAGCATTTAGCCGGCTTACAGCCTGCTATAATACTTGCTCTTATAGAAGGACGCAGGACAACATGTACTACTCATATAATAATCAAACCACGTTTTCAACGTGGTCTAATCATGAGCCACTAGAAACATAACGCGTTGCCAGCCCATCCAACGATGTCTTGTTCACATGTGGATGCGTCGCCGCAAAAGAACATAACATGGACAGACGAAATTGCATTTCACGTGGAACAAAAATAACTGCATAAAAGCCATCTCAAAAAAATAATGTATAAAAGCACTGCTCTTAAATTACGAACGATTATATAAATAGGACAAAACATTTGTACTTTCTAGGAAAAGTTGCTTCCTCTAGAACCGCAACCATCACGACAAAAGTGCATCAATGCGCTGCATTTTCATGAATGTGAATAGCACTAGTATATTAAAGATTAACCGTGGCGGTTTTTTATTTACCGTCATGGTTTTCTCACCAACAAAAACCGCTACCATTAATATTAACTGTGGCGGTTATTTAACAAAAATCGCCACAGTTAATCCGTAAAAAACCGAGATCTAGACCTAGATGGGCCTAGATCCGTGCCCACTAGGGTTCACGGGCCGCCCGGCTACCGCTATGGTTTCGAGGGGAGCCACCACCACCTCTGTTCCACGTCGTCGTCATCGTTGCACGTTGTCGTCGGGGAGAGAGATGCTTTCGCCCGTCACCTCTACACGTCGTCGTGGCGGAGAGGAGGTGCTCATGAGCCCACGCCGGTCGCCCGAGGAGGTGCTCGCCCGGCGCCGCTTGAACGCCCCGCGTGACCGTCCTGTGAGCCCGCGCCGCTGGTGCGCCGCTTAGGTGCTCGCCGCCCGCGTCCCCCCACGCCCGGCTGGGTCGCCGCCCAGGACCTCCAAAGGATCTACGCTGAGCCCACCTCCACCGGGTAGGGGGAAGAGGGGGATCTCGGGAGTAGGAGGCCGGCACCACATGGCCTTGGTGGAAGTGGGCGGGGAGAGGGAAATCTCGGGAGTGGGAGGCAGTGGGGAAGAGGGGAGATCTCGAGAGAGGGAGTGCTAGTGGCGAGGGGAGGGAGCTCACGGGTGTCGGCCGGTGTGCCGAAGGTGCTCGCATCCCCACGCCGGCCAATCGCCGCCCAAAGACCTCCAGCACCGGATCCGCGCTGAGCCCGCCTCCGCCACATGGCCTTGGTCGAGGGGAGGGAGCGGGGGAGAGGGGAGATCTCGGGAGTGGGAGGCAGTGGGGAGAGGGGAGATCTCGAGAGAGGGAGTGCTAGTGGCGAGGGAGGGAGCTCTAGTGTCGGCTGAGAGAGGAGTTAGGGTGTGGGTGAGGTAAAAACCTAACTCGGCTATTTATATAAGCCAGAGAGGATGGGTCCATATGGGCTTTTTGGGCCTCCTAGGCCTTGGAGATATTGACCGTGGCAGTTTTTATAACTGCCATGATTGATTAAAAAAACCGCAACGGTAAATCGACATTAACTATGGAGATATAAAAACCGCCACGGCCCTGGCCGGCTAGTTTATTTGGCTTCAATTAATGGTGGTGGTTTTCTAAATAATCGTCATGGTTAATATTTTGCAAGTGCCTTGCAAAAGATTAAATGGAGTAGTGTAGAGCCATCATGATCCATTCGTAGTGCTGCACCAGTTGAATTACATTTAGACGATATGGTCCATGAGTGTGGGCATGTCACTAGTGCTCTGCTATTTTTCTCAAGGGCAATTACCTGTATGCCACTGTAAAAGGTTTTTCAAACTTGTATGTCATGATATAAACTTTCTTTTACTTGTGTGTCATTGCGTCCAATTTTGATGTTCACGATGTCAAAAAGGTAGGTGAAATGACCATACTGCCGGACCCATTTGTTTGCCCTCTCATCTCCTTTCTATCTCTACATAGACATTACCAAGTGGCACCCACTTGTCGGGTTAAATCTTCTACCTCCGGCATACGGAGGGCGCTGTCAAATCTCGTGCGTCTTGTACCTCCGGGCTCTGCGCCCGTCCGCGCCGTCCGGCGTATGCATCCATCCCGGATCGTCCGCGTCCGCGTCCCGCCCACATTGGCGCTTCGTCTCGGCCGCGCCGGGCCATGCCGCACGCAGTCCTCGCGGATCGTCCTCTCATCGCGGGGCGGGCGCCACTGCGCGCTCCGTCCTCCTCAACGCAACCGCCCGTCGGTCCCGAGCACTCTGGGCGGACGACGCTGGCCGCGGTGACCGTGGTCAGGGCTGGGCTGCCCTCTGCAGCCGTCTTGCCGAGCGCCCCGTGCCGATGTCGACCGGAGCTGACCGCTCCCTCCGTCCCGGCCCACGACATCAAGTTCCTCTGTACCCATCTCCCTTGTACGAAGGAAGAAGAAGACCCTGTTCTCTCTCTTTATATGACAGGTGGGGTCAGGTGTGCCAAGGGCAAGATGGTAAAGTAACTAGGCTGGTTCCACATGTCAGAGCTCCAAATCCGTTAAGAAAGTTTATGTCATGGCACAAGGTTCGAACCAATTTTCAATGGCATAAAGATTTGGAGCAACTTTTATAATGACATATAAGTAAACTTTTTTTTTTTTACCGTGACCAGAGTGGGCCTTTGCCTGAATGGCCCTTTACTAGTGGACACTGCAATTAGGAACAAATTGAAAGAAAAACGTGCAATCCATTCATATTTCCAGGTAAGTTGAGCACACGATTACACATGTCCAAGCTGGACAGACGATTTTCAGCTATTTCAACTAATTTCCTCACCATGTATACAGGATATCCGGACACTGTCCGTTTGTCAGGGGAAGTCTCGAGCCATTAGCTACTCGCATGGCTGCGAGACCTAACGACCTTGCCCCGAGTACTCGGGTGAGAGGGTTCTGCCGGCGCCGTGGCGCAGCAGCAACGGAAGGTCCCGGACCTGAAGGAAGCAGTAGGCGACGTAGAGCGCCCCGCAGACGGCGGCGGCATGCGGGAACGGGGCCATGAAGTGGAGGAGCAGGGCGGTGAGGAGGAAGACGGGCCAGAAGACGATCCCGTAGGTGGCCACGCTGACGCAGTCGCTCTGGTGGTAGGCGCCGTAGAAGAAGAGCACGTCGTCCCTCTCCAGGTCGAGGAGCCGGCTGCGTGGCGCCATGGCTTGCCGGCCTTCGAGGTCGATGCTGAGAATTAGGATGTACAGCAACACTGTCTGTGCAACTGTGGTGCTGTTTGGCAGTTGCAGTTGAGCGCATGAAGATGTCCCTGCCTTTTAATAGATGGACGCACGGCACCACGATTAAGATAATCAAGGAACGTGTTGAACCTGTTCAAAGCACGATTAAGACTAACGCGAGTCCAGTAGTAGTCTTCGATGTCATCTTCTCATGTGGAAAAAAATGCATTGCTGCAAAAGAACAAAACGTGGAAGAAATTGCATTTCACGTGAAAGAAAAGTCTGAAAAGATATATAGTACTGTCTTCCTCTGCCGATCAAATAAAGGAGAAAACATTTGTATATGTCCAATAATGTTTCGGTGTGCAATATTTATATTTGAACAAAAGCTGATAAATCGAAATTATATGTCGGTCCGCATTGTTTATTTGAACGAGCTGATAACTGCAATAATGTCGGTCGGGAAGTATGCACTCATTAGAGTACCATAACGTGTTTAAGCTGTTTCAAAAAAAAAAAAAAAAAAAAAAAAAAACCGTGTTTAAGCTATCCTCTACATAGTGTACACATGTACCCATAGATCATGCCACCATCATTTATCAGCAACTCATAGAGTTGAGAAGCAGGGGGCAGACGACATCTTGAATTCGAATTCAAAAAACTAAGGATAAATATGCAAAGTTGAATAAAACATGGACAAACGTAAAGTTAGAGTTGAAAACAAGAACAATAATGTCATTGTCACTTATTGATATCAGTCCACACGAAATATGTGTGGGCATTGAGCCCGTCCGGATAATATCTGGCAGCATCATTATCTTGGGGCCCAACTGGGGAAAATTAAGCCAGTCCAACAGCCATGGCGTAATCTATTTATCTATCTATCTATAACCCCCTATAAAGAAGACCCCCACTAGAGGAGTTCTATGTGGTTAAGCCACATCATTGTTACCCCTAGGCTACGTACAGAGCACAGCAGCGCGGCCTCTTCCCCTGTCGTTTCCCCATCCCTCATTGATTTACAATCGTTTCACTCTCATTTTCTCCCATCATTCTCTCTCGTCAGATCCAGTCCACACGGCCACACACGGACGCAACCCGGCTCATGACCAGCGGCGACACCACCTCTACTTCACCGGATCCAGCTGCTTCCATATCACCGACGACGGAGGGTACATCACTGACGATGTGGCTCGCACCAGTACACCGGCGGCACCCGGCCCCTCCTTCGACCTTCCCTCGCTCCAGTGATGACGCACGGGAACCAGGTGGCGGCGCCCTCCCTTCCTCACGGTACTGGCGCCGGCGAGGAGCGCCCTTGCGTACGTCGATTCACTCAGCGGCTCAAAGGCGCTCGTGGAGAGCGCAAGCTGGGAGAATGAGGGGAGGACCGTCGTCATCAGGTCGCACAGCGAGGCGTCGCCGGGTTCTTGCTTTCGATGTGGAACCTCGCCCCCACGCTCGAAGTGGCGCTGGGCGCCCCCGACGTGTCTGTGGCGTTGGCGTCGCTAGCCCAAATCCTGCCGGATCCGGGAGGTAGGTGGTGGCCCTCCTCTCTCCTCACTGTTGGCGCACGGCCGCTCCCTTGGCTATCCTAAATGGGTCCTGGTTACGTTGTCCTCTCATATTAATGGATTTGTGTTGCTTTGGATTTAATTGAATTTGTGAATCACAATCCAGTCGTAATGGTACAGGCTTGCCCCCTCATTTCCGGTCAGCAGGAAGGATCAGGACGAGCGACGTGCGGTGAGCACAGTATTGTCCACCGCCGGTGACACAGGATTCGTGGCGTCCCTGTCCTCTACCCGTTGGCACCGACGCCATCAAGTCCTGACCTAGCGTCACGCAGGGTAGGCTAGCTGTGGTGGCGGCGGCGTAGCCTCTCCCGACGACAACGGTGGCCCAACCCTTCTGGGCTGACACCTCTCTGCATGGTTGCGTTGATGGAGACGGGTCGCACTGGCAGTTTCAGAAATCGGAAGGCAGAGGTGTGTTTAGAACCCAAAATTTTGGTTGAAAATTCTTGTAGCGTCACATCGTACACTGTAAGATGTTTCGTTTGTTAGTGGTAAATATTATTCTATTATGGCGTAACTAGGCTCAAAAGAATCGTCTCATGAATGTACATCTAAAACTGTGCAATTAGTTTTTTTTATTTACCTAAATTTTATAGTGACCGACAAGTGTCTTTGGGTGCATTGAATGTTTCGATGTGATAGAATGTGATGGGAATGCAAGAAATTTTGAAGGAAATTTGGGCTTCTAAACACACCCATAAGGTCAATTTTTGATCGATTTTTGTGTGTGTGTGGAAAATTTGTTTGCAAACTGAATGCACAGCTCTATAAGGTGCTTTTTTTTAATCCTGTGATATTACTGCCAGACCAAATGGTTTTCATATCAGTATAATTTGTAATATTACTACTCAAATTATATGATTATTTGATTTTTGTTCACATACTACGGTTTGCGGAAAGTAATTGCTGGGCGGATGGTTTTATCTAGCCATCAGTACATATATTTTTTTATCTAGCCATCAGTAGCTCGATATCCCCCGCTCCTTTTTTTTTTTAATCTCCAGGCCAGCATGTGAATTACAGCCGATGGTAAATTGGGTTAGGATAGGATAGGATAGGATTGTATGAATCTTCTCTCTTTTTTTATACATAAAAATTAAGTGGTTTAAGGTGATCGAAAAAGTTTTTTTTCCCTTTTTATATAGTATATATAGAATATAATATAGTAATGCTACGCTATAACAAATTTCATCTTAAGAAAATAAATCTCGCAGCAAGATATTGGCCATTCATTCATCTTCTAATCCTTAGTGGTTAACATTTTAGCTCATTTATATTTCTCCTATATACCCGCGCAACGCGTGAAAAATTCCCCTAGTTATTATTGTTAAGTCAGTTCTATCCGTCTGAGATCAGCTTCGTTGGTCGTTGATTCCATGATACATCTTCAGCTCGTGTTGCATGCAGGTACGTGTCTTGATCCTTTCGGTTGAGAAATTAACCCTAGGGCTTTGCTAACAAGCTAAGTGAAAACACTCATCAGCGAATTAGAAAGGGACTTTGCGGGAGGCCGATACACCAACAGAGGAGACAGTGGGTAGAGCGGCAAGGCGGGGCGCCAACGGCTGCAGGTGGTGCAGGATGGCGGTTGGATGGTGTTGGTCATGGGCGGATCCACAGGGTGGTCAAGGTGGTCCACCGATCACCCTGTGGCCCTCTTTGTCATACATATAACATATATATCTTCTATGTAAAAAAAGAAAAAAAAAATAAGTTGCACAGCTAACAAATCCTAGTCTGAGCTGCGGCCGTCTCCTTCCTCCCCTATTCTGTTCCTAATTTCTTCTTCTCTAATTGCTAAATTTATGAAGAGAAGCGAAGACATTCGATCATTTTTAGAAAACGGCAAAGAAGGCGGCAACTAAGGGCGTTGCTAAATCGCGGACGTCCGCGAAGTTATGTTAACTTCATGACGATCCGACCAACTAAACTTTCCTGTCCGGGAAAGTACGTATTCCGCTTTTATCCTTTTAGAAAGCTGAGAGGCGATCCGACATTGCGTAGCAGATCTTCCTTTTCTTTTTGCATGATGCGATGTCGCCTAAAAAGCAAAATATTTTTTAAAAACTACTATAACTCTTGAATGGTGTATCCGTTTTTAATTCCGTCACTTGCACGGTGTGTTCTACGATGAAACGAAGAAAACTAGATCCCACTTGACTATCTTTTGAAGATTTTTTTTTTTGATTTTTTCTAATATCAATTGTTATGTTTTATAAGTTATATACTATAAGTTATAAGTATATGTTAGACAAGTACATCTTATAGTTTGGTTTTTTTATGTTCTATAAGTCATACAATATAAGTTATACGTATATGTTAGACAATACATCTTCTAGTTTGGTCTTATTGTTATGTTCTATAAGTTATACACTATAAGTTAGGCAGTGCATCTTCTAGTTTGGTCTAATTGTTATGTTGTATAAGTTATACGTATAAGTTACACAGTACATATTATAGTTTGGTCTTATTGTTATGTTCCATAAGTTATACACTATAAGTTATACATATATATTAGACAATATACATCTCGTAGTTTGGTCTTTTTCATTTATGTTCTATAAGTTATACAGTATAAGTTAGACGGTACATGTCGGGGACCTAAATATTGGGCCCCGAGACATTCTCTTAATAACGAAGCCGTCGGCCCGTCAAGGCCAGTAAAACTCAGCCTACCATCATCCCGACACGGGACGGCCCGGTGGGCGAAGGACCGGGCCTAAGAGCCATGACGACTAAACGAAGCCGGAGGCCCCACAAGCGGCCCACGAAGTCACCACAACGAAGGACGCTGAGTAAAATACTCGGCGTAAACCTACAAGCTTGGTCTCACGACCAGCTTGTCTTCCTCCATGACCAAAAGCGTCGGCAAGACACCGGGAGTGACAAAGGTCGAGGAATTTCACGAAAAGGAGGACGAGCGCACCACGTCGCCGCCTATCGGCCCGAACCTCGGACCCGGCTCCGATCTCCGTCCCGCCCGGGGGCAATCACCGGGCGCTTGGGGCTAACCTCGTCCCGAGGGTGGCCTAGCTCACCACCACCCGGGTGAGAAATCTCCGTCCCCGCCCGAGGGCAACCCTCGGGCGCTTGACGCTACCTCGTCCAAGGACGGCCTAGCTCACCACCCTCGGGCGCAAAATCTCCGTCGCCCGAGGGAGACCTAGCTCTCCATCCTCGAGGCGAGGCGGCCCATCTATCTCACCCGGGGCCATAGACCCTCTCGGGCATGGGAGGTTTCGTCAGAAGGAAGGGAATAACCGCATTCAATGCGGTTGCACGCCAGACGATATGGCGGGGCCATCGATTACGCCGGTCAAGTCAACCGCCAAATCCCACCCCGATCCGACTAATGGGACACAAAAGCTGAGCGGTGGCGATTACGCCGCCGCTCGCACGGGGAAACAGGAAACTTGTTCATTTCCCGAAGCTGCCGTCAAGGCGCCCACGTTGAGCGGACCACCGGCGCATACAACACGCCACCACCAACGTTCCTGGGGCCGCCCCTCGCCATGCGGATCGTGGAGGGACGCCTCGCGCTCCTCGGGAGACACACGGAAATGGCACGTCCACCATCGGATCAAACACGCGTGTCACCATCAAGCCAATGCCGAGCTAGCCAACCCTCGGCCGCGGCGCATACAACAGCAGTCGCGGCCTCGGGAATTAGCCACCTAGACATCCACATATGTAAACATTGCTTCCCTCTTCCCACACTATAAAAGGGGGGAGTAATGCCCCATTAGCGGGGGGTCGGACGATCACACGGGGATCACTTTGGATCGACACCGGTAGTTCTAGCCGACGACCACCACCACCACCACGGCCGCGAGGCTTGAGACCGGCGTCTCTCCCTTGCAACCGCCTGTAGACCCCCTACCTGCAGGCTCTCCCTTTTGAGCGAGGTAACACGAGCAGGGACTCCACCCGCCGGGCGTAGGGCCCCGTTGGCTTTGAACCGGGATAAACCCGGCCGTGTCCGGTGTCCATCTTGCGCTTACGCCATCGGGGAGGGGGCACACGGCATATAAATTCTTTATTGCCGGCACCGAGGCGCCCGCCGCTCCGGGAAACGCCCGGCAAGTACATCTTCTAGTTTGGTCTTATTGTTATGTTCTATAAGTTATAATTATAAGTTAGATAGTACATATTTGTAGTTTGGTCTTATTATTATGTTTTATAAGTTAATAAGTTATACATTATAAATTATACGTATATGTTAGACAATACATCTTGTAGTTTGATCTTTTCATTTATGTTCTATAAGTTATACATACATGTTAGAAAGTACATCTAGTTTGGTCTTATTGTTGTGTTCTATAAGTTATACAATATAAGTTATACATATATGTTAGACACTACATCACCTAGTTTTGTCTTGTTGTTATGTTCCATAAGTTATACACTATAAGTTAAAAAGTATAAGTTAGACAATACATGTTGTAGTTTGATCTTATTGTTATGTTCTATAAATTATACACTATAAGTTATAATTATATGTTACACAGTACATATTGTAGTTTTGGTCTTTTGTTATGTTCTATTAGTTATATAATATAAGCTATACATATATGTTAGACAAGTACATGTCGTAGTTAGGTCTTATTGTTGTTCTATAAATTATACACTATAAGTTATATGTATATGTTACACGCATCTTATAGTTTGGTCTTTTTGTTATGTTCTATAAGTTATATAATATAAGTTATACATATATCTTAGACAATACATGTCATAGTTAGATCTTCTTGTTGTTCTATAAATTATACACCATAAGTTATACGCATATGTTACATAGTACAACTTGTAGTTTGGTTTTTCATTTATGTTCTATAGTTATATAATATAAGTATGATTGGTGGTTGATTAACTAGCATGCATAGGATGGTTTTTTTGAAATTTGATTGATGGTTGATTAACTAGCATGCATAGGATGTATCTAGGCAAAGCTCACTTTTTAGCCTATAATGTTGATCTCATAGGGTATGTTGAGTTTTTGATAAATGTCTAGTTACAATGATGCTAAGGACTCCGATGGTTTCACGCTTCAAAGGTCCAATTTCTAGAACCTTAGCATCTCTTTTTGGTATTAGTATCTCTCCCCAAGATTTCTATCCATACATATGTGCCAACTTGATCCAAACACATGGAAGCACATATGTAGGGGAGCTACTACTACCAAAACCGAACCTTGAAATGTTTGTCCAATCCTTGATTCATGATCAAAATGCTATGGGCAAGTAATTCAAGTTCAATTGAATTTTATTTCATATCTTTGTGAGTTGGTTGTCATCAATTACCAAAAAGGGGAGATTTAAATCTCATGTTTGGTTTTGGAAATTGATGACACATTTGTGCACTAATCCTTGCTCTAAGTAATGACTATGAGATAGGATTAGATGGATAACAAGGAGCATGATGATCATGAACATAGGCGATGATGGTGGACATGATGGATCGTCAAGCTCGGTGATCGGCTTGAGAGGAACCCGGGAGATCAAGGCAAAGGTATCTTGATAGGGTTTTTCTTTTCGGTGATCAAGACACGATAGAGCGTGTGATCACATTATAGGATAGATAGCCGACTATCAAGAGGGGATGCCGCGACAATCCTTTGGTGAAGTGCTTCTAGGTCAATTGACTTGCATATGCATTTAGGATTGAGAGCACTAACTTCGTTCTTGTCTAACCGATCGCGACATGCTAACCGCAGTGCTCATGGAACACATTCAAGTGTTGGCAACTCAAGACAAGAAGCGAAACTTGGAAAGATGGAAAGACGACGACGCGAACGATGAAGAGGAATATTTTATCTTTGCGCCGGGACGCTCGGCATAGCGCTGGCGGCCAGCGCAAGTCATTAAATATTCAAATCGGGGCGACGCACGCGTCTGGCGAAGAGCGCGACGCGGTCATTTTGGATCAGCGTCCGGCTGTGGAGATGTCCGTCTTCGAGGAAGTTTTGTTACCGGGCGTCGCGTGAGGCGCCGTACACGGCCCGTAGAGGGTGTCGAGACCCCCTCCCCGGACGGATCGCGGCGCGGGGCGCCCGGCCGGCGGCTCTGGCGCACTGGCGTCGTGCGGCCGGGCGCGTCCGGCGAGCGCCGTGACGCGATCGATAAGGGTGTCGGGGAGACCCTCGCCGGACGCAGCCGGCGCTGGCGGCGTCCGCAGCCGCAGCGTCTGGGCGCCCGTGGTTTTGCCGGCGCGGGCGCTGTCCCCGGCGCAGGCGCCCATGAGCAGAGCAAGTTTGGACCAATTTCTAGTTTTCGACTTGGGGTCTATATATACTAGCTTGGCCGGTCCATTTGTCCCTCTCTTGCATATTTCAACAGCCTAACTCATTTGTGAGCTTGTGAGACTCCTCTCCACTCATCCCCTCACTCTAACTTCGAATCTTGAGTGAGATTGAGAGTGATAGAAGTGCATTGCTTGATTGGTCTTGCATCTAGAGGCACTTCATCCTTGGAGAAGCCGCGGGATCTTGTTTCTCTTAGGAATTTGCCCGGTTCCCTAGCGGCTTGGAGCAAGAGACGGTGTTGAGCTCAAGTGGAGCTTGTTTGAGGCCACACCGGTGGTGATTATGAGGGGTCGTTCCTTACCCCGCGGGAGATTAGTGAAAGGAGCACTAGTGGATTGCTCGTGGCTTGTTGGACCCTCTCTTGTGATCGTTTGCTTGAGCTCCCATAGGGGATTTGGCACCGGCCATTGCTTAGCATACGTCAAGTGAGTGTGTCGCCACAACGGGACTTAGCGTCTTGCGGCAAGCACGTGAACCTCGGTGAAAAATCATCGTGTCTTGTGTGCTAGCTCGTTGGAGATTTCTTTGTACACGGTGATTGGTTTCAACCTCGACACTACTCCGGTGGTATTGTATCCTAAGCACTCCTTGGCGTTACTTTGGTAGCATATCTTGTTAGGTTGCTTAGCTTGTGTAGTTTAGTTCCTAGTGCTTGTATTAGTTAGAATTGCTTGTCCACCTAGGAGTAAACTAGTGACTTAGCCTTGTGTGGTTTAGAGACAATAGAATTGAATTGTGGCTTGCTTAGTTAGTTGAAGCATTGCTTATTTGCTACGCCATCTTATTGTCTGACCCGGGTGCTTAGTGTTGTTGCAAGAATTTTTAATAGGCTATTCACCCCCCCTCTCTAGCCATTAGGACCTTTCAAGTGGTATCAAAGCTAGGCACCGTTATTTGAGTGGCTTAACATCCTACGGTGATAAAATGGCAATGAATTTCCATATCAACAACACCAAGAAGACGCCACCTTTCGATGGCACCAACTTTGCCTATTGGAAGGTGAAGATGACCGCACACCTCAAGTCAATCAATAGAGAAGTGTGGGTTGTGACCGAGAACAAGTTCGAGGTGGCAAAGCCAAATGAGCCAACCGCGGCCGAAGAAAAGAAAATCTATGCAAATGATCTAGCCGTGAGTGCATTCCATGAAGCTTTCAACGATAGAGTGTTTGAGCAAGTCAAGTCACTCACAATTGCTCATGAGATATGGAAGAAGCTAGAAGAGTTCTATGAGGGCGCCGAAGGCGTCAAGCAAGCAAAGGCTTACATCAAGCTTGAGCAATTCAATAGCTTCAAGATGGAAGAAGATGAGAGCGCGTGCGGAGATGTTTCACACTTTGCATGCAAGTGTTGGTGAATGATCTCAATGCTCTAGGAGAAGAGATCAAGGACAAGACCTTCAACATGAAGTTCTTGAGATGTTTGCCCGAAGCGGTTTGGGATGTTCATCACCATGCTAGTGAGGTCAAATTTGAAGGATTTGACTCCCAACCAATTGCTTGATGAGGTCATGACCGATGACTCCTATAGAGATGACAAGAAAAAGCAAGAGCTCATCAACAAGACAAACAAGAAGGTCAAGGATGAAGAGAAGAAAGAGGATAAGAAGAGCTTGGCACTCAAGGCAAGCTCATCATCCAAGAACAAGAAAAAGAAGGAAGAATCAAGTGATGAAGATGATGGCACCTATATAAGTGGAAGTGAAGTGGATGAGCAAATGGCTCTTTTTGTGAGGAGATTGAGGAAGTTTGTGAAGAAGAACTACATCTCCAAAAACAAGAAGAAGCAATCATCCAAAAAGAAGACCAAGGATGGCAAGAATGAAGGCAACATGACATGCTTTTCGTTGCCATGATGATTGTCACTTGATCGCCAAGTGCCCATATGATAGTGATGATGAGAAGGGCATCAAGAAAGCAAGAAAGAAGAATGATGCCAAGAATGAGAAGGAGAAGAAGCCTAAGAAGAAGAATGAGTCACATGTGGCTATGTGGGATAGTGATGGCTCATCTTCTTCAAGTGATGAAGAAGAGGAGAAGAAGTACAAGAAGAAGGGACAAGCTCACCTTGCTATGCATGACAAGATCTCCCTCTTCGACACTCCTTTTCATGCTTCATGGCTAAGGCCACTAAGGTACAATCTATCACTAAAGATGATGATGATGATAGTGATAGTGATAGTGATGATGAGGAACCAACTCAAACTAGGGAGGAGTTGCAAAGCATATTTGATGAGTGCGTTGTCATGTTCAAGCAAAGTAGAAAGGAATGTAAGGGCTTGCATAAAGAAACAAAGAGCCTTAAGCAAGAACTTGATGAGTTTCAGGCATCTTATGAGAGTCTAAAGGAAGACCATAAGAAGCTTGAGAAAACTCATTCTAAGTTAGAGAAAGCTCATTCCTCTCTACTTGATGAGCACAAGTTGTGCTTAGTTGTTAAGAATGTTGATACATGCAATGCAAGCATCATGTGTGATATCCTTGTTGATGAATCAACCCCTAAGTGTGAGACCTCCACTAGCCCTATCACTAGCACATCCATCTCTAGTGAGGATAATGACAACCCTATGCTTATCTATGAGAATGCTTGTTTCAAGAGGGAAGTAAAGGAGCTCAATCACTCCTTGGCTATGGCCTATGGTGGTGAGGACCGCTTGCTTATGTGCTTGGGTAGCCAAAGGGCATACTTATACAAGGAGGGCTTAGGCTATATCCCCAAGAAAGGCAAGGCCGCCTATGTGACTCACAAGACTCGTTTTGTGAAGAACAATGGTAGCTATTGCAAAGCTTGCAAGCAAGTTGGTCATGTGGAGCAAAAGTGCATGAACAAGAGGATCAATGTTTCTTCTATCAAGCTTGATAATTCATATATGCTTGTGAAGAAGAACAATGGTGTTCGTGCTAGGTACATTGGTACACCATGGATGGGCTCAAAGAAGAAAGTCATTTGGGTACCAAAGGCCTTGGTGACTAATCTTGAAGGATCCAAGCAACATTGGGTACCTAAGAAGAATTGATCTTATTTTGTAGGTCAATTACCGTGCCGGAGGAGAGCATTGGATAATGGATAGTGGGTGCACTCAACACATGACCGGGGATTCTCATATGTTCAAGTCAATTAGCATCAAGGGCATTGATGAGTATGAGTCAATCACATTTGGCAATGACAAGAAAGGCAATATGTTGGGGCTAGGCAAGATTGCTATCACTCAAGAGAAAAGCTTGTCAAAGGTGTTGCTAGTTGATCATCTTGATTACAACCTCTTGTTGGTTTCTCAACTTTATGACCATGGGTACAAATGCATATTCACAAGTCAAGAAGTTAAAGTGGTTAGTGGTGATGGTGCAAACATGATCTTCAAGGGATTTAGATATGGTGATCTCTACCTTGTTGACTTCAACTCAAAAGAAGCCAAGTTGACAACATGTTTACTCTCAAAGGCTAGCAAAGGGTGGTTGTGGTATAGAAGGCTTGGTCATGTTGAGATGAAACAATTGAACAAGTTGATGAAGCATGACTTGGTTAGAGGCTTGAATGATGTGAAGTTTGAGAAGGACAAACCTTGTGAAGCATGTCAAGCCGGCAAGAAACATGGCAATGCACATCCAACCAAGAGCACAATGAGTACAAGCAAGGCATTTGAGTTGCTACACATGGACTTGTTTGGGCCAACATCATACTCTAGCATTTGTGGCAACAAGTATGGTTTTGTCATAGTTGATGACTACACTAGATACACATGGGTGTTCTTTTTGCATGACAAGAATGATGTGTTTGAGCTTTTCAAGACATTTGTCAAGAGGGTTCAAAACGAGTTTGAAACATCCATCAAGAAGATTAAAAATGACAATGGGAGTGAATTCAAGAACACAAGAATAGAAGAGTTGTGTGATGAACTTGGAATTGACATCAATTCTCACCAACCTACACTCCTCAATCCAATGGTATAGTTGAGAGGAAGAATAGAACCTTGATTGAAATGGCAAGATCAATGCTTAGTGAGTACAATGTTAGCCATTCCTTTTGGGCCGAAGCAATCAACACGGATTGCTATTGTAGCAACCGTCTCTATTGCCATGGGATGCTTGGCAAGACACCATATGAGTTGCTCAATGGAAGAAAGCCCAACATTGGTTACTTTAGAGTCTTTGGATGCAAATGCTACATTCTCAAGAAAGGCACAAGATTGGGCAAGTTTAACAAGAAGTGTGATGAAGGATTCTTAGTTGGATATTCAACCACAAGCAAAGCATATAGAGTTTGAAACTTGGGTAGTGGCAAGCTTGAAGAAGTCTATGATGTGGAATTTGATGAAACCCAAGGCTCTCAAAATGAAGTTAAAAATCATGATGATGTGAGTGGTTCCAACTTGGAGAATGCAATGAGAAACATGGATGTTGGTGACATTCGGCCAAGGCAAGTTGATGATAATGATGACACTCCGTTGTCTACCACTACAATTGAGATCAATGCAAATGAAGCAAGCACTAGTGGTACTCAAGATGAAGATCAAGAGCAACAAGCTAGTCCATCCACTCATCCTAGTCATCAAGTGCAAGTGATGCAACCATCCAACATTGCAAGAGACCATTCCATTGATCAAATTGTCGGTGACATCAATAGTGGAGTGGTTACTAGAAGAAGATTAGCATCTTTTGTGCTCACCATGCATTTGTAGCACAAGAAGAACCGGAGAACATTGAAAATGCACTCAAGAAGGAAGATTGGATCAATGCCATGCATGAAGAGTTGAACAACTTTAAGAGGAATGATATTTGGGAATTGGTGGAAAGGCCAAAGAACTGCAATGTGATTGGAACCAAGTGGGTCTTCAAGAACAAGCAAGATCAAGATGGAATTGTGGTTAGAAACAAGGCAAGGCTAGTAGCTCAAGGGTACACTCAAGTAGAGGGTCTTGACTTTGGAGAGACCTATGCACCGGTTGCTAGACTTGAAGCAATTAGAATCTTGCTTGCTTATGCATGTGCTCATGACATCAAGCTCTATCAAATGGATGTGAAAAGTGCATTCTTGAATGGCTTCATTAATGAGTTGGTGTATGTGGAACAACCCCGGGCTTTGAAGATGAAAAGTATCCCAACCATGTTTACAAGTTGAAGAAAGTTTTGTATGGCTTGAAGCAAGCACCAAGAGCATGGTATGAGAGGTTGAGAGATTTTCTCCTCTCTAAAGGGTTCAAGATGGGCAAGGTGGATACCACTCTCTTCACCAAGAAGATTGACAAAGACTTGTTTGTGTTGCAAATCTATGTTGATGACATTATCTTTGAGTCAACCAATCAAGAATTTTATGAAGAGTTTGCAAAGATGATGGCAAATGAGTTTGAGATATCAATGCTTGGAGAGCTGACATTCTTTCTTGGACTCCAAATCAAGCAATTGAAGAATAGCACATTCATTAGTCAAGGCAAGTACATCAAGGATATGATCAAGAAGTTTGATCTTCAAGATGCCAAGTCGATGTTCACACCAATGGCAACCAATGGAAGCCTAGACACCGATCCGAGTGGCAACATGGTTGAGCAAAAGAAGTATAGGTCCATGATTGAAAGTTTGCTCTATGCAACCGCATCTAGACCGGACATTGCATTTAGTGTGGGCATGTGTGCTAGATATCAATCCGATCCAAGAGAAAGTCACCTCAAGGCAATAAAGAGCATTGTGGGGTACTTGAAGGGCACACAAGATGTTGGACTATGGTATCCAAAGGGATCCAAGTTTGATTTGATTGGGTATTCGGATTCCGACTATGGAGGGTGCAAGATCAATAGAATGAGCATAAGTGCCACATGTCAATTCCTTGGAAGGCCACTAGTATCATGGTCTTTAAAGAAGCAAAATAGTGTTGCTCTCTCAACCGCCGAAGCCGAATACATTAGTGCGGGAAGTTGTTGCACTCAATTGCTTTGGATGAGGTCAACATTGAAGGATTTTGGATTCCAATTTGACAAAGTCCCATTGTATTATGACAATGAAAGTGCAAGGAAGATGACCCAAAATCCGGTTCAACATCCAAGAACAAAGCACATTGATATAAGACACCACTTCATAAGAGATCATCAACAAAAGGGTGACATTTGTATCATGGGTATTGGCACCGAAGATCAACTAGCCGACATATTCACCAAGCCACTTGATGAGAAGAGGTTTTGCATGCTAAAGGGAGAATTGAACATTATTGACTTCTCCAACTTGAGTTGATGCACCCCACTTATATGACATGCCTCTCCTTCGACAAAACCCAAGGTAAAAGTTGGTTGTCATGGCATTCATATATAGCTAAGGACTTGTTTAGTGCATCTAGACATCATGCATGCTAAATAGGCTCATTCATGGAAAATCAAATGATTTCAATGTATGTGTGGCACCACTATTGCTTTGAATGCTTTCATGATCTAGTGGAGGCATATGACATGTTTATGTGCTTGCAATCCTAGTGTCAACTCTAGAAAATGCGCTATTGATGTGTATTCTAACATGGTGCAAGATAACCCTTATGTATATGAGGTGTGAAAAAGCTTGTCCTTGGTTCAAACTTGAATACATGAAAAGGCAAGTGATCTAGATGAGACAACATGTGATACTTTGATTGACTTGATTTCTCTCATTTACACCTTTTTGGTGATTGTTGACAAAGGGGAGAAATAAGTCACAAAGATGTTGGAAAGGATCACACAAATAGGGGAGCAAGCTCATAGACTATTTGTGCATTTGTATGTGTATGATCATAATGTGATGTTGCATTGGCAATCTAAATTCAATATACATGATTGCTTGGTGTGTGCTAGTTTTTGATATTTGATTGGTGGTTGATTAACTAGCATGCACAGGATGTATCTAGACAAAGCCCACTTTTTAGCCTATAATGTTGATCTCATGGGGTATGTTGAGTTTTTGATAAATGTCTAGTTACAATGATGCTAAGGACTCGATGGTTTCACGCTTCAAAGGTCCAATTTCTAGAACCTTAGCATCTCTTTTGGTATTAGTATCTCTCCCCAAGATTTCTATCCATACATATGTGCCAACTTGATCCAAACACATGAAAGCACATATGTAGGGGGAGCTACTACTACCAAAACCGAACCTTGAAATGTTTGTCCAATCCTTGATTCATGATCAAAATGCTATGGGCAAGCAATTCAAGTTTAATTGAATTTTATTTCATATCTTTGTGAGTTGGTTGTCATCAATTACCAAAAAGGGGAAGATTGAAATCTCATGTTTGGTTTTGGAAATTGATGACACACTTGTGGACTAATCCTTGCTCTAAGTAATGACTATGAGATAGGATTAGATGGATAACAAGGAGCAAGATGATCATGAACATGGACGATGATGGTGGACATGATGGATCGTCAAGCTCGATGATCGGCTTGAGAGGAACCCGGGAGATCAGGGCAAAGGTATCTTGATAGGGTTTTCCTTTCGGTGATCAAGACACGATAGAGCGTGTGATCACATTATAGGATACATAGCCGACTATCAAGATGGGATGCCGCGACAATCCTTTGGTGAAGTGCTTCTAGGTCCAATTGACTTGCATATGCATTTAGGATTGAGAGCACTAACTTCGTTCTTGTCTAACCGATCGCGACATGCTAACACAAGTGCTCATGGGACACATTCGAAGTGTTGGCAACTCAAAACAAGAAGTTTAAACTTGTAAAGATGGAAAGACGACGACCTTAACGATGAAGAGGAATATTTTTGTAATCGCGCCGGATGCTCGGCGGTGGCGCTGGCGCGCCAGCGCAGTGCAAATATTCAAATCAGAGCGCTGGACGCGTCCCGGGCGAAGAGCGGCCGACGGAGTTTTTGGATCCAGCGTCCGGCGGCGTGGAGATGTCGTCTCGAGGAAGTTTGGCCAGCGCTGGCGCGTCCGGCGGTGCGCCCCGACGCGGTCGAAGAGAGGGTGTCGAGACCCCCCGACGGGACGCGGCGCTGGCGCGTCGGCCGGCGTCTCGCGCGGTGCCGTGCGGCGCTGGCGCGTCGGGCGGCGCCCGTCTGCCGATCCAGTAAAAGTGTCGAGGGGAGACCCTCGCCGGACGCAGCGCTAGCGGCGTCCGGCGCAGCGCAGCATCGGGCGCGGTGTGGTTTTGCCGGCGCGCGCGATCCGGCGTGGGCACTGGCAGCGTCCGGCGCAGCGTCGGCGAGCAAGTTTGGACCAACGGCTAGTTTTCGACTTGGGGTCTATATATGCTAGCTTGGCCGGTCCATTTGTCCCTCTCTTGCACATTTCAACAGCCTAACTCATTTGTGAGCTTGTGAGACTCCTCTCCACTCATCCCCTCACTCTAACTTCGAATCTTGAGTGAGATTGAGAGTGATAGAAGTGCATTGCTTGATTGGTCTTGCATCTAGAGACACTTCATCCTTGGAGAAGCCGCGGGATCTTGTTTCTCTTGGGAATTTGCCCGGTTCCCTAGCGGCATGGAGCAAGAGGCGGTGTTGAGCTCAAGTGGAGCTTGTTTGAGGCCACACCGGTGGTGATTGTGAGGGGTCGTTCCTTACCCCGCGGAAGATTCGCGAAAGGAGCACTAGTGGATTGCTCATGGCTTGTTGGACCCTCTCTTGTGATCGTTTGCTTGAGCTCCCATAGGGGATTTGGCACCGCCATTAAGCTTAGCATACGTCAAGTGAGTGTGTCGCCACAACGGGGACTTAGCGTCTCCGGCAAGCACGTGAACCTCGGTGAAAATCATCGTGTCTTGTGTGCTAGCTCGTTGGAGATTTCTTGTACACGGTGATTGGTTTCAACCTCGACACTACCGGTGGTATTGTATCCTAAGCACTCCTTCGCGTTACTTTGGTAGCATATCTTGTTAGGTTGCTTAGCTTGTGTAGTTTAGTTTCTAGTGCTTGTATTAGTTAGAATTGCTTGTCCACCTAGGAGTAAACTAGTGACTTAGCCTTGTGTGGTTTAGAGACAATAGAATTGAATTGTGGCTTGCTTAGTTAGTTGAAGCATTGCTTATTTGCTACGCCATCTTATTGTCTAACCCGGGTGCTTAGTGTTGTTGCAAGAATTTTTAATAGGCTATTCCCCCCTCCCCTCTAGCCATTAAGACCTTTCAATAGTCAAGTGGGATCTAGTTTTATTCGTTTAGTCACGTAGAACACACCGGTGCAGTACGGAATTAAAAACGGATACACCATTGAAGAGTTATAGCAGTTTTAAAAAATGTTTCGCTTTTTAAGCTTACGTCAACGCCGACATCAGCACATGTAGGAAAAAACAAAAAAAAGAAAAAGAGCAATGGAAAGAGAGCGTGGGAGGGAGAAGAAAGAGAATAAAAGAAGACAAGCGGCGGTCGGATCGCCTCATGAAGTTAGATTAACTCATGGACCTAACGAGAAGTAGACTTTACTTTGAAGATAGGTGACACTTTCTTGGATGATTGTCTAATCTCATTTATTGATCGGGATATTTTCTTCCAAGTTAATGAAGATGGTATAACGGAGACATTCATGTCATTAAGAAAACGGCGAATAAACAAGTAATATTATAAGTCCCTTATATTGCTATTTTTAAAATATTTGTATTCCATTTCAATAATTTATATTAAGATTTGACATTGCTTTACCGAATCATAATATTGTTTTACCGAATTCTATAAAGAAAATTTTAGGGCGACCAGCGTATACTCAAAAGTCGGGTCCACAACCGGTGTTGGTGGTAGGAAAATGTCCGAATAAAGCGAGCAAGATCCAAAAGCAGTGGCTCTTAGCACGCGGGGCAGAGGGGGAAATGGAAATTTTTCGGTACGCCACCGGCCAGACGGTGCTTTTTGGTGCTCCTCCCCACGTGTCGCGATCTTATTTGCCTCCATCACGCAATTGGTTCCCACGCAAGCACCGCTTCCTATTTGCCTCCGATCGGCTCCGTTTGACTTCCGGGCTGCCCGCTTGATGCCGATCGCTCGCGGGCACACAAGGTATTAACAACGCGAGATCGGCTCGGATCAAGCTGCGCAGTTCACAACGATAGGTCAGCCCGACCAGACGCTTGCGCCGCCATCGCCGCGCCGCCATCGCGATCGATCTCGCGCTCCCTCGTCGAACGCCGCCATCGCTTCTCTGGCGGACTCTTGCGTCTAGTGCCGTCATCGCCTTCTGTATGGGTGAAGGGCGGCATGTAGAGGGTTTACCCGGCGGCGGCGGAAGCAACATGGATGGAAGTGAACGAGAGGCAGTTCACATCGGCTGCCCGGGCGGTAGGCGACATGGCTAAGCCATACCGCGCGACCGACGTTGGATCGCGAAAGCACGGCTGATCCGTCGCCCGTCAGTCTGAGGTAACTACTCGGCTTTGCCATGTCTTAATTATTAATGCTTCTTGATTAATGCTTGACCATTACATGATCGCTCCATTCAATTCTTAATTATTAATGCTTGTTTTCTAATGATCGCCTCATGTGAAGGTCATGTTTCTTAATTATTAGACTTTATGATTGCTCCTTGTTGTAGATCGAATGTTCAATCTTTGAATGAAGAGGAACAACAAATAATGCATGATGGACTAGCCGAGAATGAAGTATGTAATGAGGTAAAAAAATTAAAAATTTGAGAGACTATATACTATTTTATTTTATTATACTACGCCTTTAATTGATAGGAGAATCCATATGTGCAGGTGGTACGTTTGATCGAACCTAAAATTGGAATGGCTTTCGAACGAGAAAAAGGCCTATGAGATGTACAACGAATATGCGGGAAAGGTTGGGTTCAGTGTTAGAAAGAGCAAGACAAGGCGCCGCAAGGATGATAGTCTAAGTCGAAATATTTTGTTTGCAATTGGCAAGGGTACCGAAGGAATGAAAATTCACAAAGGGATGTTTCAAGGACGGGTTGCGATGCCCGTGGTGCGCTTTTAGTGTCAAGCAAGGAAGATGTTTGGACAGTGCAAAAGGTCGATAGAGCACAACCATTATCTTGCCACCCAAATAAGGCACATAAGTTGAGGTCTCAACGAGAGGTTATAGAGGCGGATAGACAATTAATTGGCGGATACTGGCGCCGGAATGAAGCCAGCCCAAGTTTTTGATTTTTGAAGGAGCATTATGGAGGGGAAGACAAAATACCGTTTTCAAAGACGGATTGCTATAATGAGATTGGTCGCGAGCGCAGCAATACTTAGAAGCCAATGATGCACAAACATTATCCGAATATCTCGAGAAATAAAACGGTTAGTGGATCCAACATTTTTTTATGCGATTAGGTGGACAAGGAAACCGGGTCGTATAGCAAATTTCTTTTGGGCGACGGGCAGTCTATCATGGATTACAAATGCTTTGGTGATGTCGTGGTCCTTCGACACCACATTTCAAACTAATAAATTTGAAATGCCCTTTGTTCCATTCTTGGCACCAACCACCACAAGCAAACAATCATTTTTGGATACGCCCTTATATTTGATGAGACTATTGAATCTTTTGTTTGGCTCTTTTCGGACCTTTCTAGCAAAGCAATGTCCGGAAAGCACCCAAGCACAATTTTCACAGATCAAGATGCGGCAATGGCAAATGCAATTGCTTATGTATTCCCAAATACAGCTCACCGCCTTTGTTTGTGGCATATTTGCTTAAATGTTGCTAAACATCTCAGTCATGTGATTAATGCGCCAAAAACAAGTTGAAGGACAAGTCGAGGACATATCGAGGAGAATGCGTAAGATATATCGAGGAAAATGCGAGAAGATATATCGGAGGAGAAGGCGAGATAACAAGTTTCGGGCAGATTTCAAAAGTTGTATCTATGAAGATAGGGCGTAGATTTACTTCACAGTAAAATGGCATGAATTGTTGGCTAAGTACAATCTTGAGAATAACTCATGGATGGCAAACCTATATGGTTTGAGGGCAAAGTGGGCCGCAGTGATACCGCGTGACTCATTTACGCAGATATGAACTCGACCCAACGGAGTGAAGGTATGAATAATGTCTTCAAAAAAGAAAGATTTGTAGGAGACTCGGGCTTTGAGTAACTCCTTGTAGAATGTGAGAATGTTGCGCTTAGTCTAAGGTCAAATGAGTTGGATGCTGATTTTGATCACGTCGAAAGACACCAGTTCATTACATTCCAAATCTACCAATGTTGAAGACTACAAAATTTAAAAAAATATACAAGGAGAATGTATTCAGAGTTTGAGGAAGAATTTAAAAGACAGCTCACATTGTCTTGTGAATTGTTGGAAGCTACTGAGGGGACAACCTCGACCTTCATTGTTAAGTATATGCAACCGATCATGGAGCAACATGTAGTATTGAATAAAGAAGATTTGACCATTACATGCTCTTGCCAAATGTTTGAATGCATAGGTACGTTACTATTAAAAGTTTTTTAAATTACATTGTGCATTCTCAGTAAAATACATTATTTAAATTGGTAACTATATTTTACTGTGTTTATTGTGCAAACATGCTCGAGGGTGTACAATATGAATCAAGTATATGATTTGTCATCTCAATATATACTACCTAGATGGACAAAAAATGCTAAAAGTGGATTTTACATTGTAAAACTTAGGGAACCGAGGAGATAGATTTGAAAATACAAAGCTGCACTTCTATCTCGGCAGCCACATCTATTGCATTGAAGTGTTCGTCATCGAAAGAACTAATTCTTGAGTTGCGTAAAAGCCTTGCATGGCGTAAATTTGAAAGCAGATACTTATCTAAGCCGTGTACATGAAAAAAACAATGAGATTTCCCCTACTCCTAAGGAATGTGATGGACAACCATCAAATCTTTGTCATATCATTCAAAATTCCACAAGTAATAAAAGGTCCAAAGAAGACACGTCATAAAAATATTGTTGAAAAGAACACAACGAAGAAGAAGAAGAAGGTTGCCCAAAAGAAAGGTAAATGACATATTCTATAATTTTTTATCACTGTATAAAATTTATTTTAAACAATCTATTGTCATATAAATTGCATTGTAGGTGAAGCTCCGGAATATAATGATGTAGAAACAAGAGATGAATATGTTGTGCCACGCCAAATAATTGTAAGACATTACCTATTCTTATAATTTATTCCATTACATGAATGATTTATGAACACTCTATTGTGATATGACATAGGAAAATATGTTGGGTCATCTTCGCCTTTTACATGTTCCTTTTAGTTCAAGGTGGATATGCTAATTCCATGATGCCGCACTTCAATTATTTTGTAAATCCTTCGCAATGACTGCTTCATACATACCCGGAGGATACACAAGTCTTTTAATGGGAGTCGACCAGAATGCTACAACGCAAACTGCCGCTAGAGAGTTACGTTTTTGATGGAGAGGAAAATCATGAATCTATGTAATTGCGCCCTTTTAATGATTTAGGATAGTGTTACAACTTTAGCCCGTCACTGTGTATTCTGGAGAATGTATTTTATATGTCCTCGACACAAAACTTGTTTCAGTGTTTCTCAGTAACTGTTTTTTATCTTTAGACAATTGTAGTTTGACTACAATTTGATTTTTTTTATCAAACTATAACTGAGCTCTATTTTGGTGTTCATCTAAGTATGTATCTATGCTTCTCATGCCTGGATGGAGACGATGCGACCGTGGATTAATGCTCCAAAATAAAAGACGGAAATGGTTCTCATTAAGTTATTATATATAAATGTAATCAAAATAATTTGCTTTGTTCCCTATTTATTTTTATCTGAAACATTTTCTACGCAGCTCACGAAGAGCAAGATCGGCACGTCATTATATATGGTGCACGCACTATACATAAACAATTTGATAATAACACAGAGCCGGCCTGCCATGTCTTCGTAAATCAATCTATGGGTCTACGAAAACATGACATCACACTGACGTACATACATGTTTGGGTAATAAACAATTAAGATGCAGCGCCGAGCATCTCACCCTGAGCCGCGAGCCTCTCGAACGGTTGCGGAGTCCAGACGAGTGCGTCGAGCGGGTTCGAAGCGAGCCGATGCTATGGAGCCGCGGGCGTCAAGCAGGTCGCATGGAGCCGATCGATCGGAGCGGGGACTGGCGTACGAAGCCCAATAGGAACTGGACACGTAGGCCGGCGTACGAAGCGGAAGGTACGCCACCGGCGTTCCCCATTATTTTCCGGGAAATGGTCATGGGGATGGTGGCTTCAGCAGCGAGCAAGCCGCTAGAGACATACCACCAACGGAGGGTGGAAGATGGGGACGACAAAGCTAGTGTTGGCTTGTCTGATGGATAAGGAAAAGGACAACCTACGCTTCGTTGGATCAGAAATAGACGGTCAGGACTCAGGATTCATCGTTTGAACAGTACCTTAATTACAGGAAGGTTTGTGAAGCGGTGAGGAAGGGGGGAGCGGCGGTGGCGGTGGGGATGGGGCATGCGTGCGGAACTGCAGACCTGAGCTCTATGCTTCGTTGGTCGGCGTCCTCCGATCTGGGTACGATGGGGAAGATGATGACCCTGAATGCGGAACTGCAAACCTGAAAGAGCGCAGGGAACAACCAAGAAGACAACGACCGCAGTGCGGTAACGAGTTTGAATAGGCCGGGTTATCAGTTACCGATTACGGCTGGAATACGTGATTTAACGTCATCAGTTACCCGTGTAATTGAATCACAGCAACCAAACAGCACAAGATCACCTTATCCAATTCTGAACCTCAGAACCAAAAGACTAAAAAGCGCGCGCATTCATGGTCTGAAAGGCCGAAAGAGCTCCAATGCGGATAATATCTGCTACGCGCCGGGCGTCCCTCCAACCTCAGAAAACGATCATCTCCTAGCTACCGGCTACTGTCCTAGCTACACACTCCTACCGCGAGCCCCAGTGCTCCACTCATACAGTCACTCGCACACCACCGCACTCCACCCAGCTTCGCCATGGCAACGCTCGCCCGGCACCTTATCCTATGCTCCTCGTCCGCCTCACAACGGCGCCGGCGGGGCCTCCACCGCCGGCCGCCACCGCAGGCACGGACAGGCAGCAGGCGCCGGCGCCACCGGCGCCGCAGTCCACCACGCGTCGTCGGCTTGCGGTGGCCGCGTCCACGGCGCTGGCGGCCACGGCCGCGCTGTCGGCGCGCCGGCCGGCGCCACCCCCGCCCGCGATGGCCGCCGAGGCGGCCGCGGTGCCACTGACGACGACCACGACGCCCGGCGGGACCGTGCCGCGGTGGGGGCACCCGGTCGTACGTGCGGGAGCGCTACTTCGAGCCGGAGCTGACCGCGGAGGAGGCCGCCGCGCGCATCCGGCAGACCGCGGAGGGATGCGCACGCTGCGGCCCATGCTGGAGACCATGTCGTGGAAGTACGTGCTCTTCTACATCAGGCTCAAGTCCAAGTACCTCGGCCTCGACCTCACCACCGCCATGGCCGGCGTCCCTCCGCCCGACGCGCTGACTACGTCCGCGTCGCTAACGAGCTCGTCGACAACATGACGGAGGTATGTCGTCGTCGTCGTCTATGTGGGTACTGCAACAAATGCTGAAAACTAAATGCGGTTTCTGAATTTTCTCAAATGATTTGGCATCCTGCATTTTGCCTGTGTGTTCGGTGCAGTTCGATCGCTTCGTCCGGACTCCCAAGGTCTACGAGTCCTACCTCTTCTACGAGAAGACGTTGAAGTCGCTGGATGACGTGTCAGAGTTCCTCGTTTGATGTATATATATAAATAGTTTTATGATTTATGTACTCCGTCCGTCCATAAAAGAACACAACTATGTGAGTTGTGCTTGTCAAGCTGGTTTAAGTTTGACCAAATTATAACGAATAGTATTGACATTTTTATGTCCAATAAGATACTAAAATATATTTCATAATCAAAGTTCTAACAGTTTGATTCATTGAAAAGCGAGAATTGCATTCTTTTGTACATGAAACTAGTATTCTACGATTTGGTTAAGAATGTTTTCAACGCAATTTTGGAGAAAACGTCATCCTGTTCAGCCAACAATGTTAACAATTGGTCTAATCGGCAGAACTACTTCAGCTGTAGCTGCAACTGTGCTCACCTCGTAGATGCACTGCTAATGTATGGAACTGTAAAAACGCGCCCTAGGCGTGCTCTTGAAAAAAAAAATGTATGGAACTGTATGTATTGTAGTACTAAAGTGCAGCCAAACAGACTACTTGGCTTTTAAGGAAGATCAGACTAATTGTCCATATGCAACTATGCAGGAATTGTCTTTTCTGACAACGTTCAGCTTAATTCATGATTTCAGATTTTCCTTTAAAACCTGATTGTTGTGTGAACATCAAATTGCACAAACAAGATCTGAGGATCCCTACTGCCGCTCAATTAAGAAGGAAGGAAAAATTGGTTTATGTACAAGAGCACCCAAATGGCCAATCAGGCAAACACGACCAAACACAAACAGCCACCACTCACACGCTTGTTGTGTTTTACCCCCACAATACACATGGCCCTACGCCGGATCGATCCCTATAGAAATAGGTTCTCTCCGTCCCTTTGCCTCTTTTTTCAAATCACTAGATAGTGATAAAAACCAAATCACCTATGTGAACAATGTTCCAAAATATTTTAGCATGCCGAAACAAAGGACACAATATTTCATTGATGGAGAAATGCTAAGATCAAATGGCGCGTATTGAATCCACTACAACAAATGCAAGGTAAGCTAAAATCTAGATGAATTCATCGCTCTAGACAAAACGAACACAAATGACCAAACGGGCCACCCTAAGCCACGATTCTCTCAGCCCAATCAGGATTGTTCTACGTTTTTTTTTTAGAAAAGGAGGATTGTTCTAAGCTAAAAGGAAAAGGTTGGATTGATCTCGTCTAGTTATCATTGAAGTCCGGCAATCGATTTGCTGATCTTTTCTAGTTTTTGAAACCGTTCGTTTGCTTCTGTGTGGGTTTTAAAAGTAGTTTTGGGCGACGTGGCACCCATACCCGCTGCAGCAAGAGAAATAAATCAAACCACACTGATATTTCAAATAGATCCATTAGACTTTTATCAAAAAAAATAACATAAGTCTTTTTTTTTTTTTTTGACACCTGTTTTTTTTTTTTTTACAAAAAAACTAAACTCTTGTTTTAAGGAGCTATTGGAATTGATCTGACTACTGTGGAGGCGACGAAATGGAAACGCTATCTTCCCAGAAGCATACATCAGAGTGTCATAAAAGTCATGAGTGGGACAGAAAAACACAACCATGAGCTCGCAGCAGGAGAGGTAAGTCAAACTATATATATTGATAGTTCAATGAGACCCATTAGACTTTTATCAAAAAGAATCATATTTTTTACAGTGTATTTTCTTAAAAAGAAAAAATGTTTGAGACCTTTTGTTAGAAAAAAATATACTAAACTCTTGTCTGAAGGAGCTCTTGGAAATGGTTTTAACTACTTTGATAAAAACAAAAAGAGAGAGAAATGGTCTAACTACCTACCGTGCAAGGTGACCAAAGGGCAACGGCCATCTTTCCAAACGCATACATCACACGGTCAGAAAAGAAAATCACGAAGGGCGCAGAAAAACCACAACCATTTCAGACTAAATAGTCCGTAGATGATCTCATCACCGTTCATCCATCGCTCAACGTCGCCAAACATTGATCAGGGCCATCCATGATTCAAGCCATTTTGAGTGAGCCGTCCAATCGTGCCGGAGAGAGCAGCACATCGTTGACCAGCCTGTCGAGGTTCGCGAGCGACCTCGCCGCCGACGCCGCGGCGGCCTCTCTCCCTCCTCCGCCGCCCTGCGGGCCATCTCCTTCCCCTTGTCCCCACCCATCGCCTCGCGTATCCTCGCCTCCACGGCCTCCCGCCGCACGTCGTCGCCGACCTCCATCGCCACGCCCCACTCGACGCACTTGTACCGGCAGTTGGTCTGCTGCTCCGCGAAGAATGGCCAGCACAGCATGGGCACCCCGGCGCCGAGGCTCTCCAGCGTCGAGTTCCACCCGCTGTGCGTCAGGAACAGGCCCACCGCCTCGTGCCGCAGCACGGCCTCCTGGTCGCACCAGCTCGCCAGGAGGCCCCTGCCCTTGGTCGCCTCCAGGAACCCCGGCGGCAGCGCCGCCGCCGAGGCGGTGTCGCCCTTGACGACGTCCGGCCTGACGACCCACAGGAAGTCGTGGCCGCTGCTCGCCAGCCCCCACGCGAACTCCGCCAGCTCCTGCCCGCTCATGACCGTCACGCTCCCGAAGTTGACGTACACCACCGACCGCGGCTTCCTGGCGTCCAGCCACGCGAGGCAGACCTCGTCCTCCCGCCACAGGCTGCAGGTCACCGCGTCCAGGTCCCCTCCGCGGACGACGACCTGCTTCGTGACGGAAGCGAGCGGGCCGATGGTGTATACGGCCGGGATGATAGCGCGCATGGCGTCGAGCGCCGGCTGGTCCAGCTCGTCGAAGGTGTTGATGACGACGGCGGACGCGTGCTCGGAGCGCTCCACCTCCTTTAGCTGGAAGTGCATCAGCACGTCGTCGGGGTCCGTGGTGCGAAGGAACGTCGGGAAGTCCTTGAGCCGCATATGCTTGCTCATGCCGGGCGCCCAGTCCACCGGCATGTCCATGAACCCGTTCGTCAGCTGCTCTTCGTCTGCGCCACCCCCAGAAACAAATTCACATGGCTTTCGACGGATTGAATAGGGACGCAGTTGCAGAGGCAGCAGAGCATACCTTTGAAGGGGATGATGCCCTGTCGATGAGGAGGCGGAAGTTGCGGTAGCCCATGTAGCCGCAGGCGCTGGCGGTCCAGAAGAGCGCGCACGGCACGCCGAGCTCCCTGGCGGCGTCGACGGTGAAGCTCATCAGGTTGTCCGCCACGAGGCACGTCACGCCGTCCAGCCCGGCGAGCAGGCTCCGCAGGTGAGGCGGGCAGTTGTGCTTGGTGGCGAGGCTGATGGTCGCCGGGTCCTGCGTGGCGTCGGCGTCGGACTCCGGCATGCCGTCCGGGATGGTGGCGAAGCGGAACCCTGCGACGCCCGCGACGGCGGCGGCGCCGCGGGAGCGGACGAGGCGGCGGTGGTTGTACTCGGTGTTGACGAAGGTGACGCGGAAGCCCCTGGCGTGGAGGATCTTGGCCAGCTTCAGCATCGGCGTGATGTGGCCCTGCGCCGGGAACGGCACGCATACCGCGTGCGGCTTCTGGCCGGTGGAGAGAGTAGCGGCGCTCATGTCTGCTTGCCTCCTGCTCGCCTGCTGGGACAATGGAAGGGATCGAATTCTTGGCACAGTGGAAGGGATCGAATTGGTTCTTGTTTGGACTACAGCCTTTGTTGACTTGATGGTACTACTTTACTGCATAAAATTGAGCAGATGAAGACCGATGAGAAGTGCAGCGACAACCAAGTTATCCGGAATATGGCACACACACCTTTCTGTGCCTGGCCGGTTACCAAATGGGGACATCTCCCTGCACTACATTTGATTGGGGAACAATGGAACAATGGATCTAGAGTAAATGTTCGATCTTGACAAGTGGACCCCATATGTCAGCATCAATTTTAACATCTGTTCACCACATACTTCTTCTTCCCATAAAAATACTATGATTTGGTTGAAAGGCCTGAAAGAAAACGTAGTTCTGGGAGGATTATACCTGTTGGTCATCGGTTCAAATCGATAAAAGGGCTTTTCACTTAGTGGTAGAATAATGCCTTGCTAAAGCAGAAGTCATCAGATTCTTCTTCTTCTCATAAAAATACTATGATGGCCACGGCAATTGGAGCTCTCATACCTAGCGGTTGATGCTCCATCGATAGCTCCTACACGGCTGGTGAGACCACAACCAATGCAATCGGCTCGTATGGTATGGCGGCGAGGCTAAGCGCACTCTCGCCCCCACGGGCGACAGCCCCAAGACCAACATCCTAGTGCTCCTTGTCCCAATTCGTCCTCTCGTTTTTTATCAATTCACCCCACATATTCAGAATATTCCATCTAGGGATGAACTTGTTTGGTATGTCTCTCAACTAAACATGAGGACGAAGTGGGATATGCGACTTTGCTCCATTCCACCCCTAAGCCAAACACACTCTTAGGGTTGTTTTGTTCTTTTTTCTAGGCATTATTACGTCTAGTCAAGAGAGGACATCGAACCACACACATTTTGGCTTGCTCACTTGAGTACCTCGAGACTATGCACACGAAATTTGCATTGCTCTCGGGAGAGAGAGCTAGCAAGACAGAGCAAAAGCCCTTTGGAAGAATCAAGCAACCTTTTACTTTCTTCTATCCTTTATTTTGTACGTCAAAGCACTTTTGCTTTACATGAAACTAGCATTTTGTGTTCGGCTCCTTTCTATTTATTCTTTCCCATATTAAATCTTTTTTTATCATTTTCCATATTAAATCTTGTGTTATACTACTCCATAGTTGAAAAAAGAAAAGACGTTTAGGACAAAGCGACACGGTCCAAAGCGTAACTTTGACTTCTCTTTTCTATAAAAATATTTATTAAAAAATATATATGTATATTTTTATGAAAGTATTTTCAAGACAAATATATTGATATGATTTTCACATTTGTAAAACTCAACGACTTAAAAGTTATCATGATTTATGTTCTTAATATTTGACCCAAACCTTTTCCAAAACATCTTTCTTTACAACTATGGAGGAGTACATATAGATACTCTCTTTTGAATTTATTTACTCAAACTTTAGATAGTTTGGCTAAATACAGAAAAGTAAAATTATTATATTCCTTTTTCAGGAAAGAGCCGTCAACACTTGGGTAGCAGGACGTGATTCTTGATTAGGTCGTCCAGGTTGGTCAACGACGTGCCGCCAGGCTGCGTCGCCCGAACGGCGGCATCCTTCCACTCGTCCGCCCTCCGCTTCATCTCCCTCCCCTTGTCGCCGGCCATTGCCTCACGTATCGTGGCCTCCAGAGCCTCCCGCCGCACGTCGCCGTCGACCTCCATCCCCACGCCCCACTCGGTGGTGCACGCGTACCGACGGTTGGTGTGCTGCTCCGCGAAGAAGGGCCAGCACAGCACCGGCACGCCCGCGCTCAGGCTCTCGGACATGGAGTTCCACCCGCTGTGCGACAGGAACACCCCGACCGCTTCGTGCTGCAGCACCGCCTCCTGCTCGCACCAGGTCGCCAGGAGGCACCTGCCCTTGGTGGACTCCATGAACTCCGGTGGCAGCACGGCCGTCTCGCCCTTCACCAGGTCGGGCCGGATGATCCACAGGAAGTCGTAGCCGCTGCCCGCCAAACCCCACGCGAACTCCACCAGTTCCTGGTTGGACACGGTGGTGATGCAACCGTAGTTCACGTACACCACCGACCGGGCCGCCCTGCCGTCCAGCCACCGCAGGCACGTGTGGTCTTCCTTCCAGAGGCTGGCGCGGACCGTGGCGAGCGCGGCGGCGTCGGCGTCGGCGGCCAGCCGCTCGAGGAGGAGACTGAGCGGGCCGATGGTGTAGACGGGCGGCAGGATGGCGCGCATGGCGTCCAGGGCCGCCGGCTCGAGCTCGTCGAAGGTGTTGAGGATGACGGCGTCCGCGGCGTTGGTGCGCGCCACCTCGTGCATCATGAATTCGAGCAGGATGTCGCCGCGCTGAGCCGTATAGATGAAGCTCGGGAAGTCCCTGAGGCGCATGTGCTTGCTCATCCCGCGCGCCCACCCCACCGGCGTGTCCAGGTGCCCGTTGGTCAGCTGCGCTTCGTCTTTGAAAGGCGCGAGGCCTTCGTCCATGAGCAGCTGGAAGTGACGGTAGCCCATGTAGCCGCAGGCGCTGGCCGTCCAGAAGAGCACGCACGGCACGCCGATGGCCTTGGCAGCGTCCAGGCCGAAGCTCGCGACGTTGTCGGCCACGACGCACGTCACCGGCGGCACCTCGCCGTCGTTGTTGAGGCGGTCGAGCAGGGCCTTGAAGTGCGGGAGGCAGGTCTTCATGGTGGAGTCGCAGAGCGCGGCGGGGTCCTGCGTGGCGTCGGCGTCCGAGTAGGGCAGGCCGTCCGGGATGGTGGCGAAGCGGAAGCCCGGCAGGCCCGCCACGGCCTGGGGCCCCGGGACCGGATCAGACGGCGCTGGTTGTACTCGGTGTTGACGAAGGTGATGTGGAAGCCCTTGCAGTAGAGGACCTTGGCCAGCTTCATCATCGGCGTCACGTGGCCCTGCGCCGGTAACGGCACGATCACCGCGTGCGGCTTGTCGCCGGCTGCTGCCATCTCTCGTCGGCCGGAGAGGAGAGAGTAACTGCGTGCTATGTTCAGGAGTTTTCAGTGGAGTGATGCGATCTGCTGGATTGTAGGCGCTGATTATATAATAACATACACTCCAGGTGAGTATCGTGTCACTTGCATTATTATTGGCAACTAATACTAATAAAGAAACAAAGAAGCTGATATCATCGGTTGGCACAGCTTAGAACTATTTTTTCACTTTTCCTATGCCTCTTTCGAAAGTTTTTTGAAACCAAAATCTTGCGACGTGACGCTGTGACGGTATCAGTTTTTCCTATGTCCTGGGTCACGCGACGATTGACCTCCGACGATTGAAACAAACAGCTCGACCCGCGACGCGAGGTAACTACTATCTTTTTTGTCTTTGTTTTTCTATAGAAAAAAATATTTATTGTCTTTTGTTTGTTGTGATAAAATTGTTCAAATCTGTATCTTTGTCCTTTGTGTTAGGAAGTCACCCTCTTTTGTTCTTGTTTTTTTATAAGAAAAAAATTGTTAATTGTCTCTTGTATCTTTGTGGTAAAATTGTGCTAGCTAACACTTGATGATAGATTTCACCTTTTAGACGATGATCCAAGAGTCTATCATGTTGTAAAAATGTTGGTTATTTTTTACGTGAAAGAGATATAACAACTCCCCATATTTTTTAATAAGATAAGGAATCAAATAATACAACTAAAAGCACCACTTACAAAAATCACGATTTTCTATGCAACTAATCAAATAGTACGTAATAGCAAAACTACGTGTTACGTGAATAACAATAAATAAAAAGCGGATCGATTAAGCTTAGCCTATAAGTATATGGGCTTATCCCGCTTACGTCTCTAGCTGCAACTGCAAGTCTTGAAATGGGCATGCTGAGCAGACGACCTGCGATTCGATCAGCTGTCGACTTTTGTCCATCGGCATGCCGCAGTCTTGTCGACAGCCATAGAGGCACAAGTAATAATTGAGCACTTTTCCTATTTATGAGTTGCCTGATTTCTTTTAACTCCATTCAAACAATGTAGGAAATGTTGACTGTGTTTTGTTTTCCATGCACCATCACTCTCAGTTGAAACCTACAGGGTCGCTTGAAAGATGGTAACTTTTGCACCTGTAAATTTAGCTTATCCCATACTTGAGCAAGAAAATCTAACCGCGCCGTAATCTAGATCCATTGATATCATGTCATCGTCGTTACCTGTCAACCAAATTTTATTGATCATAATAAGCTATGGTGGATCGATTGGTGCCATGTCATTGCTATCCTGCTGCTGCCACGCAACTATGCAACGCACTCAATCGTTGATAGCTCAATCAAATATAAAAAAACATCGGCATGCATACCACGCCGATTGAGAAATGGACAGCCATTGCCTAATGCCTATGCTATTATTCAAAGTCACAACTGATTGAGCTACTCTATCAACGAAAAGAAAGAAACAAACAAAACTAGCACAGCACGGGACACAGGCACCTAAGGCTAGGCTGTAGGGGACTGAAAGTCTGAAACTTTGTCCACTAAAGTAGAGGAGTGGTTCGTTCAAGGAGAATGACAATAAGCCTTGTGATTTAAAAATGCTGACAGAGAAGGCCATGGCTCACAAGTCAGCTAATTTTGACTGATTTGATATTGTTATGTAAGGAAAAATAAGCTGAAACAAGCGACAATTGGAACAAGCTCAAACATCTTTCGTGAGTGGCAACTGAAACCAGACACCCCATGTGCTTGGAAACGACCTGAAGGACGAGCGCACGGTGACGATAGGCTCTCCTAGCCTCCTAGTCTCAGCCTGACCGCTCAAAGTAGGAACCTTGCTTGTATTTGGGCTACTTTTAATAAGCTACGGCTACAATGTAAATAGTCAAAGATAATTTGTAAAGTTACTCCAGATTGAAGAACTACTCCAATTATTTGATTTGATTGTAAAGTTACTCCGGATTAAAGAACTACTCTAATTATGTCATATCATGACAATAAGCCTTGTCCTTTATTGTGATTTAAAAATGCTGACAGAGAAGGCCAAGGCTCACACTGTCACAAGTCAGCTAATTTTGACTGATTTGATAATGTTATATAAGGAAAAATAAGCTACCCCAAGCTTCAACCATCTTTGATCTCCAATCCATACTTACACCTTTGCTGGAGTCACTACACTCAAAGCTTCAACAACATATCATCACCCATTTAGATAAGCTGGTGCGGCCACTTAGAGATTAGATTTCAGCTATCAAGTTGTGGCTGGCACGTGTGGCTACACACTTGAAGCATGTTGAGAAGCCAAGTGAGGACCCTTCTGTTGATGTGTCTAATCTCTTTGCTCCCCGTGGAGAGCCACCTGGCGAGCATCCCTACATGGCTGAGCTCTTTGGCCCTTTTTCTCCAGTTTGGCAGTCTCCGATGTCATCGATCCTCGCTTCTCTTGCAGAGGTGAGCACGCTCGCCGACTCCTCGGTGTGTGATGAGAGCAGACTCCATCATTGGTGAGAAGACAACAGATCAATCCGTTGTGGTGCCCTCGGAGACCCCCAGTGCTCAATTAATTGAGCAACCGTTGCTAGATGTTGTCACTAATGCTGAGGATTCTGTTTTGGTGGAGGATGCATCCTATGGTGAGGAAGTTGTCTCACAAGATATTGTTGAGGACCTTATCTATCTCATCAGCATCGAAGACGACCTTGGACATTCTGCGATCGAGGAAGATGGTCTTACACATTCTACGACCGAGGTCACAACACAAGCGTCCTAGCTAATGGAGGATCCATCAATGAAGGATGTGTCTTCTTCGCCCGAGACAACTAGGAAGGAGAAGGTTGAGGCGTTTCCTCCTATACATCCCCTTCACCATCTGCCACAACAACAAAACGTTGGTCTAAGTCCTATGACAGGTCTTCACTTCGCCGAAGTACCCGCCTTGTGCAACACAATGTGTTAAAAGATTTAGGCATTGTTGGGAAGGATGACAAGCTCGACTATAGTGCAATTCAAGAGGTTGTACACTACCTAAAGGATTTGTTGCCACCGGATCTTCTCAGGCCTCTAATGGAATTAAAAGGTCATGCCTTTTGGGATCTTGTGGCGGAGATCACCTTGCCTCTTCTTAATGGGCGGTAGGGTTGTTGTTGTTGGTTGTGGTTGTTGTTGTTTGCACTTGTTGTTTGCACTTGTTGTTTCTTTGAGTTGTTTTCTAGTTGTAGTGTGTTGGTTCGGTTGTAAGTTGACTGAGGTTGTCTTGTGCCCGCCGGGGCGGTCTCTTCTTCTTTTTAATATAGCGGGTAGCTCTCTTGTCGATTCGTCGTTTCAAAAAAAAGCGACAACTGAAACAAACTCAAACATTTTTCGTGAGCGGCAACTAAAACCTAGACACCCCATGTGCCTGGAAACGACCTGAAGGACGAGCACACGGTGACGATAGGCTCTCCTAGCCTCCTAAGTCTCGACCTGACCGCTCAAAGTAGGAACCTTGCTTGTATTTGGGCTGCTTTTAATAAGTCATGGCTACTATGCAAATACTCAAAAATAATTTGTAAAGTTACTCGGATTGAAGAACTACTCCAATTATGTGATCGTAATGGTTTTATTCACGATATTTTTATCTATAATTTTGGGAATTTATAATTCTTTTGTTTTTACTGGATGGAATTTTAACAATTATTAGATTTCTCATTGCGAAGAGACCTATAAAGACTTTTTCAAAAAAATATCAACGTCTGCTAGCTTTTAATACTATAATAACCATTAATGGTTTCTGACTTTTGAGTTTGATGGTCAAAATCAAACTAGAACAATGCTTTGATGAAAAAAAAACTTCGAGCTAAAAATTTTCCTCACAAAAAAAAAAAAAAAAAATCTAAAAATTTCTATAGCAGGCAACCAGTAACCGTCCATCGTCGCGGAACAACGGAGTAGATAACGGTCAGGCACACCGCTGCCGTCGGCCTCCCTCCCCAAAGCCCAAGCCAAATCCGCCATGGCTATGCTCGCCGCCCGCGCGCGCCTCCCAGCAACCGCCTCGCTTCCACCCATCGCCACCGGCGCCGGTGGCGCCGGCGTGGAGTTTCGCCGTAAGATCCATTTCCTCTCTTCAGAGCTCCACCTCGACCCGTTCCCGCTCCTCGCCATAAACCCCGTGCTCCGCTCGGCGCCGCTGCCGCTCCTCCAGGACTCCCTCCGCCTCCTCACCTCCCACGGCCTCACGGCCCGCGACGCCGCGCGCGTCTTCTCCGCCTTCCCCTCCCTCCTCACCTCCCCGCCCGAGGAGCCGCTCCGCTTCCTCTCCGCCGACGCGCCGCTCCCGCCGCCGCTCCTCCGCTCCGCGGTGGTCCGGTCCCCACGCCTCCTGGCCGCATCCGTTCCCGACACGCTCCGCCCCGCGCTGCTCTTCCTCCGCCGCCGCGTAATGCTCCGCAGGAGCCGCTCCCTCTCGCCGCCGCGCTGCTCCTGGCGTTCTCCGTGGAGCGCACCCTCCTCCCCAAGCTCCTATTCCTCCGTGACGCCACGGGGCTCCCCCGACTCTGCCGTCTGCGCGCTTCTCAGACGCGCGCCCGCAATCCTCTCCTACGGGATCGAGACCAACCTTAGGCCTAAGCTCCAGTTCCTCGCCGACCGCATGCGGAGGGATCCTGCCGCGGAGCTAGCCCAGTTCCCGCACTACTTTGCATTCAGTTTGGAGGGGAGGATCAAACCGAGGCACGAGGCGTTGAGGGAAAGGGGCATCGAGATGCCACTCAAGGACATGCTAACAACCAACGATGACGATTTCAGGGAGAGGCTTGTCAATGTGGCAAGGCTGTGAGCTGGCATTCAGATGCACCCTATGCTTTTTTACTGCATTGGTTATGAAATGGCAGTTCTTTGAGTTTGGGTTCAGTCAAGCAAGATTATCCTACCACATCGTGCCACTGGAACCGGCAGCAATGGAAGCTCTCTCGAGTAAGGATCGGTGCAAAAAATGACGCCAGCTGCATTTTTATTATTTTTTGAAAGTAATTGGCAGGAGCTCTGCCTTTCCATTAAGATAGGGAAAGCTGCATTTTATTATGACAATATATTTCACCATATCTTGTACTGAAAATGCAATTGCTGCATGGTTTTCTTTTGGCATCACGCAGTTGGCAATTTTTTTTTTTTTTTTTTTTTTTTTTTTTTTTTTTTTTTTGAAAACTAAGGGGGGAGTCTCCCTGATACTCTTAAGAAAGGAGGTGGGCGCCGGGTTCGAGCCCGGGTGGCGACGCTCTCACCTGAGCTTTCGACCAAACGAGCTAGTGCTCGTTCCCCGCAGTTGGCAAATTTTAAATCTGGAATACCTGATTATAGCTATAATCCATGTTCCCTTGATTAAGGACCTAAGATTCTCAGTTGTTATGGTTGATGTTTAGCTTCAGAGGACTTCTATGCTAAAGATTATCATTGTAGTTGTAGAGTAGTTGCTAAAATATGCCCTCAGACTGCTAGTGTTTATACACATGGAGTGCTTATATCCCCATAATGTTAGAGGCAACAAGATATTAATTTTCTCCTGACTTTTAGTACCTCCTAAAAGTCATTCTCTGTAAATATAGATGATCTGGGATTAAGTTAACTAACTTTATCTCTGTAATTGATCAGTTTAGTTACATTAGTGCTGCGCACCAGGAAAAAAAAAAATTATGTTAAAGGTGTCTTTGTTGTTATCGCAAGTTAGTGAGTGGCCTGATACATAAATCGGGCCAAGATCTAATCATTGAAGTTCCTTCTCCGTTACTTAGTACTGCAGCATTCTGCTTGTTGTGTCGTTAGGAGCTTCTCCCACATGCATAGCATTTGTCTTGGTTCTTGATAGTGAGCAACAATGTACCCATCATTGCAGCCATCAGTGTTAATTCTACTGTCTGTTTCATATTTGACTGGTAATCCATCTTTCTTCATATCATTTATCCATATGCCCATTGCTACATCCTCTAGTTTGAACATCTGCAAAAAACCATTTGGGTGCAAATAGTATTTAATTTAGCTCTTCTAATCTGATTACCATCTTCTGGAAGCAGGAGTAAAACACATCAGATGATAAGCTAACTATTGATAGAAGTGAAGTCACCTTATATGAGTTTGCAAGACTACAAGTTGGACGCAGGACACATGTTGTGATATTCATTCAGAACATTTAGGGGAACCAAAAAGTAAAAATGTGGACATGCTCAAAAAAAAAAAAAAAAAAAAAAAAAGTAAAAATGTGGACAGTTTGTGCATATAACTAGGCTTGTCTATGGCTTTTCATGGATATCATATCATAGCTTCTATTTTCTTTCTGAACTGGATTACTTTGAGTAACTTGTTTACTGGCCTATAGCTTAGGTCTTTCACATGAGGTATAGCTTTTGTTTGCTAGGGCATAGAGCAGTTCATTCTGTGCAAACAAGCATACCTTGGTCTGTAGCTTGAGGGATCTTAGAAGGTGATTTTCCATTTGGAAAAAGTCTACATAGCCCCCTTGAATATGCATACCTTTAAACGACTTGAATATACAGATTATGTTTCCACTTGAATATACATACCTTTAAATGACTTGCTTTATACCAATTGTTGATTGCCCTTGCAATGTCTTGTGAAACTACATATCCTGGTCCATGAGCCCATGGTGGGTATTTCTCTTCAGGCCATTCCTGGAGAACATATCAGAAATGTTGGCATTTACATTTATTGATGATAATATTATAAATAACGTGTATTTGACTCCTTCAATTTCTGTTATGGTAGCAATATGTTGTAAATTAACCAGCATAGATGTCCTTTGGCTACTAGATTCTTCTGAAATTCAGATAAAAAAAGCATTGCAATAATTTTTTTTCCTTTTACTGGCAGGAGTCTGAAGTTTTAGATTTTGATTGTAGTAAACCCTTTTATGTGAAGAATTTACCTCTTCGCTTATGTACCATTTGCTTTCAGGATCTCTGTGGGGGCCGGAATCAGAATTTATGCGACCATAAAGTAGCCCATGGCTGATGTTAAGCTGTTTTACTGTGGATTGGATCTCATCTACACGGACAAAAGCATCATCATCTGTTTTCATCAGATACTTGGCTGATAGTGCACTGGTCTGGTCAAACAAATCGCAGTTAAGCACAGAGAAACATAAGAAGCAGAGACTGGAGATGTATAGCTTAGTGATGGTAGTGTTTTACCCCATAAATGCATATTGCTAGTGTCTTCCATGTTATCAGGCTGTAGTAATCAACAAAAGGCAACACCTGGATGTCACCATACGTGTGTGCCTCATTCCAGAGTTCCTCATTTACCATGAGGTTTGTATGCTTTATAAAACAAAAAAAGAAAAGAACAATTAGTCTGAAAGGTAACTCTTGTTAGTTTACTGTATACTGTATTACTTAATGGTCTCAGTGTTTTACCAGGCCAACAAAAAATCGGACTGCTACTGCTCCTTGGCGCACAGTATCATATTGCATCCATGTCCTTCGAATTGCCATCCTACGCTTGAAGTTGTTTGCTGTTGAAAAGATGCCAATCAGAAGGTCGACATCTTTATTGTCTGGAATAGGTGGTGACTTCAGCGATTCAATATTAGAGTTCTCCAAGTCTTCTGATGTGGGCAAGCCGCTTACAATTGCACTTACAAGTTTGAAATCACCAGAAATTTCTACTTCAGTTACATACCATGGTTCCAAACCCTAATAATAGAAGCACCACTTCGTTAGGATTGGTCTCATATCAGATATATTTAATGATCCATTCGGTGATGTGGAAGAAGGTTACCGCTCTATATGCAAATGAAGTGATGTGTTCCCCATCAACTATCATATGGATACCCTCCGATCCTACACGCAATGTTGCAATAGCAAGGTATCCCTGTTTAAATGGAAAATACTTGCTTGGCTCTCCATGTTTCTTGGTAGCTGTATGATGTTTTGAGTTATTTATGTCCTTTTCTTCTGTGCCCACCATGGAATTACATCTCTAGATCGTCCACTGTAGAAGGCGTCAGGTAAGTATATAGTGTGCAAGGCACAGTAGGAACTTATTTGCAAGAGAGAAGTAACATTTTTTTTTGAATAGAAGAAGTAACATTAAGTACCTTCAGTTGCATTGCTATAGTTAGTGCTGGGACAGCGATCCTCAACACCCCAGCCATTGTTCGCGGTCAAGGTGTTCTGCACTATGACTGGATCTTTAGTAACTTTGTCGCCATTCAGACGGACATTGTAATGCAGTACAATAGGCTTTTCAGATTCCCCTGGAAGTGCCGTCCCAACAAGATCAATCCAGAAGTTACCAGAGAGTACTCCAGGAGTTCCTATAAGAGTTATTGAAGAACCTACAATCAGCCCACAAGGTACATCAATGGTAAAGCCGCCATTCTCCGACTTGGAAATGTCCATTCTGCGAATCGAGTACGGGCAGAGTCGCTCTTTCGCTCTCTGCTGAGAGCTTGCATTCTGAACTGATGTTGTCAAGTTTTCCCATGCAGTTCTCCCATCGTCGATCGCCTCGCTTCGCATGAGGAAGGCCATTGGTGATGTTGGCAAACTGCTTCATCTGGTTCCATGTGTCCAGCCACTCAAACATTTGAAGCGAGGAGTTTCCGAACCCGAGCTGTTTGATGCTGGAGCATCTGTTGTTGCTACTACTGCCACTTCCGGTGCATCCGCTGGGCTCTTGAACCATTCGAGCTGAACCAGATGGAGTATCCCTGAATTCCCAGCGTGCTCTATCAAGTACCGTGCAGTCAACAGAGAAGTAAGCATGACCAGAACCGTGATGCCAAGCTTCTTTGTCATCCACATGTTTTGATCGTTTCTTCTCTGGTGCCGCAATTGTCACAGTGTCAGCACATACCCGGCGCCGGCCTGGATGGAATGGAAATTTAGCAGCCCTGTGGCTGTGGCTGTGGTCTTTTCTCCTCGCACCTGGTCAAGGTCCTTGCCGGGATGTACCTGCCAGTGCAATAGACGTTATTCAAATATGCTTACTCTATCCAGTTTGAATACGTGTCTGCACGTTGTAATAGAATTAATATATAATGAGGCGATGACTTCGCCAAAAGAACAATAAAGTCGAACAGAAAGTACAATTCAATGAATCCTTTTTTTTTTATCATCATGCAGCTGAAAATTCTGAGCACATAGTCTGGGGACAGTTACAGTTATATTAGCTGAAAGTGAAAGGAAGTTGCCGGCCCTCCCCTATGTGCATGACATACCAATTGACCATGACCGTGTCAAAAAAACCAAAACCATTGGCATGTGTCCAATGTTCATTTGCGGCGGCAGCTTGTATAGCAACAGGCGGAGAGGCCAAGTGTGCGCCGTGCCGGACCAGGCGCACCCGCGCCGGCCGTGCCAGTCAAGTCCTGCCATTGCCTTTGAAGTTGCCGCAGTCCTCAAACGCGTGGGCGGCTACTCTGACATTTTAACCCCTGGGCCCGGGAAATTTGTGCACGATGATTATTCCCATGTACTTAATTTGTAGGAAAACAAATCCCGTTAAACTGAAAACGGTTCGTGAAATGAAAGTGGGTAAATTTAAGAGCTTAAGAGCTTGCAAGAGGTCGTCACCATCAACAGAGCTTAGCTTGATCAGTTGATGATGATCCACTCTAGTAGAAACATGATTGAAGAGCTTGGTAATGGTTGTCACCAGACCAGATCAAGCAGAAAGAAGCCACAAATTCTTTGGCTATGGATGGATTGATCGAGGCGAGCGAACTCGCTGCGCAGAGAGAGAGAGAGACGCACACAAATGAACTTGCTACTGCCATGGGAGAGAATGAGTAGCTTACCTCGGTCCCCGGGCTTCGATCTTCAGGTGTGGACGCAGATAGGAGCAGGAGGAGAGTAGAAGGGAGGAGACGAGCTTGGCATATGGCTCTGGCGTCTGGCTGGACGAGGAGTAACGGGCGAGAAATACAAGAGTCGCGAAGGGAACAAAATAATAGGCCAGCCAGCCGGGCGCGGTGGCAGTTAGTCAGAATCACGAACAAGAAAGAACGACGCGAAATTTGACCCGCCCCTCGCCCTCGGTCAGACGGGGAATTGGACCAAAATATAACCCTTTTGTGTTACTCCCTCCATTCCAAATTGTAAGAATTTTTAAGAGTCAAAACATATGGGTTTGATCAAAATTATAAAGAAAATTACAAATACTTGTGACATAACATAGGTATACTATAAACATATAATTAATGAAGAATTCATTGATATTTAGTTGGCATCCTAATTGTTATTGTCTTATCATATAATTTTGGTTAAACTTGAAATTCTATGACTCTCTAAGATTTTTGGAATCACTTACAATATAGGATGAAGTACTATACATTATTAATCAAGGTAACTTCCCAAAAAAAAAAAAAAAAAAAACATATTTATGTAAATTGGCCATCTTTTTTTTTTTTAGTGCAAGGGTATATATATGTTTGAGTAATGGAGATCAAGTATTTTGCCTTCACTAAACACAATTCTCTAATTTCCTTTTTCTGTAGACAAACGCTATCGTAACCCACCCCCCACAAGGGCCCCAACCACCATTTAATTAATATCTCAAACAAATGTAAGCCATTGATATTTTTGGATTTTTAAATTAATTGATTGACTAATTGAGCTTGGAAACTAAACATAATATTGTGGCCCTGTCACACATGATTAACAATCACATACAGCGACACCTAATCACAAGCCATCACACAAGCAAATTATATAGTATACAAATTCAATGAAAAGGTCTCCATTAAGCCACGCACAGTCCCAGTCTAGCATTACCCAAGATCTCAATCCTCAAAAAAAAAAAAAAAAAAAAAAAAGATAGAGATAAAATCTGGACAGTCATATCACAGCTATTTTTTAATCCATTAATTATTTTTTATTATAATATTTATATGTATCCTAAAAAGACAGAACTTTGAGTCGAATTGCAATTTTCGAATCCGGACTCAGCATGATCTCCGGCTGCATCTGCATGTCGTGCGTAGCACCTCCCCTCCACCCGTCAATGCGTCGTTGTCACAGCCTGACTCTTTGGAACCGGGATCCGAAGCACGACGCTGCACGCTTCATTGCAAGTTTGCAACAAGATCATCGGGTTGTTTGCTGATGGTTTCTATAGTACTTTCAAACGAATTCAGCGTGGTCTGATTCCTTCTCGAAGGAAGACGCCGGTTGTTTAATCTACCATTATCTAATTAAAAAAAAAAAAACGTTCAGCAGTATGTGATTCGTTGCCATGTGTGTCAACCGTCATTGGGCCAAACCTTATCTTATTCAACTTGTATAGTTGTATATGCCACAATATCAAATTTTGTATTAATTTAACTTATATTCACTTATTACTGAAATCTCTTTATGTACAGAAGATGCTGAGAGCGCATCAAACCAGCATTAAATCTCAGCTGGAAAGTTAACACAATTCGAAAAAAGGCACTACATTTTTTGCTACAACATGGCCATTCGAGGTGGCCGAGGCAACAGGCTTTGCACAATGTCCTCGAGTTTTCCACCTAGCCTTATGCACTCGTGAGCCTGTCACTGATGTATCCTATTGGTTTGGCTCAGGCTGAGGAGAGGTAGGAGATTCTGGAGGTGCCACCGCAAATTGCATCGTTCTTCCGTTCGGTGCAGAATGATCGCCACTTCCGTTGGTAATAGCATTGCTTCTTCCTGACACATCAAAATGAACAGCATGGACCATGTGTTCTTAGTATGGCAGTTTGTGATAAAGACGCTATTGTAGCCCAACGGCCCAACCCATGCATTAAATGGGGTACAAAACTACTGAAATTCAAACCAGGAAACGAATGATCTAAATTTTCTGACTTAGAAATCTCATGTTTGACCATAAAGGACAAAAACGATCATCCCAAGATCCCAACTTCCCAGTTCAAACAAGGATATGTATGCAACCATCCATAAATAAAAGGATATGTGTGCAACCAATGGGAAAAAAAAACTTAGGTTGCTTAATTCTGTTGATACATATTCAATGACATGTTAGGTATGAACATTATCATGGAATATTCGATGACATGCTAGGTATGAATAGTATCGTGGAATTCTTTTTTCCTCAAGAGTCAAGACAGTATACGCATGCAAGAGAAACATTTCCATTAGCAATGAGCCACCAACCTGTCTTTGTCTTTGACGCTGCATGATACTAATAGCCCATGCCATAATATAGCATGGCAGCAAAAATCCAGCTGCTCTCAAAAAAGAAATAGCTGTCAAAGACCAACAGAGTCAGTTAACTCTATCGACAAAAAATAAAACATAGGTGATATACAATGTATTAATTACTAACCGAGAAAATAGCAGATGCATCATCTTCATCATCACTGTTAGTAATGGTCAGTGTATGCCTCAGAAGCAGAAGGGCCATCAACTGAACAAGGATAGCAAGGACACTTCAATATTACATAGTAAAACTGGGAACACTATAAAATAAAGAAAAATATATTATAAAGAAGCCAAAATATATAAGAATCTAAGATGCAACTTTTAGAATTAAATAAGCAGCAAGAGTTTTAATTGTTGTTCGAGGAAAAAAAAGGTATGGGGTCAGGTGCAGGGCCCATTGAATAGAAGAGATGTTTGACCTTCCATAAAAAAGAAGAGATATTTGACCTTTCAGATTTTATTAACTTGACATAATAGAGGTAAAATATACAAATTTCTATAATGTAAAACCACAAAACTCACAATCAGAAATATAGATCGGCAAAATGCAGCTGCGTTGTTGTTTGTTGCAGTATATTCATCATACTCGTCTTCAAGTAAACGGTGTTGAGCAGCAGCCATTGCCAATATTCTAGGATCATGTAAATCCAAACGGTTGCCAGAGATAGTCCAATCTCCACCACTACAGAAAAATTTAGAAAATGCAAAAATGAGAAACAAACAGAAATTTATAAATTATGGTGTACAAAGACAAAGCCTTTTGATAATCATACGGAAATACAATTCATATTAACACCAGGATAGAAGGAAAAAAGGTTAGCTTCATGAGTAAAGATACAAACCTTATCTCTATGGTAGTTTCATCATGATGCACCTGGGTTGGGGCAGTGTAACCAGGCTTGTACGACTGATAACAAAGAATAAAATTCATAATCTATTTACAACAACAAAGATTACAGTCAAATTAGAAAGGAAGCATAAAATTTCTGCATAAAAGGAAAACTTAGTGTAGAGAAGGTAATTGGTGAGAACTTGATTTGCAAGGATTCAAATTCATCAAATTATTACCAAATTTATTTATGATACAAAATCTTTTCAGCTAAAAAAATAGCTTGAGTTATGATGCAAGCTCATGACCCTCTTTTGCTCATCAAAGGAGCCTTGGATGTGAACCTCCCTTTTTGCTTACGGCAGGTCCCAGAACATCTTGACAAAATACTATGTTTAAACCTTTAAACAATAGCTGGAACTATAACAATACCATGCATTAAGTACGACTAAGTGCACCCCAAAAAGTTGTTTAAAATACGAAAAAAAGGAAGACACTTATTTAGCCTAATGAAAAACTTTCAAAGAAGACAAAAGGGACAAAATCAATCATTCAAGTCTTATTTATACAAGAAATAGCAAAACAATATATGCATTAGTTTCCATTTCGCTATATTTGGAGTAGTAGCTGAAGGAAACAATTGCTTACCTCATGGCAGATTTCACAGGTTATATCTCCTTTCTCATTGCACCAACGCTGCACACATTCCCTGTGAGCATACTGTACAAACAAATGTAGTACAAATAAACAAAATTAGCAAGCGGTTAGACCACTTGTAAACAATGAAAACGACCTAAGCCTTCAGTTGAAGGCAACCCACACAAGATACCAAGCCCCTGTGACTTGTTTGTTAAGCTTGCAAAGTAGCTAACAGCAAGGGAAAAGGATGTCCTACTCTTTAAGCAACATCGATGATTAAACCAAGCATGCAACTACTTTTTCATGAAAAATATCAAGGGAAAAAGATATCCACTCATAATAGCATCACTTTGTGCAACTACCTTTCCATGAAAATATCATGAACCACAGCACCAAACAGGTTTTTGTATCACAAAGAGTGAAGAGGAACCTATTGTGGAGATGTATCTAAAAAGCCAGAATATCTCAAGTAACAACTTTTACAGAGTACATTAGTTAGCAACCAGCATAGGATCCAACAGCTATGTTATGTCCTAACAAAGGTTCAGGTTTATTTCTCAATGTGATATATTCTGCTTTGTTGGTGCTTGCATTTTAGATTCATAAATTTAAGAATTTCTCATCTATGAATTGACGATAGAGAATGAACCAGAGGCAAACAGCATAAGCAGCATGGGATGGGTCCAGAATCTCTGGTTTGAATGAACGAAGAGAGATAAGAGAGCACGCACCTTGAGGCTGCCGCTGCAAGCGCAGGGGCTCTCGAGGTTCTTGGCAAGGTCCTCCTCCTGGCAAATGCGGCACTCCACCATCCCAATCAGCGCCTCCGTTTCCTCCTTGCCGCGGGACACCAACCCCGCTGCCTCACCGACTCGGGACGCTACGAGCTCCTCGACATCCACCGCGACATGATCCCCATGCGAGCTCAGCAAAGCAAATCGCCGCCCCCAAAAAAAAAAAAATTCCACGCCAATCAGCACCAAACCTCTGGAGGATCTCGTCCCCTGCCATCCAACGAACCCACGGAATCGTCAGAACGGGGCCCAATCCACCTCCAATCAAATGTAACCAAGGGGGACAAAACTGACACTAAAACCCTAGATAGAAATTTCGGTTCGGGAGGGGATGAACCCAAGTCGAAGCCCAGCGGATTTGGGCGATTCCTGGGTCGAATCGAAGCCCTCGCCTCGATAAATCCCACGAAACGCAAGGTTCGGAATCGATTGCTGACGAACAGGGACGAAATGGGAGGAAAGGCAGGCAGGGGGGCTTGTACCTCGGCGAATGAGCTGCGAGGAAGGCACGCACTCCCTCCTCCCTCTTTGCGAAATATCCAGCGCGTTTCGTCTCGCGTGGTGGCCTCGCGGCGTTTTTATCGTTTTTTTTTAACGCCGCGTGACGGAGGCGTCGGTTCGGCGGTGGGGACGTCGTTTTCTCTCGTGACTGAGCTCAGACGCACCAGACGGCGTGCGAGTTAGGTATCTGACATGTGGCTCCCGCGGTTTCTGGTCCCACGTGACAGTGGGAATGTGTGTGCATCGTTGGCGTATACCTGTGGAAAACGGGTCGCGCTTGGACATTATCCGGAATCCATTAATTAATATACTATCCCTGATGGGTAGTGTTCGCTAACTACCCACAGGAAATGCACCCCGTCGTCGTCCAGCGCTGGTGATCAGTGAATGAATGGCTGTTAAAAAGATTTGTGACTCTTTCTTTCCGCCTCAAAATAATTCATCATGTTGACTTTAAGAGGTCATGTTTGGACATTTCGCCTTATTCAAATTTTTTATATAAATAGCATCCATTTTGATGTGACTTAGTTTATTATTAGAGATACTTTAATAATAATTTATTTATTTCCTAAATTGTATAAATAATTTGAATAAGACGAAGCGGTCAAATATGATACGCTCTCGAAGTCAACATGGTGAATTATTTTGAGACGGAGGGAGAAAGACGTTTGTTTGCTCTATAAAATGTGGTAATAACCGCTTGCGTGGTGTCAAATAGTTTGTTACAGTCAGCCTTGCACAGGGATGTTTAAGATACGTACTCTTTTAGGGTCAAGGAAGCTCTGAATTAGCAAAGGTTAACTTTTGGATAGCTTAACAGTGTGTGACAATCAACCCGTGCGACATTGGAAACAGTGGGACCAATGATTATTGTATCCTTCTACAGTTAACATATAGCATGCATTCGCCATGGTAAAGTTGGCAAAGCATGTATTTGCATGCATGGTAAAACACTAAATTGATCATGGCTTGCAAGCTGGATTGGAACAAGTAGTGCCACTATCAAGAAAAACAGTGTACAGGTGCAACTTCATCATTGGATCCTTCTATGTGGCATGTTTCAAGGTTCCATCACTGATTGCCACTTGGCACTCTTGATTATTTTCAATGAGGCTTTACTTTCTCTCTCTCTCTCTTTTTTTTTTTTTTTGGTGTGTTGCATTGTAACGCCCAGCGACGTTTGACTTGCTTCGAAGAGTGTGATGTGACAAAGGCCGAGTTTTGTTGCGTTGTAAGGGAGCTCTGCGATGATGAAGTTGGAAACCTCTTTAGGATAGTGTTAGTTTTTCTTTATGTGTGCGCTGTGAACTTTGAGACATGGGCTTTGGTCTATTGCAAGATGTCGGATTTTCAAGCTCAGCAGCAATGACTTTGTGGTCGACTGCGGTTGTTTTAGGTACTTTATCCGTTCCAAATTATAATTTGTTTGACTTTTTTTAAAATTTAAGTTTGATCAATCGTCTTATTCAAAAATTTATGCAAAATATCACGTCTTTTATTACAGCATGCTTTATTAACAAAAGTTTCTTAAGAATGACTTAAATTTAACTATGTTTGCATAAATTATTTGAATATAAGACAAGTGGTCAAACTTGGGGTTGCAAAAAGTTAAACAGATTATAATTTAAAACAGAGGGAGTAGGTAGCTTGTCTAGCCGGTAGTAGCCAACAATCCTGTTGGTTAGGTGACCAAATTCGATCTTGAATTTGTTGTCTAGCCGAAAAATAAGGGAGTTCTTTATATCTCTTTTCACAAGAAATTGACCAAGATTTCTTTGCAATAAAACTGGACCCTAGGATCATCATCTAAGAGTGGGACTACTCATCAGATTATTTGACTTGACAATTGACAAGACAACTAGTGCAACGCGCACGGAGTGCTTGCTAACGGGCCCGCGCTACAGTAACGGGTATCGATCTAACCCGTTAACCAAGTCAGTGCTCATTTGGTCACGTTGCCAGTCAACAGTTATTACAGCAGTGCCATTGAACCCTCCAACAAGAAAGAAATTAGACGAACTGAACACGTCGTTCCTTCTAGGAGAAATCGGATCTGGATCTACAACAAATTCACAGAGGAGGAGAAAATCAACAAGAAGAAAGGAAAAGAGGATCAATGAAGGTATGTGTCGTTTTTCTGTCCTTGGTTGTCCTCTGTTCATCCTCATCCCCCACGGTTCATCCTAGGTTGTCCTCTATAGGTGACTGTCCATGCTTGTCCTCTGCTCCTCTGTAAGATTTGTTATCTGTGTGATGTGAACACCACCAACTCTGTTGGATCTGTCTGTGCTTCCTTCTTTCCAACTATGTACAATCTGTACAATATGAACACAGAGTTGATAGCCACATACTAAACATTTGTTCCTACTTTATTATTATAGCACCTTCCAAACACCAAGTGAAACTATCAGGCAAGGTGGAGTTACAAACTTTCTTAAATTTAAGGTATTATTTTTTTTAGCGATTTTCTCCTTTTCTAACTGATATATCCTAGAACTCACTAGTTCAAATAGAAGCTAACTGACAAATGGACAACCTCACCTGGTCTCTACCATCATGGAAACCGCTTCTAGCAAAAGTCTTGATTGATGATCAAGGTTATATGCTCTGGCATATGCCACATTCTCTAGTACATCAGCACCATTCAAGCCAAACCTGAATGCAAAAGAATCTTGAGAGACAATTTTTTAATATCTTCCTTGGCAATTCAAGAATAATAGTAGTAGCTAAGTAATAATTTGTATTTCCATATCACCTATCTGCTATCTGGAGAACTCTTTGAGGCCTGAATGTACCCTCTGCATCAATATAAAAAGCCTTTCCTTCGCCACCACCTTGGTCCAATGGGAGCTGCACAAATCGCCACCACATTTGTAAGCTCAAAATAGAATATTCAGTCAACATCCATACCATGAATAAATTAATAGCTAGAATCGAATGGAACAGCAAAGCAAGCCGTGTACCGACTCTCGCCTCCTAAGATCTGACTCCCACTGAGATAGCTCCCTTGGCCTTGCCCTTCGAATCCTGCATCCAACAGAGCCACGTTACCACGCGACGCTCCGACGCTCCCTCGATCATTAAGCAATCAACGAGGTGCGTGAGTAAACAGAAGGAGCAGGAGCCTCCATGCGATCCATGTCTGAACGAGGTACGTAGTAAAGAGAACGAGGTAAGTATTTTGGACTTACTAATGTCAGGGAGGTCCATTTCAAGACAAACAAAATCCGCAAGCTAAAAGTCATCCATGTCTGACATGTCCTAGAACAAATAAGAGAGTCACGACCTAGCACAAAGGACAAAATACAAGATAAAGACAGTGGGTAGGGAACAAAGATAAGCAATACAATACAAGGCAAAATAGAAGGCACAATACAAAGGGCATGACAAGGGACTATACAGCACAATCAACAAAAAATACAATATAAAGTACAAGACAATGGACAATCGAAACACAACCGCAGGTCCCTGTGATGATTAGCGTCGCGGCCGCCTCGAGGGCCTAACGCCCACTCGCCTCGTGAGTTTAAAGTGTTATTTTCAAAAGGCGCCTTCAGCGCAAGGTTTATATAGGGAATCAAGCAATGTCATTTTGTACTTTGTTGTCTTGTATCGCAGGGTCCCTGCTTCTGTACTATGAGGTCTTGTCGCAGGGTCCCTGCTTATGAGGTCTTGTATCGCAGGACCCCGCGCGATGTTTTTTGCTCCACGCCCTCGAGGGGCCTAGCGGCCCACTCGGCCTTAAAGCTTAATGGCTTACATTTCGCTAATGCAGCCCGGGCGCTAAGTTCATATCACGGATTCTGTACATCCAAACCACCAGCACCCCCTCCAACTAATCTAGCTAAGCACCATCCCTCCAAGCATTTGAACTCAATGTACAAGACATTATCAAAACGTGTCTCCATTCTCAACGAAAGCTAGAATCAGCGTAGCTCCTTTTTCTGAAATCACAAACACATGGAGGACAGAGGAGTTCCTACACCCCACCATAGTGGACATGAGACCTACAAAAATCGCCAAAAATCCCTACCAGAAATAGCCGCGCTAGCTCTGAGCGCAGCAGCTGCTGGTCGCTAGTCGTCTACAGAGGCTGCTAAGAAGACAACATCCATGAGTTGGACCGCGAGGCCGTGGACAAGCCAAGTACATGCACAGATTGCCCCCGAACGCTCTTGCAGTCACGCCGCCGTAGATCACCCCACGCTCTCGCCTACCCGCTGCCACAATACCACTCACCATTCCCCCATTCCGTCGAATAACCCCATAACACAAGACAAATCCCCACCCGACCAGAAGACGCCCAACAATATCCCCAGCGAATTGAGAGACACAAGCCAAATCAACAATGAGAAGCAGCCCAACTGCATCCTCCCATGAACTCGCCAGATCTACACAACAAACAACAGACAAGGGAGAGAAGACGACCGCTGCACTGGACATACCACCCGAGCTCTTCCAATGGCCGAGCAAGCCACCAAACCGGCAAGGGAGAGCCTCCCAACGCGCCTCGGCTTGCCGGAGAGCGGAAATCGCCATAATCGCTGCTCCCTCCCCGACGAGCTCCAGTAAACCGCGTCCCTTCCACTCTTCCAGCCTAAGTGGGCGGATCAAGGATACAAACAGTTTTCTGTCCACATTGGGTTCGACGTTACCGAAAAAGCACAAACCCGTTAAAGGAGGTAGACCCGACAACCAACAACAACAACAACAACAACAACAACAACAGGAGCGCACTGGACAGAGGTGGCCATAGGACAGAGGACGCGTCGCCTGAAACACGAGCATGATTTCAGGCAACACAAAGATAGGAAAAGTGGTTAACTAAACATAGTCACAAAGTTATTTATAAAGAATAGATATTGCACATGTTACACACCATAATTGCAGTATATGAAATGTGCAATTTACTACTGATACATGTGCAATCAAGAAGTAGTGGTTCTACATATATAGATCAACTAGCAGAAAAACGAGAACATGAGGCAAAATGGTTCAATAACAACATATTGCATATGCTTAGAACTACAATTGCGATGCCCGATACTTGCAATTTTCATTATTGCTGATTGCAATTATGTTCTAATCAAGCCACTCACTAGAAAATCAAAGCTAATATCACTCTTAAATGTAGTACCAAGCATGAGAAATAATCAGTTAACCATAGTGACAGTAACAACAACTGAGGTGACCTAATAGGGCAACAAACCATGCCAGTATGCAACAACCAAGCAATTGGCCCAATGACCATAACCATGCCTATCATTGTTGAAGATTTTTTTAAGACAAATAACCTGAAGTAAAAAACAACAGCAGGAAATTTTCATTAGTTCTGTATTCAGTATAAAAAAAGTGTTTCCACAAGGTGCAGGAGGAATTATACAGATTGCCGGATTAATCACAGACACATAATTAAACCTGGCTAATACTAGCAGATATACCATTTCCCTTCTCCAAAATCCATCAAATAAAAATTCACTGAACTCAAGCTTGACACTTCTAATGCTGAAAAAAAATTTGCATTGTGAGGAACTAAGTCTGAACGACAACAACATAACAATTCACAACCATTTCAGTAACCAACAGAACAGCTACCGTGTAGCTCACTCCAAATGGAAACAACACAAATCGATCCACCTCCCTAAGCAGTCCCAACCGCAAATTGTAGGTAGTTTCCCCCAAATTGATTCTCAACTACAACAAGCCTCCCCTTGCTCTCTCTGAAAGATGCGATGAGACAAGGTAAGAAAGAAGGAGACTAACCTGGATCATGGGCTTGCCGAGAATGTGAACAAGCGGCTTGCCCTCGAAAGGAAGTCTTGGCGCGGGTATGATCCCCACCGCGGCTGCAGAACCCGCTCGGCCGCCAGTACAGGTATGATGCCGCAGCGGCCGCGGCCGCCGCGCCGAGCGCTAGCCCGTGAATTACCCACCTATGCGCACCCGAGCCCCGACGACGACAAGAAGTCAGACGACGGGCGCCGCAGATCGGCATCACGGCGGTGGCCGCGGGCGGGCCGACCACTCCGGTCCGTGCTCCTGCAGCACCATGTTGCGATCTGATAGGCGATGCTGGACTTTGCGCTCTGCACCGCCTCTAGCTGCCACTACAGCTCCAGGAGACCTCCGCCATGGAGGAGCAGGCAGATCTGGGACTGGGAGAGGAGAGAGTGGGAGGGAGAGACAGAGAGGAGCGAGCCCGAAAAAGAACAAGCAAACCCGATAACAACGACGGACCCAACAAGGAAGGTGACCGCCGCACGGACCCGACAACGGAATCACATGTTAGTAATGCAATTATACTTTATTTGTATATAAATACAAAATTCAGCTCATGCATGTGGAGCCAGCTAACCGTACAATTAATGTTGATAATAGTTTATGATAAACTAGGATACCTTAGTATTCTGAGAAAAACTCAAGTTTAGAAAAAAAGCATATCTTCAATTGCATAACAATGAAGGGATAATCATTTGTAAAAGGGAAACAATGTAACAGTATATAGATTAATTGCAGTTCTTAGATATGAAAATTGCAAATTGTGATTAGTGCAACTACAAGTATTTAAAAATGCAATTATACCTATAAAATGCACTGCTTCCTGGTAGCCCGCTGTTCTCATGGTGATACTAACCATGCCATAGGGAGGTATCGCCTTTCCAACTAGTTAGATGGTGATCTTGTGGTGTATCCTGTTGATACAATCGATCCTGATAACTTATACTGGAATACTGACAGCTATGGCAATGACAATGCTAGTAAATCCCTTCTGCAGAGAACAAATTGGATTTAGGTGGATATGTAGTTAATTTCTTAAAAACACACTAAACTTCAAGAAAAAACATTTGACTGCTGCAGACCGAGGAACAACCTGATGGTCAAACTCTTTCAGCATTTGACTAGCCTTCTTCACTGAAAAATGGACACTCATTGCCTATTCTCTTCATTTGTTCAGTCTGCTAAAAATGATGGAATGATATTCAGAAAACATCCAAAGGAACTAGCACCTTGTTCCCATTAATAGAACCAATAGGCACACAAGAAAAACTAATTTGAGCACGACACAACCAAAAGGACAAATGACAGAGAACAAGGACAATGAGAGTCCATTAACTAGTGAGGATAAGATGACTGAACAAATCACAGATTACAAGTACAAAGATAATGGACAATTCTTTTTCTATGGAGTATTCCATCTGAAAACTCTTATCAGAGCTGAAAGTTACTGCCTACTCTAGTTCAAAGCAACCAATAGCTAAATTTGTGTCACTGTAATGAACAAAATCTAACCCAACAACAAATGCAGAAAGGCGAAGCAAACAAAAGAGGGAACAATTACTGACTGGATCAACAACAACCTTTCCTTCAACCATGAAAGCCTTTGTCGCCGCCTGCAGGTTCCTCTTCAGCAGATAGGCAGAGATATACACGCCCAGCCTGCACCACAAGCAACGCAATCAACGAGCGAGGGAGCAAAATATTCACACGGAACAACACAACAAAATCGCCACATCTTATCCGCTTCCCAGTTGCTCTGCGACATCCTGCGATCATGGCAAAGCGTAGACATGAAAGAGGCAAAACCAACAGAAATTAGCAGCCAGCAGGTTAGGATATGTAAGCACAGCACCAGGGCAATCACAGATGAATTACATTAGAGGATTCTATCTAGCTTTATTAAACTTGACAGCAGTAAACTGAAAAGGAAACATGATATTTGCAAAAATGGACACTACTCATAGACGTAGGTACAAATATTTGTAACAAAAGCCCGAACTCAACATTTTATTGTATTCGATTATTTTTAATATTACTGTCCTTTCAAGAAATAAGTTTATTGGCCTAGTGCCAAGTTGTTACAAATAATTTCTTTTTCTTTGATGCTGAATGCCGCGAACATCTATGTACACAAACTTTTGGAATGAACTAACTTACAGCCTAACGTGTAAGACAGAAAATGAGAGCTCTTAATAATCTTCCTATTTGCAAGAAATAGTTTTCTTCAGTTGACATTGACCTGTGACAGCATAACTCATCCACTCCTACCTTCAGAAAATATTTTTCAAAGTTGTCAGCTTAACTCCACATTAATTATAGTGGGAGAACAAAAAAATTTCCAAAATCTATATCATCGAACTAACTTAGCAAAGGAAACAATACAGATCAAGTTTTTATCTCACCTTGAATCTTGAATAACCACCCATGCAAGCACCTTCATGAATCTCACCATTTGAAGGCAAATAGAATATGCAAGTGTCTCTTGTATTCTCCAAGAATATTTGAACAAATTCATCAAAACTGAATCTGCACACCAGTTTTGCATTAGAGAAAATATACGTTTGTGGGAAGGGATAGTTTAACATCATGAGAAGCGGATATTCAATTTTCACACAAAAGAAAACTTAAAAACCACATAAAGATGGTAAGGGGATAATGTGTTCTGAATTATCACGTTTGCTTCAACTGTACCTACGGCTTTGATTGAATTGGCTAGTCTAGTATAGTAATCTGTGCTAAAGATAAAGACTACAACGTGCATGGATGAGTATTGAGGCTTGAAACATCAAGGCAGCACCGGTTCTGGTTAGAAAAGCTGCAGTGTATATAAACTATAAAGCTTCTTTCTAAAGTAAACAAAGTTAAACTTCAGAGTCACAGCATAGGATGCCGCTATTTCTGAAAACTGATGTTTCAGAAACACCAAAAGGTCATGAATGCATAGACATAATTTTTGTGAAAAATCAAAAATGCTCCTCAAGATCTGGTGGACTTGGAACTTGTCTCTGTTAAAATTAACGCATGTAACTGAGAGCATTTTGTTGACCTGTCCTAATCCCCTTTTGAGGAAACAAATCAATACGATGACCACTGAAAATTGTGAAGCAACAAATGCCACCAAGAAATCCAAATATGCACACACTGTTACCCAAAGACCAACATCAGTGTACCTCCCCACCTGGGATCACCCCTTGATTTAGTAAGCTGCACGCGAGATCGATGCAAGAGTTGCTGACAGAGGGGCCAATATCCATGGACTCCTTTTGTTGACAGCAGACAACAGAAGACAAGCCAAGTCATGATGCTAAGTACTTCAACAAACAAGTTTGCCAAACTGAAGAAACATGCTGCACCTATCTGATCATGGAAGAGCTGAATCCTGATCACCACAACTACAATGTGGTGCACGAGGACATCGAATCCCTTTAATTTGCTCCTCTCTAATAGTTGGTGACAGAGTTGCAGTATACTAGCACTAGATCCATAGAACAAACCCTAGCTAGAGTGGAGCGAAGGAAGAAGAAACATAATAGGAACCTGTATATTTGCACACTACACCAAAATCACTATTCCACAAACGAACAGCACAGAACGTACAAGGATCCCAATCTTACTGCCAAAAATCCCCATCCCCGTGTCCTCCTCAATATGTGATTTCAACGAATCAACGATGAAATCAACACCCAATCATGAAATGGGATCGAGTACATATACAACAACAAGTGATGCAGCAACGAGGGACAAGGAGGAAGAAGAGGCAGTGGGTACCAGGACGGAAATGCGGGACAACTACTAAGGAGCTGTCATCACTGAGGGATGGGCGCCGCTGCACGCACTGCTCCACAGCCGTTGAGGGCAGCGGCTCGCGCTGGTCCGCCACCCCTCCATCAGGGCCACTTTGGTGATGAAGGGGAGATGAGGTGGTGCCAGCGCCGCCACAGCCGGTGCTCCACACGCGGAGGAGACGGGGCCAGCAGATCTGGGGCTGGGGGAGGAGAGAGTGGGAGCGAGAGACAGAGAGGAACGAGTGATTGTTACGGCGGCGGTGTTATCGGGTGCATTTTGAACCCGATAAGAACATGCAAACCCAACACCAAAGCAGACATCACAGATTCTGTGGCTGTATCGGACGGAGGTGGTGTCGCAAGAGATGGGAGAGACTTTTTTTCTTTCAACAGACTGATAGGAAAAGTGGAAAAATAAATGCATTCCAAGTATTTGTAAGATCTAAAAAGAAACAATAACTAGCCAAAGGAATTCCTATTCAAAAATAAGAAAGAAATAATACTCCTTTGAATAAGTTAATGCTTATCCAACGCCAAAGGTAGTACTATAAAAAAGATTTCCAAATATTATACCATAAAAGAAGCTATTTCACTCCCTTTTAACAAATCTTAAATACAACTCCGGTTCACAACGGGTCTTCTTTCCTTTTAGAGTTGAAAGTTAAGCACGAGAATTACTGAAGTAAAATCGATCGCTTTACTCCATATAGCGGTAATTAATTAGTTAACGATGCAATTAAGGAATGTTCTGAAGATAAAACATTTAGTATTTTTTAAACAAGAGATTACTACACTTTCGAAGTGACTGCCAGCGGTATTGCAGTAATCAATAGTTTGAACTTAAGTGCTGATGTGTTGTTATAATATTATAAATAGGAAATATGAAACCATTGTAACCATTGTCAAGATGGCCGAGTTGGTCTAAGGCGTCAGTTTCAGGTACTGTCCGAAAGGGCATGGGTTCGAATCCCACTCTTGACACTTGACATCGCTTTTCTTTGTGTCCTTTTTTTTTATTATTTTTTACATACATCAAATCTTTTTGTTTCCCGCTGAGGGCAAGGCTGGTTGGTTATTATTATTTCACATCAGAATATCTTGCCTTCTACTTTTAATTGGTTTTATTAATGTTTCATATTAGAATATCTCTTGTGGACTGATAACTGAATCTTATTATGGCTCAATCGAAGCGTCGCATGGTACTTCGACCATACCAGGCAACTCCCTTTCATTTGTTCCTTTTGAGATTTATATAGGCTGGCGGCTGACAACAACCTTTTCCTTCAGGGCTGACCATTCGATATCACCAAGTTGTTGAGTTGCTGCAGATTTCAGGCAAATGCAGTGTTGATTTTTCAGATAAACAATGCTGATTTCAAGCAAACTTAGCAAAGGCAATGTTGTTTTTTTTCAGAGAAACAATCTGATATGTCACTGTCAGACGAGTAGGGAACGAGTGTTCTGCTGCAAGAGTACATCAGCAAGAGTTGCATCAACGTGAGCCTAACCTGTGAAACATCTTGCTCCGGTGCAGCTAACCACCTAACGAAAAAGAGAAAACAACTATTCAGTGTGCTGACCAGCATCAACTGTTCAACATCTTCCAGTCTCAACTACGAATCAAGATGGCTATGAGATGTTATAGAATAATGACAGTGTCGCATACACAAAAATTCCCTTTAATGAGGATCCACTGTTGCTTCTAGTCCTAGACAGATTGACTTCGTTCATTTCAGTCAGGTAAAAACACTTCTTTTTATTCAACTTATATATTACATTACATCTTTCTCAGACTGCCACAACCATGGCACTCTCTCGCCTAACAAGCATCTCTGTACAATTTATCTCTATAACTGAATCTTTGGATCTCTTAGACGTCTCACTGAACAACTGGACCCAGAGGGGAAAAAAAAAAAAGGAGATCGAGAGACAAACTACTGAATGAATCCAGACCTTCGCTCTTGTTCTTGGACACTCGAGTTTAGCATTTGTTGTGAATTGGGTCAAATCCTCCCCTGACCCGGCGCTTGCTCATCCTGTCGAGATCGAACACGGCCGACGGGGCAGAGCCAGCCCCGGTTCCGGCCGCCGCTGCGCGCTTCTTCTCCTGCGTGTCAAATCTTGCGGATGGCAAGGCGTGTGGACTGCTCCTTGGCGCCAGGGCTCCTGGGCTTCGAACGGCAAGGGACACTTGTGTAGCACAAGCCAGAAGAACAAGCGCGGCGACAATGGCCAGTCGATGCCAATGAGCATCCATTCTCAACCTTGTCTTCTGAAGTACTAATCTTGCCGAAAATTTAGAAAGCAGTAATTTGTGTCATTGCGAAGGTGTCTCTGTCTGAACTTGACGAATGGAGAGGCTTGTGTCTGCAGATATAGGGCCTCTTGGTAAGATCTTAGTCCAAACTCCAAAAGCCAAAGCAATTGATGCTTAGATATCGCTTTATACCATCATGCATATTTGAAATGTAATCTATATTGCAATCGGCACTGTGGGATACAACAAAATGCAATTATGTGCCCCAATGAGGGCACTCTGCAAACTGAAGGCCTGGAGAGTGGAGAGGAAACTCTTAAAACCAAACACTGTTTTTGTTGAAAAGAAAATATATCTAACAAAACTCTGATGGGATTGAGATTCTGGGCTGTTGCTACAGAGCGCAGCGCGTATTATGGTCTGCCAGCAGGTATCATCTTCGAGTAATGTGTATTCATCGGAAGCTTTTTTGTTTCAAGAAATGGAAATCATCAACACGCTTCTCCATGCAAAAACTACGCAAAGACAACACGTCTTGGGGTGCTTTATACAAGTAGTTTGTTGTGACGAAGCTGTGGCTTTATGCACTTCTCTTCTTTAAATCATTCTTGGCTTGTTCTAGCCAGCCTCCTTTTGTTGTTGATTTAGTGGGTCCCAATGCAAGGCAGTCCCGTTCAAAGATCCAAAGAGCAGCATGACCAAAAAGAGACACTGCAACTGCAAGCAACATTCCCTCATCTTTCGGTTTCTTCAAAACTTGGATGATCCCATCATTTATTTAAGATCAAAGTACAAGAATCATATACAGAATAAGTATCATTTGGTAACTAGGGTTGGACAAGGGCAAGTTCATAATGTTCTTATTTTGTGGCAGCCTTGCGGACAAAACAAATTGCATTCACACGTCCAAAGTGAGCAAAGCAAAGGTAGTGGTTCTAGAGGTAAAAAAAAGCTTGAATTGTGGTACCAGAGGAAACACACATTTTAATGGTAAAGATGGGAGAGTTTTTTATGGCACACAGTAAATTCTCTCTTCTCCTTAATCCAAACTAGTGTAATATTGTTGCTGCTTGAGGAGATCGCGTCACCAATAGAGTAACACTAGGTTTCAAAGTTCTTTTATAAATTGATATGTGAGAGTTTACCAAATCTATTGACAAAATTGAATTAATCAATTCAAAATTTCCACCCTAATGTATTTCAAATTGCCAGGATTGAAAGTATCGCCTAATAATTGATTTAAAAAGTTTTTGTAAATTGAATTGAGGTTTCAAAATTACATTTTTGTGTCGGCTGGAGGTTTTCTCTTTCAATATTTTAGAGTTGGGTTTTGCTCCAACCTTTTTTATGGCTATATTGTCCGGTGTCCATTAGCATGGTAAAAAGGGTGTGTTTGTTTTTAATTTTTTTCTCCAATTTTGTTTGATGTTCGTCGCGGGCGTTGCTAATTCGCGAACGTTCGCAAGTAAGGCTAACGCGAGGACGATCCGACCAACAGCTTTTATCTTGTTTTGGAAACTATGCATTTCGCTTTTATCCTTTTTAGAAAAAACGCGTGCTCTCTTTTCTTTTTTGTTTTTTTTCCCCGCATGTGGTGATGTCGGCAAAAAAGCAAAAAACATTTTTTAAAAATTGCTATAACTCTTGAATGGTGTATCCGTTTTTTTAATTCCGTCCGCACTTAGGTGTGTTCTACGTGACTAAACGAATAAAACTAGATCCCACTTGACTATGTTTTGGAGATTTTATTTTTTCTAATATTAATTGTTATGTTATATAAGTTATACACTATAAGTAATACAAATATAAGTTAGATAGTACATATTATAGTTTGGTCTTATTGTTATGTTCTATAAGTTATACACTATAAGCTATACATATCGTTAGACAATACATCTTGTAGTTTGGTCTTTCTTCGTTATGTTCTATAAGTTATACAATACATCTTCTAGTTTGGTATTATTGTTATGTTCTATAAGTTATACGTATAAGTTAGATAATACATATTATAGTTTGGTCTTATTGTTATGTTCTATAAGTTATACACTATAAGTTATGCATATATGTTAGACAATACATCTTGTAGTTTGGTTTTTTTTTTTATGTTCTATAAGTTATACATATATGTTAGACGGTACATCTTCTAGTTTGGTCTTATTGTTATGTTCTATAAGTTATACACTATAAGTTATACATATATATTAGACACTACATCACCTAGTTTTGTCTTATTGTTATGTTCCATAATAAGTTATACACTATAAGTTAAAAGTATAAGTTAGACAAACATCTTTGTTATAGTTTGATCTTATTGTTATGTTCTATAAATTATACACTATAAGTTATATGTATATGTTACATAGTGCATATTGTAGTTTTGGTCTTTTTCTGTTATGTTCGTAAGTTATATAATATAAGTTATACATATATGTTAGACACTACATCACCTAGTTTTGTCTTATTGTTATGTTCCATAAGTTATATACTATAAGTTAAAAGTATAATTTAGATAGCACATCTTTGTATTTTGCTCTTATTGTTATGTTCTATAAGATATACACTGTAAGTTATACATATATGTTAGACACTACAACACCTAGTTTTGTCTTATTTTATGTTCTATAAGTTATACACTATAAGTTAAAAGTATAAGTTAGACAACACATGTTGTAGTTTGATCTTATTGTTATGTTCTATAAATTATACACTATAAGCTATACATATATGTTACACAAGTACATATTATAGTTTTGGTATTTCTATTATGTTCTATAAGTTATACATATATGTTAGACAAGTACATGTCGTAGTCGAGGTCTTATTGTTATATTCTATAAGTTATACACTATAAGTTATAACGTATATGTTACCCAAGTACATCTTGTAATTTGGTCTTTCATTTATGTTCTACAAGTTATATAATATAAGTTATACATATATGTTGGACAATACATGTCGTAGTTAAGTCTTATTGTTGTTTTATAAGTTATACAATATAGGTTATACGTATAAGTTATACGTATATGACTTATTACTATTATAAAAGTTGCTTTTTATTTGATCTCCCCACCCATTGCTATCTCTATACCACTGTCCCCGAATGATTTATGTCTCCCAAAAGGAAAAAAATCATGAAAAAATACCGTAACTTAAGACGGAAGAAAAAGAATGAAAAGAAAAGGGAAAGGAAAGTTAATATACATAATTTGCTATTATAAAAAAAAATTAAAAAAATAAAGTCTTCAAAACATAGTCAAGTGGGATCTAGTTTTGTTCGTTTCATCGCGTAGAACACACGGTGCGAGACGGAATTAAAAACGGATGCACCATTTAAGAATTATAGCCATTTTAAAAATTGTTTTGCTTTTTAAAAGTGACATCATCGCCGACATCGGCGCATGCAGGAAAAAAAAAAAAAAAGAGAGCAGAGAGAAGAGAGAGTGGGAGTGAGAACAGCGTGCGACGCGTGGTAGGATCGTCAGCTAGTTACTTTACTCGCGACCGCGATACAGGAATTTCGGTTCGTCGCTACTACGGTAGAAACTCTCGTCTGTCATGTTGTTAGGTCTGCCCATTTTGGTTATAACATCGAGGTTAAAAATTGTCCTTTTAAAATGCTATCAGGAATTATGACTAATATTATAGCAACCGAAATTTAATCACCCAATCCAAGGTTTAAAGGTGACAAGGCGACTCAAATCATGCTTGGTAATGCATTATCACCTACTAGGTGACCAGGCGTAACTAAACAAAGTGAGCTGATTTCTACAAGGATGCCTAGGCGACATCATTTTTTTGACAGAATAGGCGACATCATTAGGTTCTTTTTTTTTTTTTTTTTTTTTTTTTTGAAACGACATCATTAGGTTCTTTATTTGACTACAAACGAGCACCTTCTCTGTTTAGGTCTCGAGGATCCTTTCAAATTTTGCAGTATCTTCAATCCTATTAAGTTGTAAGCATACCGATACCGCTATGTATTCCTAAATTTTATAATATATGTGTTAATTAACATAAAAATTCTACAAAATCCCATAAAATTAATAAGATCTTACATAGGACCCAAAACTATATGCCTTTAAAAATAATTGACAGAAGTTACTTCATAAATGGTTGGGTTGTGATAAAATATTGTTTAAAGCTAAGGTGGATAAAAACTAATGCCAACTTAAATTTACAAAGAAAAATTCAACTAAATTAGTTAAAAACCGATAATAGGATCGAATCTTTATAACGTATATACTACAATCTTACATATAAATATAAATAGTTGTAGAATATGATAGGATCTCAATATTAGGATCCGATCATTCCGCTCATTCCTTGGCGTCCATTGCACGCCATGGGATATGAGGTTTTTGGGAGGCTGACATTTGGGTCTAGCACATACATCTCCTCTACGAGACGGCACTTTCCTCTTTAATAGTATTATATTAGGTAAAAAAGATATTATACTAAGAATATAGATATAACATTGACTATATCTATAACTACAGATATAGATATAAATATAGATATACACCTAATTATTTTGTTTTTTCTAGATATACTCTAAAACTATAAATTAAGAAAAGTTAAAATAAATTATATTTAAATTAAATGGAGCAGCTAGATATAGGTACCATACAATTACAATTCTAGAATATAGATCAAGATGCTATTAACATTCGATCCTAGGCATCTCTAGGGCCTAGATAGGTTGAACCAAGCATGAGTATTATCGAAGAATAAGGAATGGAGGGAAGGAAAAGAGAGGAAAAGGAAAGGATAAGGCCGTACTGTGTCTCAAAAGAAACGTTGGTTGGTTGTATAGCACATCTTTGGAAATTTATTGATGGATCAATAGTAAAAAAGTTTTAAACATGGTAATTAAACGAAAAAGTAAATCGGGTGTCGAAGTGTCTCGTTCCTACACCGTAGCTCAGCGGGCGAACGTACCAAACAGAAGCACACGCCGCGCCGCACCCGATCCTTAGGGTTAGGGTTTTAGAAAAACCCCGCTGGGAGTGGCCAGTCCCCGCACGGATCCGACGGCCCGGCCCACCCGAAGGCGACCCAACACTTGGCCAGCGCGAATCTCAGCACCGCCCTTTATAACAGAGCTCGCGCGGCCTTCTCCCCAGCTCCGCCTCCCCTTTCCTTCCTACCCGCCTCCCTCCCTCCCTCTCCCGGCTCGCGCAGCGCAGGCAGCAGGCAGGCGGACACAGCGAGAGGCTAAAACCCTAGCGCGAGGGCGGAGGCCAGCCAGCGGGCTCTTGCGATGACGGCGCCGGCGGACAAGGGCAAGAAGGCCAAGACCGAGGCCGACGGCGGCGAGGAGAACGAGCAGATCGACGGCGCCCTCGTCCTCTCCATCGAGAAGCTCCAGGAGATCCAGGACGAGCTCGAGAAGGTCAGCCGCAAGCCTCTGCTTCCGCTCTCTGTGGCTATTTTAGGCTGCGCGTGGTCGGTACTGTCGGATTTGGTACTGGGGTTTGGGTAGGAGCACAAGGTCCTGTGGAAAACCGCTGCGGTCGTTGTATGCGGGAATTTTTTCCGGCGCTGAGCAATTGTACGGTCGTGGTGCCGTACAATTGCGTACCAATTGTGCCACTGGAGTTTGGAGGATGGAATTCTAGTGGCACTCTAGAGCTATAGAGCGTAGGAGGCTTGTGTCCTGGCTGATACGTTAGTTGCTTCTGGCGGCTAAAGTTAGTAAGTTTTGTTACCGTGCAGAATTCTTTTTATAGCGTTACAAAACATGTCTAGTTTAGTCACAGCATTTAGGTGATTTTGATGTGGATACTGTGTAACATTAGATGCTCGAGGCAGGGTGTTCCTGTGGAACTTTATATGCTGTCTTTATAACCAAAAAAATCTTGGTACCTTGTCTCATTTGTTGATTGCTCGCCCTGATACTCCACGTCATTCAGCCATGGCATATACGAGGCAATCTTTTTGCTGTAAGAGGATGCCTTTTAGACAAGCCGATCATTGGTTTCGGGCATATACATTTACTATGGAAGTTTTGTGAATGAAACATAATGCTCTCATGCTTACGGTACCTTGTTCGTTGCTGACAGGTAAATGAGGAAGCAAGTGACAAGGTTATGGAGGTGGAGCAGAAATACAGTGAGATTCGCAGACCTGTCTATCTCAAGAGGGGTGACATTATCAAGACCATCCCGGACTTTTGGCTCACAGCGGTTCGTTGGCTACTCTGTGCTATACAAATGTGTCTTTCTCTTGGAAGTGTTTACGGATGCATGTGATTCTAATCTATCGTGTTATGTGCTGTTGCCCTACAGTTTTTGAGCCATCCTCTACTAAGTGAGCTTCTGACTGAAGAGGATCAGAAGGTATTCTATACCTCAAACAATTTACTTCCAAATCCCTTGAAATTATGAATATTGAACTGGAAAGCAAAATATCTGTGGTTATTCTTCGTGTATCTATGTAACCTAGAGTTATCTTATGATCTCTCATTGCAGATATTCAAGTACTTGGGCTCCATTGATGTGGATGATTCTGATGTTAAGGCAGGATATTCCATTCATCTTGTAAGTATCATTTCTTACAGTCAATCATAGTTTCTACATTGGTTCACTTGTATTTACTTGTTTGCTTTCTTAAAAAAAAAACTGGCAGAACTTCTCTGAGAACCCATACTTTGAAGACACAAAGCTTACAAAGACTTATTCCTTTGCTGATGATGGAACAACCACAATAAAAGCTTCTCAAATTAAGTGGAAGGAAGGAATGGTACTGTTATGTTCCAAAACTACACCTAATACTTGTTTTAGATGTGGAAAGTCTAATGTTTTTTAATAATGTATGTGAAGGGACCTGCAACTGGAAATGGTATTAACAAGAAGGGGAGCAAGCGCCCATTAGTAGAGGAAAGGTTGGTTATTAATACCATGCTTATTGTTTCTTTTGGTTTACCTTTCCTAGTTAGATTGTCAAGTTGTCTACGCTGTCATTCTTGTTTATAGTCTTCTATGATGCTATACTTTATGAATGTATATGCCATGGTTGATATAGTGCCAAGACTTTATTTATGGTGACATTATGCATTATAAGCTGCCACATTGTTATGGTTTATTATTGTGACCCCTTATGAGTATTTCTCCACAGGATATCTAATCACACATTAAGCAGTTTGTTTCTCTTCCATTTGTTGCTGTAATATATGTGGTCTGCATTGATTAATGTAGCCCTCTTCCCACGGTTCGAGGTCACTGACTTTCAAACAATCCTGCTGTATGTATGACCTTTTGGACAATGGTGCATTCAATTTTAACGAACTTAGCATGAACATACATTGACTTACATATACAATTATAGAAGTAGGTCTGGCATCAAAAAGTAATTCTATTCTATTGTGCTCTTGTAGTTGCTAACCATTGTGAACTTAGCAGTCTGTTCAAGGTTCTTAAGGAGGTAGTATGATGTGTCCCAATGGTGGTGCTTTGTCATTAGGGGGTGATCCCACCTTCGGTCAAGGGTGTACAAATGTACCCTGTTTTTTTTTGCCATGAAGTATTTAATAACATAGAAAATGTACAAATGCACCCACAGTACTGCAATATTTTGGTTAAGTTACATGTTTTGAGACCAAAATCTGAAATCACGTGTCATATATTTCCTTCTGTTATCTTTCTCAAGCTGGATTTCTCCCCAACAGTTTTCTTCTAATATATAGATTTTATTTATAGTCATTTCAGGCTCTTAAAATCCTATGCCTGCCACCGCTTGTCGTCTAGTTTATTTCTTAGCCAATCTGGATACATTCCCTTGTGTCCAACGAGATATGCCATTGTCTTCTAGTGCTTGAGAAACTGAAGTCGAAATTCTCATGGAAACCATACCAAAATGGATTCTTAGAAAGTATGCATCTCTTGGCGTGAGCCTTGTCGCATGCCATTTGAGGTTCTTGAAATCCTATGCCTGCCACATCTTGTCGTCTAGTTAATTGCTTAGTCAATCTGTATACATCCATTGTGGCCAATGAGATATGCCATTGTCTTCTAGCGCTTTGAGAAACCGAAGTTGATATTCTCTTGAAACTACCAAAATGGCATAAAATTCATAGAAAGTATGCATCTCTTGGCGTGGACCTTGTAGCATGCTCGTAGTGTCTTGGACACGTATGCTTGCAATTTTTGTCTTTTTGACTTGCATGCTAACAGTCTTGTTTATGAATAGAATACCCTACTTAATGGCTTCTACGGAGTATATGTTACTTGCAAATCTGTTCTGAGGAAGATACTGTAGTCAGTAACTTTCTTTAAACAATGTTCTTATTGGATTAAGACTTGTTGATTATTGCAAACACTTTCTTGCCTATCATCAGAGTGTTGTCATTTGTGCCTTGAGTTACACTGGAAATCAGAAAGGTAACGTCTTAATTGTCTTTTCTTGCAGTTTTTTCACCTGGTTTGGTGATACAGAGCTCAAGAGTCTTGCTGATGGTGTGCAAGATGAGGTAAAAAAACTCATGTCACTCTTTCTTGACAGCGTTATTCACATTGTTACCAAACTGCACTACCCAACTAACTTGCCCAATAATTTTTTGAATGGTATTGAATTAATTGTTCCAACTTATTTTTTTGTAAAGATTGAGAATGCCAAGCAAAATGTTGTGCTGGAATTTTTTGTACAAATTTAGTTTATCTGATCAACTGGCAATCTGTTCCACATGTTCGTTTTTGAAGGGCAGAAGTTGTATGCATATTTTTATTCCTTTGAGAGAGTTTTCTAAGATTTCAAATTTTGCAGGTGGCGGAGATCATCAAGGAAGACTTGTGGCCTAATCCTTTGAAGTACTTCAACAATGTCAGTATCGTTGCCTACATTTATCTTAAATCTTTTTTATCTGGTTGTCCTTACCTTCTCTCTTTCCAGGAGGTTGAAGATGAATTCGAAGGAGATGAAGATGATGATGATGTAAGCTTATTTATCTTGTTTGCATCGTGTTTCTTTTGACTTTTAAACCAAATGCAGTGATTCCCAGACAAACTTGGCTAACAACTTTGTAGCAAGACAAATATATTCTTGAGCATAGAGCAATAACAGCTATGGCTTCTAGATATCTGAGTCTGTTTTGTTGATCAAGTTTTCCCTCGTTTGATGGTACCTTGTGGTTTGCAGTTGGATGAAGATGATGAGGATGAGGATGGCGGCGAGGAGAACTGAGCCCACGCGCATGGATCATGTTGTCCGTATCTCATTAGCTGTCTGGTGGATGGGTGTGGCTGGGCGGAACTATGGGACCCCTTTGGGAGGATTTTTTGTTTTTGGGTTGTTTGACTTAGCTGGAACTCACCGTAGGGAACTGCTTAATGCCTTCTGAAGTCAACCAACTTTGAAAGGAGACTGCCGCTATACTGCTATATCATAATCTGGGTATATCTATCAACGCAATTTGACATGATTATATGCCTGTGATTCTGCGTTTGATGTCCGATGATTTGGTTTCTGTGTCGGTTGGCTTTTGGCATGTAGTCAGTGCTCGACAAATTTGTGCGCCCCTCGTTCCTTGGTGTTTGCCTATAGTCGTCAACACTGTATGCATAATAGCTTGTATTGAGAATTAAAGAGTTACTACATGGTCTACTGTGTTGTGTTGCTCTGCTTTGATCAGGGGAGAAAGGAACGCGGAGAAAATGTGACTGTTTCAACGGCCCGCGGATCCAGCTGGGCTGGGCCGGAGGGGTGAAAATCGTATTTCTGCGGACAAGTAATCCTTGCCAACTTTGCTAAAAAAAAAGGTAATCATTGCCCACAGAATTCTCAAAAAAAAAAAAAGTCCTTACCAACATTTTCGCCCTCCCTCGTTTTCGACAGCCACTGTGAACGTAACCTCTGTGTGTTCCACTTCCACCACACAGTACATACACAGGGCAAACATGTGACTGCTGGGCGGCGCTGTTCTTTGCTGGCAAACAGCCCTTTGTCAAATCAGATTGAAGTTTCCTTGTCCTTGCCTGTTGCTGGGTTGCCAATCTTGCAACGCCAAAAAAAAAATATCTTGGTGCTTTATCATGATGAATACCCTACACGTACAGTTAAAAGTAGTGCAATCCCAAGTTTAACGGAGCCCACCACCATGGGCACCACTTCAAGCTCTGCCCACCACCAGACTTTAAAGATTACAGTATTATTATGGTGTTAAGCAATCACGGCGCCGGCGCGGCAAGATTATAAGCTGCACCTACAGTGCGTGCTTTCAATCCAATAACAAGGGAGTGGTCGCGAAAGTACCAATGGGACACTGGTGTGGTGACCTGGTGAGTTCGTCACTTGTGAAGACGTGAATGCAGTTGCAGACTTGCAGGGGAGAATGAAGAATATATCTGAGTATCGGCATGCCCCCACTGCAAATCATCATCTTCGTTCTCCCCTTACTCACCAATCTTCTCCTAACCAAAGCTGTCATCCGACGCCGATTGGTTTTTGATCCAACGATTGGGCGCCGATTCACATTTCCAGCTAGGGCTATGGGGCAGTGACATATCACGTCACATGGGTACATTAGTAGGAAGTACACATGTGTGTTGTAAAGCCTGTGTATCTCCTGCTGTTCTTCAACGAGTATACACAGCGGTACAATAAGTTCCTTTATTTTTCTTTTCCTAATAATGACATATGGAAACGCTTATGTCCCTTAACAGATCGGAAGTTAGCGTCTTTATATCCGTAGTACCTACCACACAAAAATGAATATTAAATATATTAAATAAAAGAGTTTTTTTTTTTTTTTTTGAATAAATAAAAGAGTTATTTATATACAAACATTGTTGCTTGCAGTAACGTTCACGAAACGACGAGGGGAACAACCCAAAAAGGTTGTCAATAGGTCAACAGACCATCCCTCACTGAGCACCACGTACACTACTCTCTGATCATAAGCGCCAAGATCATGAGCGGCGCCATTGTTCAGAATTCTGTTTGTTAATTCCTTTCCCTTGAGGACCCCATCCAAGCTAGCAAAAGCTACATAAATCTTCTTCTGTTCCTTGCTCTTTGGAACCATGCTGGAAAGCTGGCTACGCCGTCACGCTTCATTCTTTTTGTTTAAATAAAAACAATAAAAATAAACAAATAGTAGGTAGGGTCTAAAATGGTTTGTGTTCACTTTTATTTATTTTTGGATGCTAGGATCCAAAATCACGGGTGGTAAGGGCGTCCGCGATGGTAATAGCCAGTTACTTTTATTTACTTTATCTCCGCCACGCCACATCTAGATAGCCAAATAGTTAATCATTGTGGGACGGCCTAAGTACTCCCTTTGTACTAGAATAAATGTAATTCTCGCTTCGAAAAAAAACTGTCCGCAATTATATATTAAAATAGAATTAATATTTATATTACATAATTAGTATCATTGGAAAATATTTTGATATAGTTACGTTTAATTTGGGACGGAGGGAGAGTTTGACTGATGTGACTATATTGGAAGCTAGCTAGTCGGCCATTCAATCAGTAAAAACACTTTCCAACTTGATTCCATCAGTATTTGTCCAGCCTGCTGTACAACGTTCATTAGTTTCCATTCGTGTGGAAAATAAATTCGAGGATAAGGACGACTTTACAGGTCAGAGGTCGTCAAACTTTTTATTATTTTTATATAATAAAATGTATACTGTAGAAAGTATGTGCATAGTATTACAAGTTAGCGGTACAATAAATTTTATAATAAATCTAGTGAAAAATATTAAGTTTTGGATAAGTTAAAAGTACATGCATCGGTATTGACCGAGTGCGCGTTTTAGTTTCCTGAAAACCAGCTCTAGACACGTTTTGTAAAGATTCTATCCTTATTATCCAAGTAATTTTTTGAAGATAAGATAGAAATCAAAATTACAAAATTTATCGATATAACAAAATTAAACGCCAAATATTCCGTTCCCGTAAATAAATTATTTCTTTTTTTTTTTTTTTTTTGAATCATAAATAAATTATTTCGCACCGGAGGTTTTAGCTGGCTTGTAAAATTTACTGCAATTCATCATGCATCAGGTAAAAAACAAAACACACTCCGAGTTGATGTCGCTCCTATCCATTTTCTACACCTGTAATTATCCGGATGAACCGCCATTAACCCCTTCCAGCTTGGCCAAACCCCTTACCAAGAAACAGATCAAGGACGGGATAACCTTCCCAAACGGATAAAACCTTCATCCTCTGTCTCGCTGACGGTGGGCCACCCGCCATAAACCACACGCGCCGGCCATCCGCGTCCGGCGTCCCCGGCCGGCCTTTAAAACCCCACCTCCGCCGGGCACTTTCTTTCGCTATCTCTCCTCGTCCGTGACCCTCCTGATCATTCGCCTGTCCCTATCGTCCTCTCTCTCTCCCCTTCTCCCTCTTTCTCGCGCGACCAATCCGCGTGCTCGTTTCGTCCGCCGCCGCGCGCAGCCATGGACGGCGACGTCGGCAAGGAGGACGCCAACAACAAGCAGCGCGTCGAGTGGGCCACCATGAACCTGGAGCGCGGCGTCGTCGGCGGCGAGAAGAAGGCCGGCGACGGGAATGGGAATGCGGGCCGGATGCCGCCGATTGGCATCGTCCGGCTCTTCTTGGCCTGCATGGTCTCCGGCGGCATCCAGTACGGCTGGGCGCTGCAGCTCTCCCTCCTCTCCCCCTACTCTCAGGTAGTACAGTCCATGTCGTCTTTTCTACTGTTTTTTGGTGTCGTCTGTTCATCATACATTTTTTTTGGTTTATTTATTTTCTCTGATAATTTTAATTTCATGGCCTGATCGATCGATGTTTGATATGCCTGCCCAGACTCTTGGGATCTCGCACAGCTACGTGTCTCTGACATGGATCTGCGGGCCTATCGCCGGATTTGTGGTACGTGCATTATCTTGTATACTCCTATGTGTGATTCTGATCTTATTTCTTACTACTCTTTGGATAAAGATACATGGAAAACGTTAAGTTTTGTCAAATAAATCTGTGCAGTTTATGAAACTGCCCACCTAGTACGATTTATTTCCACCTTTATGTTTAGACATTTTGAGGTTTTAATTACCAAAAAGAAAGATTTATTTCCAAGAGATAAGATTAGATAATTACATGATTTACTTTCACGAGAGAAAATAAGATGAGATAATTACTACCAAGATCCGTTTTCATACGCGCATCCATCCAGTCATCTTCCTTCTCCGTTTCCGAGGCCAGCCAAGGATTAATGTGGCCATTACTCGAATTGATTTCCCTTGGCAGGTCCAACCCATCGTGGGCTACTACAGCGACCGGTGCACGTCGAAGATGGGCCGGAGGAGACCCTTCATCCTCGCTGGATGCATCATCATCTGCCTCTCTGTAAGCAACACACTTCGCCTTCCATGGCGATCCCTTTGCTTTAATTTCCACTGTACTTGATGGGTGGCGATGATCCCTTTGCATCAACTGATGATCGACGATATATGCTTGTGCTCCGGCGATCGATGCAAGGTGATGATGATCGGGTTCTCGGCGGACATCGGGCGGCGCATGGGCGACACCAAGGAGCACTGCAGCACCTTCACCGGCTCCCGCTGGTACGCCGCCGCCGTCTACATTGTCGGCTTCTGGTTCCTCGACTTCGCCAACAACACCGTCCAGGGACCAGCTCGCGCCATGATGGCCGACCTAGCTGGTGAGTGTGTTGACTGTGTTCGCGCGCTGGCGGTTTCTGCATATGAATTCGATCACACGCACGCACTGACGCAGCGCAGGTTTAGACTTTAGTGATGCTATAAACATTTGTTTGTCGTCTGTTTGTTTACTGGTGCAGCTGGACAGCACGGCCCCAACGTTGGCCAGGCCATCTTCTCCCTGTGGATGGCTCTCGGCAGTGTGCTCGGATACTTGGCCGGCGCCAACGCGAAATGGCACGAGTACGAGCCGCCTGATTCCATCATCGATCTCCTCAAAGCCTTTGATTCTCTTTTGTTTTCCTTTATTTCCTGAATCATTTGTTCGTTGAGATCGTTCACTGATGTGTTGTTGACTGACATTGCTGGTTGATCCAAATCCATCTCAGGTGGTTCCCTTGGCTCAAAACCGCGGCGTGCTGCGATGCCTGCGCGAACCTCAAGGGCGCCTTCTTGACTGCCGTGGTGAGTTTACGGCCACCATTATCGTCGTTGCTTCGTCTCTGGTTGCACGCTGAGAATTTGATCGATATATCGCTTTCCTTTGGTTGCTTTGTTGATTGATCAGATCCTCATTATAATCACCATGTCGGTCACCCTGTGGCTCGCCGGCGAGGAGGAACTGAACAAGGACAACATCGACGAAGTCTCCGGCGGCGCGTGCTCGGCGTTCGTCGATCTCTTCAAGAGCCTCAAGAACCTTCCCCCTGCCATGTTCAACGTGCTCGCCGTCACGGCCGTCACCTGGGTACGTCACGCCCACCGTGCTGCCGCACACCGCTGTGCTCACCATTGACTCGATCTGACTCTGACCAATTGTCTTCGTCGACGATCGCAGCTGTCGTGGTTCCCGTTCATCCAGTACAACACGGACTGGATGGGTCGTGAGATCTTCCACGGCGAGCCGCAGGGCGCGGGCGGCAAGGCGGACCTGTACGACGCGGGCGTCCGCGAGGGCGCCGTGGGCCTCCTCTTCTGCTCCATCGCGCTGGGGGTCACCTCGTTCCTCATCCCCAAGCTGTGCCGGAAGCTCACGTCCCGGGTCGTCTGGTCCATCAGCAACCTCATCGTGTTCGTCCTCATGACGGCCATGGTCATCCTCGGCATGGTCTCCATGAAGGGCTACAAGCCCTCGCTCGCCGCCACCCTCTCCCCCGGCCCCGACCACAAGTTCAAGAGCGGCGCACTCGCCATCTTCGCCCTCATTGGCATCCCTCAGGCTGTAAGACGACACGCGATTTGTTTCTTTAGTTTTGCATTGGATTACTAGCTACGACTGTTTCTTGATCTACTCCTTGCTTTGCATGCTATGAACAACGCAGGTGCTGTTCAGTGTGCCTTGGGCCGTGGTGTCTGAGGTTGCCGCTGAGGAGGGCGGTGGGCAAGGTCTGACCATCGGCGTCCTCAACATTGCCATCGTGCTTCCCCAGCTGGTGATAGCGCTGAGCGCAGGCCCCATCGACGGCGCCTTCAACAAAGGAAACACACCGGCCTTGGGCATCGGCGGCGTCTTCGCCCTCATCTGCGCGGTCCTGGCGCTCGTCCTCCTCCCAAAGACGAGAGGCGTGTCCAACGCCACCGTCATGGCGGGCGGCGGCCACTGATCTATCCATCTCGATCCGGCCATGCAGCCGATGGATCAAAAACACAAGGAGAGCATTGGGTTGGTTTCTACTATTTGTTAGATAAACCAACCCGTAGTGTTGTGGAGTCTGTTGATACATGCCTAAGGTTTCGGTCGTTTAAATCTAATCTATCATGTTTTGCTACTTTACAGCAGGAGAGGGCGAGATATATAGGTTTTTCCAAATGTTTTGCACAAGTGGAAATCTAGTCTCAGGTTCTCTCTGGTGTAATAGAATGGTTATTTATCGATCGTTTTATTATCAATGAAAAAGAAAAATAAATTGGATTTTCGTTTGATGTGACACGAGTAAAGTCTGAATGTCTTTTGTTTGTTGGCAAATCATCCTTCAGCAACAGCAAGTCATTGGTGCTTGGTAACTTTTGGTATCCTGAAACTCTGGCTGAAGACTTGCTGGTCAAAAGTTTTAGTATTGCCATTGTTGGCAGCCTGAACCATCAGACGCATGTTTCAGGAATCAGCAAGACCCATACGGCAGCCCTCCCTTGTTACGGTAAGCTTGTAGTAGTAGCCATCTGCATCTCCATGTTCGTGATGTAAGATTGCAGTGCACCAGAGCCAGATGCAGGACCTCTACTTGCTGCAAAGAGCAGGGCAAGCCCATGTGGGTTGGCTGCAAGGTCCTCGCTGCTGGTGCTTGGCTAGCTAGCGATTTGTTTTGTATCCAAATGGGGCCTAGATTTCCAATTACAAGTACAAGCCGCACATACATAAAACCCATCACACTACGAAGCACATTATTACTTGGGGATGTCCATGTCCTTCGACAGTCTAGTTGGAGTCTAATCATGCCATATGCCACGGTGACAGCACCAAATCTGAACCGCATGCATAGCTAGGCAAAGGAGCTGAACTTGAAGACCATGTCATGCTTGTACACCTGTCCCGGCCTGACGATCTGCGACGGGACGTTCGGATGATTCACGGCGTCAGGGAACCCCTGCGTCTCGAGGCACAGCGCGCCATACCGCCCGTACACGACGCCGCCCTTGCCCCTGACGCCGCCGCCGAGCCCGTTGCCGGTGTACAACTGCACCCCAGGCTGGTCCGCCCACAGCTCCATGGCCCGTCCCGTCGCGCCGTCCCAGACGCGCGCCACCGGCCGCAGCAGCGACGACTCGGCGCCGTCCACGGCGTAGTTGGTGTCGTAGCCCGTGACGCCCTCGCCGCCGCCACGGTGGCGAAGCAGGTCCGCGAGGCGCAAGCCCAGGTTCGCCGGCGCGCGGAAGTCGTAGGGCGTGCCGGACACGGGCGCCAGCGCGCCTGTTGGGATGAGCGTGGCGGCGTCGACCGTCGGCGTGTACCGCGACGCGGAGAGCTGCAACGTCTCGCCGAGGAGGGATCGGGCGCCGCTGCCGTGGCCGCCTAGGTTCCAGTAGGCGTGGTGCGCGAGGTTCACCGGGGTGGACTTGCTCCGCGCCGTGGCGTTCATAAGCACGCTCAGCACGTATGGGGATGAGAGCTGGTACGTCACGTACACGTCCAGGGCACCGGGAAAACCTGCGTAAATTAACGCAACAATCGTTAAGCAGACGCGTACGTTAATCTAAGCAGAGGCAAACACATGGTTGTTAGTTTGTTACACAATCTAGCAGTGCACAGTCCACAGTAGCGCGCCCGAGAGGGTTTTCTGCAAGTGCAAAAGGGACGAAAAGTGCTCCGAGATGATGACACTGGACTGAAATATTCTCTCCGGCACTCACGCATCTAAAGATGTGCGTGTTTCATACCATCGAAAGAGAAAGGAGCCGTATAATCCACACTGAGTTTGGGCCTATGTTGTCTATTAGCTAGGTCGATCTGGTGGCTTTCATCAACATTCATCTAGTGTTTGTTTTCCTCTGCAATCAAGATGTATGTATTGGGAGGGTGTGAGTTCATCCCAATTCGTCTCCAACCCACATGTTAGGAGAGAAGGGGTTTATCCAAACAAGCCATTAATTACATAGAAGTATACATAGAAGCATCTCAAGGTTTATATATGAATTACTGCCAAAAGTAGACAGGGAGAGATCGAGTTATATATAATCAAGGGAAGAGCCAAGCCAACACACGCTGCATACCTTGCTCTCCATCGAAGCTATGGTAGTAGAGCGTGATGTAGGGGGAGTCACCGCCGGCGACGTGCTCCTTCACCGTCCATATCACCTTGCTGAACCCCCGGTGGCCACCTGCATGCTCGGAGTTCCGATCCGAGGATTGAGAAACAAACGAGCCATCAGTCTTGTTCAGTCAGAAACAGAAAACGATCCAAGCTGCTACTCCTGCTCGACCGGAGCAATCAGCAGAGCGGTGTTTATCACCGTGAAGCGAGTTGTTGCCGTCGTTGCGGTAGAGCCGGTAGGCCTTGCCGTCCAGCACGAACCGAGCGCCGGCGATCCTGTTGGCCACGCGGCCGATCAGACCCCCGAAGTAGGCGCTGCCGTTCTGCACAGTTTCAGTTTCAAACAAGACACTGTTTACATCGATGTTTGAAACAGAATTAATGCTGTGAGGGGACGATGAATCCATCGATCTTACGACATATTCAGCGACGGTGTCGTAGCCGAGCACAACGTCGCCCAAGTTACCTGCGATGCCAGAAAAAACACTCTCTCAAAGCTGACTCGATTTTGTTCTGTTGCAGAGAAACTGCATGCAGGAAGCACGGAAGGGAGTGTTTGTTATTACCTTTGGAGTCGGGGAGGATGACGGACATGAGAGTCGCCCCCAGTTGGTGACCTTGATGGAGAAATCATCCCCACCCTGAGCTCGTGAACACCGACCATCTTCCTCGTCCTGTCTGCCGCCGTCGCCGCTGTTGCGGCATTTTCGGCGCCGGAGAAGCAAACCGCCACGGCAAGGCACAACAAGGCGAGAGCAGGCAGCCGCCGGTGCAGAGGCGGAGGAGCTCTTGCCATTTCGCTGGAACTGGATCGAAGAGCAGCTGGCCCAGCCGATCGAACGAACGGTCGGTCTCTCCGAGCCCGTGTAGTGTTGGTGATCGCCCGCCCACAGCTCCTTGGTTTGCGACCCTTGCGACCCCCAGCTAAGCTACTATCGATTGGCCTCGAGGCTGTGTGTGTCAGAAAGCTATAGCTACTGCGGTCCAGCGATCTGCATCGTGTTGCGCGTTTTCGCAATCTGATGATGCACCGGTCCAGCGCCTATCCACTGCCAGTGCTACTTGCGTTGCACGCGGCACTACTGGTGCTACTACTGGATGGCACCAAGGGTGGTTTGCGGTATCGGCTTTTGGTACTTGCGCCGCGCGTGCAGTACGTGCAGCCAGCCGTACGTGTTTTCTTTTTCCGTGAAGGTTTGTGGAGCATCATTGTATTGTACAGTATGCAACAATCCGCTTGTGCGCAAAAACAAGGGGCCGGTTGGGCAGCCAAAAAAGAAGCGCTGCGCTGTAATTTGCACAGAACACGCGCAACAATCCAAATTATAGTAAGAGCAGATATCAACACACAAAGTAATCACAAGGACAGCATTGTACTTTAGCTCTCATCGAATACCAGATACGAGTAAACCCATAACCATCGGCAGAGAAACGTGTTACTGTGAATCATCACCTGATAATCCAGCACAGTGTAGCAATAGGTTTGATTGTTACACATGAATCATATTCACAACAACTACAGCGACAGCAGTAAAAGATTTCGGACCTGCTATGAATATTTCAACCATATACAAGTCCCGAAAAATTCATGTCTTCACCCTTGATGTTGATGACATAAGGGAAACAAAAGTAACATAAATTTCACCATAGTTCGATCTGGAGACAAGAAAAATGTTTTATACACAGACAATAATCTGACAGCTATTAATAACAGCAAAAGGCCTTTTTTTCTTTCTCTCTCTTTCAGAAAAAGTGCTATAGAAGTAGAAATCGAGCCTCTCAAGCGCTGTCTGTTTGAATCAGAGCTTGTTGACGTCGACGTTCCTGAAGCTCCTGCCAAGCAACGACAGGAGGCCACCGCCGTGCACCCTCCCCTCTGGGACGGCGACCACCCCTCCGTCTCTGCTCCTCTCCGGTGGCTGCACGGCTGCCGCCGTCAAGGATTTCATAGGGTGGGGAACCAGCACCTGTGGAGGAATCAACTCTTGCCTCCTCGTCGCTGCCTCAGAGCAAGTATTATGGCGTTTGTAAGCCGAATTTAAATGCTGATGTGGAGGAGAGAAGAGAGGAGAGAGAGGAGAAGCGGGGCGTAAGCTTTACACCGGCTTGGGGCACAAGAACCAAGACAATATGTGAGATAGACGGATGAGTCCTGTATTAATTAGAAAGTGCTAACTCTTTGTATGGCTGAGCTGAGAGAATGATGTAAGAAACCTTACAGCGAAACTTGTCGGGCTGTATTATAATACTTGCTCTCGGGCGAGCCACGCATCCCGACACCGTGCTCACGCCCAACGATGGAACGATGCCGTGGAAGAGGCCCATCCCGATCATCTTTTGCCGCCGCCACCGCCGCCGCGGCGCTGCTCTACGAGGCCACCAGCGTTCCGTGAGACGCGAAGAGCCCGCTCCGGCTGCGCACAAACTTCTCACAGCCACCGTCAAAGTTGCACCACTTCCCGCGGGTGGCTTTGCGGTACTAGGTGCTCCCCTGCGAGCTCTTGCCGCACCGCCCACCACCGCTTGCCACCGTCATGCTTCACGCAGCGGTTCATGTGCTTGCGGCGCACTTCTTGCTACACCGGGCACCGTGCACCGCTTCCCACCGCCGTCGCCTTGCACAACGGGCGTGCTTCCTTCGGCGCCCTAGCTTGCCGCACCCCTCGAAGACGCACCGCTTCGCTGCCATGCGACTTGCGAAGCAGTGTTGCCTGCGGCTCCCTTGCGGCAGATCCGGAACTAGCACCGTCGCCCGCTGCCGTGAGAGATGCACAACCCGACCTTTCCCTCGGCGCTCCCGATGCTGCCCTCACGGAGCACCTCTTCCGGCCGTCGTGCTTGATGCATCGCCGGGACTTGCCCCACGTGGCTTTAGGGCAGTTAGGGTAGCTGTTGGCATTTCTAAACGTCGTCGTAATTAAGGGTAGGTAGAACATAACTCCTCAACGACGCGTAGAAACACTGGGTATAAAATAAATCTACACTTACGTTGTCGGATATAAAAATCATTATATCCGCAAGCGCACAGATATAAACTGGAAATAAACTCTATACCATTGTAGCACTCCTGCTAGGAAGGACTGTGAGGCAACATTTATATGACTCATGGCCTTTGTGAGGCAATATTTATATGACTCATGGCAATTCTATATTTTATGTTCATAAAATCAATCATTCCAATACTCTAGTAGGGATAAATATAAAAAGATAAATAATAAGTAAATAAAGACAATAATAAAAGATAAAAATGATGCCTAGGGTATTCCATGAGATAGAGATATATAGAGACTCAACTAATTTTAGTATAGACAATCTTGGTTATTACGAGTAAGGACTTCTAGTAACTATTAATCATTAAGTCAAAGCATAGCAGGTAAAATATTCTAATCTATAGCACAAGCAAATCATATTGTATAGCAAGAGGAACATGAACTAAGGAGGATTTATAATGAGATAAACTAGCCTTCGTCGCGATCATATCCTAACGTTCACTATATGCGAGGGAGGGGAGGATTATAGAAGACTCAATCGTTTGTCACCCTCACGAACTACCCCACGACCCAAGCATACAACGGTCATTCGCAAATAACTTATATCTAAACACCACGCCTACATATAACTTACAACTTAACCCCCTCGAGAATAAGGCTAAGCATCCCACGATCTCAAGCATATAATAATCAATAACTAGAACTATATCAAATACCAAACTAGAATATACTAAGAACATAACAATCAATAATATAATAAAATAAATCATAATCATAATGAGAACTGAAGATAAATTTATTACCGAATATCTCCAATATAATAGATCGGAAATCCTGAGCCGAGCTCGCACTCTTCCTTGAATAAATTAGAAAGTCTCTTTGCTCTAATCTTTGAAGAACTAGAGCTCTCTAATCTTCTAATCTCGGAAACCCAAGTACTAATCTCTCTCTAATTACAATGTATCTAAATCTTTGAATAATACTAAAGACTAATGAATTAGGGTTTGAGGGGGTAGCCCCTGCCCCTTCTTTTATGGCCCCCTTGGATGAATCTTAGCCCTTGGATCAAACCGACTTGGTTGGACGGACTAGATCCACTCCATAGGTCAGTTGTAGGAAGGTTCTAGAAGCTGGACATGTGGATCCATCACGGGGTGCCGCGTGGCACGGGGCGTGCGCCCGGTCCCACCCCGTCGGGGTCTCCGCCCTCCGGCCTCTTCGATCTTCATTCTTTTCGTCATTTGTACCCCCTGGAAATTGTACTAATACCACTGGATTTGGTCCTTTTCTTCCGTTTCTTATTTTCCTCTCTTTTCAGCTCTTTTTCGAGGTTTTCTAGGTTCTTCCTGTAAAACAGTGTATGCACCAAAACTCGTGGAATTCATTAGTAATAATAATATTTATCTAGCATTGATCCTTATTTGATGGTACAGAACATATATAAAAGTGGTCAATAACTACCATCAACAGTAGCAGCACCGTCGGCCACCGCCATGCGCGATGTAGTGATCTGTCTTCCCTTTCGCACTCTTGGTGCGGCCGAGCTGCAGGCACCTACTGTCAGTGTAATCTTGATGTTCACCGAGATGGAGATGACAATTATGAAGTTGGTTAAACTGGAGTTGTTGTAGAATTTGAATGGGAGCATTGGCGGGGAATGGTTGGTGTCGAGCTAGAATGTGGTGACCGCATCCGAGCGTCAAGCGCTTATCGGTGTGTATTTCTATCAATGTAATTCGAACCGTAACTTGTGTTTTAGTGTTTGAGTGTGTGTCTTAGCTACTGGTATAAGTAGTATGATGTAAGAGGAGCGTGTTAGTGCCTCAATTATCTTGTAACCGCACTTTCATTTGAACTCTATCGAAGTGAAAAGGGGCATTGTCGAACCCTGTCGGCGGTGGCGGTTTAGGGGAGTTCTTGCGTGTTGTTAATAATCCCGATCTCATTTTCTAGGCTAGCCACCATGATATTTGTGTGCGATTCTTGATCTCGATCCTACGTTACGGTATCAAAGCCACTAATTAGCCAAAAGCGTTGAGTATGATCCACCATGTCGGAGCGAGGTGCTAGGAATGGAGGCGGCGGGGAGTTAATCCGGTATCGATGCTCACCTCCACCAACTACACGAGTTGTAGCATCCGTACTCGGTGATCATGGAGGATTAGGGCGTTTGGGAGGTGGTGGAGCCGACGGGTGAGGTGGTTGCTCAAGATCTAGCGCCCGATCAATAAGAGGAGAGCAAAAGACACCAAGGCACGGCGCATTTCTTTGCAAAGTGCCTTCCGGACGACTTGCTAATGCGGGTTGTTGCGAAGAAGACCGGGAAGGAGGTGCGGGACTCATTGATGGCGAGATTCATGGGAGAGGAGCGTGTCAAGGAGGCGCGGTTATAGAATTTGATGAATGAGTTTGATGCTCGAGGATGAGGGATGAAGAGACGGTGGATTCCTATCTTGGGAAGAGCGACGAGATAAAATGTGACTCCAAAGGGAATACGTTAAGATATGGGTCTATAAGGTGAAATATGACTCCAAAGGGAATGTGTAATTAGCATGGCTTATAATAAAAGGACTTGTGCAAAGAGGATGGGTATGCTACAATAAGGTTCGGTGGCGCATTACAATTCAGGATTACATCGGATGGATGTATAGACAACATTCCTCAACGAGGATTAGTATGAGCGGGATAACAAAAGAAGAGATCCATTTATGGGTTGATGTAAGACACCGAATGATGGTGGCATCTAAGGTTTAATGAAATAATAAGAAAGTTTAAGTTGAAGAGAATGAGAGGACAGTTGCATTAGTACATAGTTATATAGAATGGGAAATTTAGTTCCTTATCTTGTAAGTAGATAACATCTTTGTTATTAGTAGTGATGTTAATCTACTATAAGCAAAGATTCTTATCCTCAAACATCAATAAGAATGATCTTGATGAAATGACTCTTGATTTAAGCAATTAGAAATCATAGAGACAAGAAAGGGGTATTAGAACTATCGCAAAGGCATACTTAGAAAATATTCTAAAGAAATAAGGTATGCATGAGAGAGGACATACACCTATTTTCATGGTCAGAGGTAATATCTTTAAGAATTTTAGTGTTCCTAGAATTAATAAGAAATAAGATCAAATGAAGATGGTACCATATGTTTTAGCTCTTGAAAGCTCTGTTATGATATTACCACGACTTAACTTAGTATCCAGGGTTGTTTTGGCAAGAACCACTCCAGCTATAAGATCACTGGAATGGAGTTAAGAGTTTTGGTTTCATCTTTGAAGAAAGAGAGAACAAGTACTCTCAAATAGATGTGGGTACATAGACTAAGTAATGTCGGGTTGTGCAACAAATCCACCATTGTTGCTAACACGTCCGGTTGGAGTTTTATAGTGGAAAAGCTCCAATGAATCGTTTTAGTGCCATTAGTGATGCAAAGTTATAAATTAGCATGTCATGAGGCTAAAGGACAGGCAAAACGTTAAGATAACTTTGTGCTCGGAATTGATAAATGGTTGACAATAGCAATAACCATATAAGTAATTTACTCCGAAGACAATAAGTCAAATGTGTTGCCAAACACATCGACACTAAGTTATATGTTGTAAAGGAGTAAGTCTAGAATGCCTAAGAAAGTATTGAGCATAAAAGTGCTAAGTTATTGCGAATTAAACACAAAGGCTCACCACCCGGTGTGTTCGGTGAATATACAAATCGACATGGGTTCATAGGAAGCCAATGATTTACGGACAATTAGGGCCCAGTCGGGACTCTCTTTCAAATCACAAAGATGTATTGTAGATGTCAAGTCCAATGGCGATTGACCATGACGATGAGACACGCTCACGCATTGATTTGTAATGAAATGGAGTTTGAGTGCTAAGTAGTTAAGCTGAGATTAAAGATTAAGGCGTAAGAAGAGATCAATGGGGAGAATGTTAGTATTTGATCTCTTCCCGTCATTGGACCCAATGGGCCAATAACGGAACATGGTCGCTCCCTGATTGGGGGAGCCCAACCCATCGTGGTTGGAGGGCCCCCGTGACGCTGCGGTTACAAATAGGGGGTGAGAGAGCCAGGGGCATGATAACCGGTAGAAAATAGAAGAATTGTACATGCTTTTCTTCTTTGAGACCCAACCAAAAGAGCAAAGTGTCGCTCTAGTGCTACCCCATCTTCATTCTTAGCATCATCTAGTGGTGGCATGTATATTTCACGATTCTAAATAAGCAATGTATTTGCCAAGGTTGAATCCAAATGAAAGAGGATATCCATATGCTAGGGCAGCACACAAACCAACAAAATCTTACGGATCAAGGAGCTCCCAATCCAAAAATCTTATATTTTCTTTCACACCTTCATTCTGAAACACACAAAGCATGGTCATCAACGAATGACAATTGTAGCTTTTGATATGTTTATTTTCTTCGACATGTCATCTCCTATTGTATTTCACTAGCAAATTTGCAACATCAATATACAGTCCTTTCTTGCTTATAGGTTCACCCAATATGGTCATCAATACATTCCCTAGCGATGAAAAAAGTTGGCGAGGACTAAGGATAATAAAAATAGAATCAAATAATGCATAAATGATAATACCTAGTTCCTAGTCATTGATATAACCAATTGGATCGACATCGTTAATACCGGATCAGCAAAAAAGCGAAGCCAAAGTCTCGCATCACCATTTACACATTATAATAATATTATCATAACATTAATTTTAGTTAAGAGAGAAGCCTAAGCAGTTCAAGAAGCCAACATCAAATGTGGACTTGATGCGATGAAGAGCTAATATAAATAAAGCTTGATTCACCATGCAAGAAGTGAAGGGTACAAATGAAAACTAAAGATAAATAACAAATATGCAACAATTATAGAACTCTCACAAGTAACAAATTGATTTTAGGTGACGAGCACTATTCGTTTTGCATGGTGGGCATTTGTGCCCGTCATGCTACCCATGTCACGGTTAATGCCAAGTTTTTACGTGGCGGGCGCTTTATATACGCCACGGAAAATGAGTTAAAAACAAAAAGGCCCGGTAGGGCCATCGAGCCCGCCGACATGATACCCACCGAGCCCGCCTATGCCGCCGTCGGGTGGCGGGCCCCGCCGCCGCTGGCGGATCCGCCACCGCCTCCGGCCGGAATCGGCACTCGGTGGGTCTGGATTTAGGTGCCATCGTCGCATCCTCCGCGCCCACCGCCGCCGAATCCGCCATGGATGTGCGTGCTCCACACGGATCCGCCATGGATCTTCAAGAGGAGAAGGTGAGGGATGGATTTGCAAGAGGAGAGAGAGAGAGAGAGAGAGAGAGAGAGAGAGAGGATGAGGGTCATATTGTGCGGATCGAATCCGCCATGGATCCACTTCGCCTCGCCAGACGCGTGGCTCGGGCGCCATCGCTGCCCTCGCACCTTGGCCCCACTCGTGCACCGACGCGGCTTGGATCGGCCTCATTGGCCACGGGATGGGGCGGGAGAGAGACATGTGTGCCACCGTCGCGGGATGGGGAGGAGCCCATCACGGGATGGGGAGGGAGAGCAACGCTGGGACTTGGTCCGAGGGACCGGCTGAATGAGTGGGTGAGGATGAAACTCTAATTTGTTGTAATATATATGGCCCGATAGGACCTGATTTGGGCTTAGTTGTGGGTCTCGGAGTTTTTTTTGTGTGATGGTCCTCTTTAACATGCCCGCCTCCGAAAATGGCTACGTTTTATACGGCGGGCCTTTATAAATTGGCCGTCCACGGTTAATCTATTTTTCGTGACGGACTATGCCCGCCACGGTAAACAAAAAAAATGCGCCACGAAAATCGGGGGGTATTAACCGTGACAAGCAAACTATGTGCCCGTCACGATAAATATTTTGCAGCATCACGCAAAATCATTTTGTTACCGGTGTCTGCGGTGTAACAAGTTTAAGCAGCCTATAATCACAGAACTATATCTCACCAACATTCATGAATGGGCGAATTATGGTTAACTTCTCAGCGTGCAACGGTTGGAGAGATTTATTAGACTTTCAGAGTTTAGGTTGGTGATGGCACTTTTCTGACATGCTCTCTAGAAATTCCATGAGCAGAGAAACGTGTTATCATCTGATAATCCAGCACAGTGTAGCAATATGTTTGATTGTTACACAGGAATCTTATTCACAACAACTACAGCAGTAAAGCTTTCGGACCTGCTATGAATATTTCAACCATCTACAAGCCCCGACAAGTTTATGGCCGCACCCTTGATGTTGATGACATAAGGAACAAAATTAACCTAAATTTCACCATACAAGTTCGATCTGGAAACAAGAAAAATATTTTATACACAGGCAATAATCTGACAGCTATAAATAACAGCAAAAGCCATTTTTTTTCTTTCTCTTTCCTTTCTCAAAAAGAGCTGTAGAAGAAGTAGAAATCGAGCCTCAAGCGCTGTCTGTTTGAATCAGAGCTTGTTGACGTCGACGTTCCTGAAGCTCCCGCCAAGCAACGACAGGGAGGCCACCGCCGTGCACCCTCCCCTCTGGGACGGCGACCACCCCTCCGTCTCTGCTCCTCTCCGGTGGCTGCACGGCTGCCGCCGTCAAGGATTTCATAGAGTGGGGACCAGCACCTGGGGAGGGATCAGCTCCTGCCTCCTCGTCGGCGCCTCAGGCGAGCCGCCGCAGTCCGACACCGTGCTCACGCCCGATGACGAGTAATCGCTGTTCATGTTCGCCGCGCTGGCAGACGGAACGATGCCGTGGAAGAGGCCCGCCTCGATCATGCCGCCGCGGCGCTGCTGCGAGGCCACCAGCGTGCCGTGTGCCGCGCAGAGCCCGCTCCGGCCGCGCGCGAACTTCTCGCAGCCGCCGCCGAAGTTGCACCGCTTCCCGCCACCGTGGGCCTTGCAGTACTCGGTGCTCCCCTGCGCGCTCTTGCCGCACCCGTCCACCCTGCACCGCTTGCCACCGCCGTGCTTCACGCAGCGGTCCGTGCGCCCGCGCGCGCTCTTGCTGCACCCGGCCACCGTGCACCGCTTCCCGCCGCCGTGCGCCACGCAGAATTCCGTGCCGCCGTGGACGCTCTTGGGGCACACGCCGCCACCCTCGAACATGCACCGCTTCCCACCGCCGTGCGCCTTGCACAGCGGCGTGCTCCCTTCGGCGCCCTTGCCGCACCCCTCGAAGACGCACCGCTTCCCGCCGCCGTGCGACTTGCAGTACAGGGTGCTGCCCTGCGCTCCCTTGCGGCAGTCGGGGAACTGGCACCGCCGCCCGCCGCCGTGAGATGCACAGCCCGACCCTTCCCTCGGCGCTCCTGATGCAGCCATCAACGGAGCACCTCTTCCCGCCGCCGTGCTTGATGCACCGCCCGGATTTGCCCCGCGCGGCTTTAGGGCAGTCAGGGTAGCCGCACCGTCGTCCACCGCCATGCGCGATGCAGTGATCCGTCTTCCTTCCGCGCTCTTGGTGCAGCCGAGCTGCAGGCACCGGCGTCCCCGCCGTGGGCCTTGCGGTAGGCCGTGCGGCTCTCGGCGCCCTTGTAACACCCGGGCTTCTGGCACCTCTGCCCGCCGCCATGGGCGATGCACAGCCCCGACGCGCCTCGCGCGCCCTTGGAGCACCCTTTGAACCTGCACTTCTTGGGATGCCGGCGTTGAGCCTGCTGTCCAGGATTGCTTCCCACGGTCACGACATCAGAGCTCACCCCACCAAATGAAGCCTCCGTCATGGATGCCGAAGGTTCAGTACCATCATTACTGTCGTCTGCATCATCTTCATCTTCCTCTTCGGCCGTGGAATAGTTTGGCCTCGGCGCGAAGAGCAGCGACGGCATGTAGCCGCCGGAGCTTCTCCTGGCGGACGTGGAGCCCTCGTCAACGGTGGAGAAGGAGATGATGGTTCCGGCAGGCACGCCCAAGTGTTTAGTTGCTCCAGCATTTGGCCCCTGATGAATCCCAAGGCTCAGCGCCCCTGGATCAGCGAAGGAGAAGCTCTGCCCGAACAAAGTTACAGGCGGTCTCGACTTGTCAGCTCCGGCAGGCTGCTGCTGATCAGAAGAGTTAATGTCCGGCTCCGGCGTTGGACCCAGCCCGAGGACTAGCCTGCATCCATCATCTTGAGCAGGCGCATGAATCGGCCTCTGAAAACCTCTGTGGCCATGGCTGCTGCTGCTGTTCACTGCTGAACCCAGCTGGTCTGTGCCAAATGTTATCTGACTCTGACCATGGCTACCGGTTGTGTAGCTCGTCAGTGAGAAACCAATTGACACTGCAGAATCATCCATGAGAGCCTGGTTTCCGCGGTGCAGGACACCCGCGAAACCGTTATTATTCATCTAGGCTGAGAACTTGAACAATACAGTGAAGCTGGTGGATGAACAACAATGAGGAGAGTGTATTTCTGCACAGTTGGATCAGTAGTTTACTGATCTGTTATATGTGTACAGTCGAGTAGACGAAGTGAAAGAATATCAGCAGCAGTGAAGTACCATCTGATCCACCACTAACAAAGCCTGATGTGTCTGCCCGGTCCATTACTGCCTTTGCTTCAGTATAAAATTTGTGATCCAGAAGGCACTTGACCTCTCTGATAGACAAAACCGTATAGTTGTGCTTACTGACAGTTGATCATCAATAAGAAGCAGAGGAAGCCATGGTGCACTGCCAGTGAATTTCTTCCATCAATAAAAAGCAGAGGAAGCCAATGTGCACTGCCAGTGAATTTCTTCAGACTACCACACTGAAAAAGGAGTAGGAAAACAGTTGAGATTCTGTTCTAGAAAAAACTTGGGCACATTTTGGCATGCAAGAATTTCACAACAGTATAATACTATCCCGTGAAATTATTGTACTCCAATACGGTGCTCATCTAGGGTTCACAGTTGACACAATCCGCCAAGTCATGCAACTGAACTTCACCATAGAACTACACAAGGAAAATCTCTATTTACCGCGCTTGAGAAAATGATTCATTACTGTGGCGCCAGTAAATATACAACAACCAATCATAATCAGGAAGAACATTGACCAAGGTTTTTTAATTAAAAAATGAATACAAGTTTCATTGGCAGACCACAAAGACAATGGTACACTAATAATTGAAGGTAAATAAACAAGGTAAAAGTACAAGTGGCCCGACTATTCTACTTGCGTTTGATATACGGCTATTTATTTTCCGATAATTAAATTACCTTGGGTGTTAGAGTTAGTTTTGACGAAGGAATGAAGAAGAAGAAAAAGATGCCGAGCACAAACATGAATCTGACAGAAAAAAAATCATCGAAGATGAGAACAAGGGTTTGTGGAATACAAAGGCATGTTAAAATTAAATCTTCTGTTCTCCAAAACAGGATACGTTGACATCTCGGCTTAACAAGTTGACTTTCCTAGCTGTCGATCCCTAGGTATGCTGTTGCGTTGTGCAAACAATTTTGAGAAAACGAGATGGATATCACATAACTTAATGCATGATTGTTCATGAAGCAGTCAGTGATGATGATACCAACCCGTAAAAACCTTGTTGCAGAAGTACATAATTCAGGTCATACCTACTGTATTCCGAAAAATTCCTATATTACAAACAGCTGGCCTGACCAGCTGGTTCAGAGCTCATACCCTTGAGCAAATTTTCAAAGACAATAGGAAGAGCGATTCAGTTGACTCAGACGATTCAGCGATTCCCACAGCCGCGAAAAAAGAATAGCAGATCCATGAGAATCGGTTCTTTTCAACGCGCGAAAACTTGTTGGCGTTCCCCCAAAAAAAGTGAAATCTGACTTGGGAAGTTGGTAGATATCATGAATAACTAAGCTAATTGCACAAAAAAAAGGTTCATGTAGTTCTCAAAGAAAATCAAAAGTATAATATTTTTGGAGAGAGTATTCTACGTAACGCTTGTTGCTCTAAAAATCATTGGAAGTGGGAGAAAATGAAGCAACATAGTAAATAGGAGCACACCGAATTGGGCTACCTACCGACACACGCCATGAACAAAGTAAGTTTATTTACTATTTTGGTGATGAAGATGCTGCTGCCGCTTTTGCCAGAAATGGAGAAAGGATAAAGATTCTTCACTTTGATTTTTGAAAAGAAAAAAAAAATAAAGAGGTACACCAGCTAGTCTTGATTTTGGAACGGTTTTATAAAGAAATCAAAACGGGAAAAGAATAGGTAGCGTAAAGCTCGGTAAACTAACAAACTCAAAGAAGGTTGTCTCGCACACCTTCATCGGAGACGGGGAGAGAGAGATTGAGAAAGACGGCGAAAACCTGAAGAGATGTCTAGAGCTCCAGCAGCATGAATTCTGGACGTCCCCGATCGAATTCTTGCAGCAACTCCGGTGACCACGTACTAACATGTGAGCCGGGACGGGACGGGACCGGACAGGACAGGACAGGACAGATCTGAAGGAACCGAACAGCAATTGCTTAACCTCCATGGCAGAAACCTCAAAACCCTCGAATGAATCAGCGGTCGGAATCAACAAACAAAAACAAGCCGCAAAAGCTCCCGTGCTTGACAGACATGCATGCCTAAGGAAGGCTAGCGAAAACGAGAGAAGAATTACGGGCATGGGGACGGAGATGGCAGAAACGCCGAGGGGTAGCGGAATGAATCTTGGCAAGGAAACAGAGGCGGAGAAGAGGAAGAGAAACGGGAGAGAATCACCCACCTTGCTATCCCACCCAGCGGAGAGAATCACAATCACAGTCACAGCAGGCGCAGGCGCGCAAAGAGAGGCAGAGAAAGAAAGGAGAGAACGGAGGGAGCGAGATTTTATTATGGATGGAGAGGCAGGGAGAGTGGTAGTCTGACGGAGTACTAGTACTAGGGCTGGCTGTGGTGCGGGGAGGTGGGCTCGTGCGAGCCAACGCCCGCGACGTCATGACGCGGCGGCGCCTTTCCCACGCGCACCTGGCTCCAGCGACTAGCCGCGGCGCGTCTCCGCTGGCCCGGCTGCGGCTGGCTACTGGAGCCGACGCGGACGGGGCGTGTTTCGCTCGCTGTCGCTGCTCTGCGCGCTCGCGGCATGTGTGGCCTATGTACGTTGGTGCGTTTCGCTGCCTGGCCGGGGTGGATTCCTCGACGCACCTCGCCACTCGGGCCGGCCTGCTTTTGTGGAATTGCGACGGCACATCGGTAGGTTTTGGAGGGAAGCTCTGGTGGGCTGCTCTGCTCGCGACGTTTTCGGCATCTTCCTCCCTTCACTGCATCTCCATCTTCCGATGAAAGAAAGTCCCTTTTTTTTTTTATCTCGTTCTTGACAGTTTTTTTTTCTCGAACACACGAAAGGTTTGCGGCGTCTTTTTGTATTAAGGACGAATGAAAAGTTGAAAGTTACAACGAAGCGCCATGAACGACGCACTAGGGGGCGGGCGAAGCCTAGAGCAAAATAGTGAGGGTGTCTCATTTTTTATAGATATGAAAATTTAATCTAAAACAATGGTGAAAAAAATCTATTCTTATAAGTGATTTTTTAATATTTTTGGGGTGCACAGGCACCCCTACCACTAACGTGGCTCGCCTCTGCTAGGGGGAATAGAATTATACAAATAGCTCGGCCCTCCCTAGCGAGAAAAGACTCATTCTAAACAATTGAAACCATGTTGGTAGTTTTTACCAAAAGTGTCTTAACGCTTGCTTTTGTATATACTTCCTTTCTTCATTCATTTTTACACGTCACAGTAGTTTTATTCAAAGCTAACCACTGGAGTATTATCTTTCATAATCTTTTAAAAAAATCCTTCTAATTTCACAACGTATTATTTTTTTAAAAAAATCCTTATAATTTCACAACATATGGATTATATTATGAAAATACTTTTACAGTGAATCTTAAACATAAATTTGTTCGTTGTAACTACACGTTTGATTTTTGTATGACGCTTCTCGGCTTCCGCATGGCGCCAAAGCGCTGGAGCACTAAACATGTCAACAATATCGATCCACCTAATATATATACTAGGAACCATCATGACAGTTCTTCAAACGTGCACGGTGAACAAAAGCCATGAATTTTCTGATCGAGCAGAAGTCAGCAACTCAGATCTTTTTTATGGCTAACTCACATGACAAGTCAACAACTTGAGTGCTAGATCAACCTCTTTTTTACCTGAATTTTATCAGAAGCAAAAACTCCAATTTTAGCTATTGTTGACTTATGTTAGATTTACACTTAAACTTGTTCTAGAGTTACATCAACTACTTTGATGTAAGTTTTAGGTAGAATATACGAGATAGTAAAACTGAAAGAGGACTATTACTACAAGGCTGCTCTCCCCTCTAGATTTCGCGACCAAAGACCATAACAAAACACAAAGTCTAAAACGCAATCAGCGACTCACCCTATCAGAGAGCCGCCGTGTGTACTCGTCCTTTCAGATTCATTGACTAGTGAATCTAATGCTCCTGCCAATGATGATACACGGTCGACCACACACACATGATTGAGGAAAAAAAATATCAAGATCGAACGACGTCCTAGCGTAAGTAAACAAAGTTCAAACAGCACAAGCTATGCAACAAGAAACCGCGCAACAAGTGAACGGTGCCACGGACCACGGGGACTGGATGGACCAGCTCTCTCTCTTTCTGGATCTCCTCGTCTGGACAGCAGTGCTCACCCCATCGCTTTCAACGAAAAGAGAGGGTCAGGCTCACGCATGAGCTGTGCAGGAAAAGTCCTATGCAGCGACACGATCGTGTGATTGGCTAAGACATTACGTGCGCGACCTGCATTTGTTGGGGCCTCTCATTTTTGGATCCATGAATTGAACGCTTGAATTGGTTTGGTTTGGTTGGTTGGTAGCTTAGCTAGATTCCTGTGTGGGAGTGGGCCGTGTGCTTATATCGCTGTTGCTTTGCGTCCACTTGCAGTGATGCTTACGGGTGTATGGTGTCTCAACATAAAAAGGAACTGTGTTGTGGAGCATATATAGGCTTGATTGCTGCTTTTATATAGCTATCTTTGCATTGGCATCTTTACATGCACGCGCGTTTGATTTCAGTAGCTGAAAATTGTGGATGACCTAATATATGCACTAAGTAGTCCATTTAACTGCTAAGTACTTAGTAAAAAAAAAAAGGGTGCATTGTGTGCCATGGATATCATTGTGTACCATAAACCCCACCCTCAATCCCTTCAAGGCTTTGTTGTTATATAAGGAGACTCGACTTTCCACAGGTTGTTGAGAAAGTATATCCCAAAGAACGACTTGTACGAGCCCTTCTTAACATGTACTCCTCCATTCCAAATTATAGTTCACTTTGGTTTTTTAGATACATTAATTTTGCTATGCGCCTAGTTATACGCTATGTCTAGATACATAATAAAACAAATAAATCTAGAAAATTTAAAGTGAACTACAATTTAAACGGAAGGAGTACAATGATACAAGTCACTATAAGAGGTTTTTGAACCCCTAACGGTTAGGTGGTTGGCGGAGAACCAACCACCGAGCCTACTACTAGTGTGTTTGCACCATTGTGCAACAAGTAAAGTTCAAGTAAACATCTGCCTTGTCTTCTTTATTTTTATTTGTTGACGTGTCTCCTTCTCATATGAAGTAATTCTAGTACATATAAAACTTTGTGTAGTTTTTTTTTCTTTTTGAGATTACACGGTACAATGCAGACGCTCAACACACGCACACTCACCCTTATGAACACGATGCGCTAACCCTACCCCCGTGAGCACCTTTGAAAGTAGAATGGGTAATCAAAACACCACTCTTGTTGCGATCAATTGGTTAGGTTTCTTGTCGTGGTGCGATATCGCGGCGACCACCGTCACGCGATGTCGACTGGCTAGTGCGTTCTCCGAATGGCCTAGCTCTAGAGACAATGACACAATGTTTATACTTGGTTGAGGGGCAAGATCGGGCTCCCTAGTCGGTGTGATCACTATCCGAGCTCAAACGCTCATACCGGGGTGCGTACATAAGCGGATCGAGAGAGGAGCGGCTCCCAAGTCTCTCGTGATTGAGGCTAGTGCCAATATGAGGGGTGAGTGGGGGGGTTTGTGTGTGGGAACTTGGGTGTGTTGTCTCGCCTCCTTTTTTACCGAGAGCCCCGCCCCTCCTTTTATAGTGGCAAGGGGAGCAGGACATATGAGCTCTCCGAGTTGAGGTGAGAGTGGATAGAACAAGGAGCCATGGAGGGGCGGGTAGGTGAAAGAGCTCCGAACGAGCTCGTTGATTGGCCAGGAGCTCTCTTCGAGCACTCGGTAGCTTTGGATGTCGGAATCGGTCATCGCCGCACGCGGGAATCCGGTGCAGGTGATGACCGAGTGTCGCCTCGTCTTCGATCGTAGTTGGAAGCTGTCTCCTCGGTATGGGTGGGGCGGCCATGCCGCCGACGCAGAGATGCGCCCGCATGTACCCGTAGGAGATTGTAGCTTGAGAGTTGTTGGACGCGACGAGGGTACGACGAGGGAGCTCTGAGGGGCGAGCTCTTTGGTCGGGCAGGAGTCGTCTTCGAGCTCTTCGGTGGCCTGGATGCTGAAATTGATCGCCGCCGTACGCGCGAATCGAGGTTTGGGCGGTGGCCTGGCGTCGTGCCGTCCTTAATCGTGGTAGGAATCGATCCGTCGACATGGGCGCGGCCATGCCATGGATGAGGCTTCGCACGCCGATCGTGCTTGAGGATCTTGTGGCGATCTTTGTTGAAATCGATGGGGTATGGCGGTGTGATGGAAAGGACCTCCTCTGTAGCTGTAGCGGCTGGCGTGGCTACAGCCGATGCTTGTCGGGGAGCAGTTGGCCAACTCTCGTATTTGGCGGCGGCGTGGAAGATAGAGCGAGCTCTTCCGCCGTCGTGGGGTCCGTTGAGCTCGAGCTCGGGCGAGGCGGGAAGAGGTCCTCGTATAAAAGGTCGTCGTCATGCGGATGAGAGCTCACTCGGGGGAGAGCTCTCTTGAGGCGAGAATGTGCCCCTTGGTTCTCGAGAGTTCACGCGCGTCGGGCCCGGGCAAAGGCGAGAGCTCGTCCACGAGCGCGGAGCTCTTTGGAGGATAGTGACCTCTTCGCGTTGACCGAGTGGGCTCTTAGCTTGTTGACGTCGATCGAGGAGCTCATTCTTAACGTCCCGAATATCGATCCCCACAGTAGCCCCGAGCATTTGGAGAGAAGGGAGTCTCTCTCGGATCTTTGCCGCCCGCACGGTAGCTCTTGTTGCGGAGGTTCTCAAGCTCGGGAGTGTCTTGGGCGTGGGTGCGCGCGAGCGCACCCGTGGGTGTAGCCCCGAGGCCGTGGAGAGCCGTGAGCTCTTACGGAGGCTTTTTAGAATTGTCGTGGGATCATCGACCCGTTGCCAAGCGGTGTGAAGATGGTGAGCTTGAACCCGATCTAGCCTTGTTGGCCAAGATCGGCGCTCGGTGAGCGGGCCGTCGGATGGTCCAGGTGAGGCCGAGTTTGTTAACTTTCGTTCTCGACGATCGGCTAGTGGATCGACCTCGATCGAGGGGCCCGACTTCCGTGGTCCTCGAGCCCCCGGGGTTGCCCGGAGGCGAGGTGCTTCCTCCTCGAAGAGACCGGCTTGGAGTCGTTCGTAGCCTTCAGATACCTGGATGCGCACGAACAGAAGCCCCCGAGCCCTTTCGAGTGCTTTCGGGCGTGGGCCGTCGGCGCCGGCTCGCGGTGCTCTCGGCTCTCACCGCTTTAGGGCGGCGCAAGGAGCTCTCAAGTCGGAGCTTGACCCTTGGAGCCTTCGGGCGGTGAGCTCGCGCCACGAGCCCGGGCTTCGACGTTTCGGCCGTTGCGTCGAGCTCTCAACGTTTTATACGTTATGTAAAAAGAGCCGTTGGGATTTTACCGTTGGAGCTTTTACCGTTGGCCGTCGATTACCGCCTTAATGTCGCGGCGGTTCGGATGCCGGGGTGTCGCACACGCGCAATCTCGCGACGGTGGTTGCGGGCGGATGTGACGGGAGGTGGGTCCCCTTGCGGCTTCTTCTCGACGCCTCCGCCGGGCCGTAGTTCCTATAAGCGGGCGGGGTCGGGGAGCGGATTCACCTTCCCGTTTCGCCTTCCGCTTTTCTCGCTAAGAGAGTCCGGCTCGCCGCCGCCTTTTGCGATTCAGCCTCCCACCTCCCCCTTCCCGCCGATAGTCCGTCGCGAGAGTCGAGATGGGTTCGTGGCGGCCGTCGGCGGTGAAGGAGTCGTTGATCGAGAGGTGCGGCAACGTCGGCGGGCTCCGTACCGCGGACGGGCGATGGAGTGGATCGTCCAGCCGGCGTCCCACAGCGGTCCCGACCCGCGGATGGGTGCGTGGTGTCGATTCATCGCCTTCCATGAGCGCGGCTGGGCATGCCCGGCGGATGATTTCTTCCGGCGTATCATCGTCTTTGGGCGTCGAGCTCCGGACCGACGCCCAACGGGGTCTTTGCTCCCTCTCGGCGCTCCACGATCCGCGGCGAGGGCCGGTTGGGGATCCCCAACGGGAGCTTTTCAAGCACTACGTCTTTGCCAAGATCCGGCCGCTGCCCAAGAGCGGCGGATCGGCTCCCGATAGCGGCATGCCGATGCGATTACGCGGGGAGGGTCCGCGAGACCTTCCCGGAGGGCGACTTCCCGACCGCCAATCCGGGGTGGAGGGACGAAAGTGGTTCTACCTAAAGAACGACCCGTCCCATCCTCTGCTGCGTATTACACCGTCGCACCTTCGCGACGGAACTCGGTGTGGCGTGAAATGCCGCGCAAGAGCTCTATGGCGGAGGTGGAGACGACCGTGAACAAGATCAGGCCGCTTTCCGGGATGCGGGTTGACGGTGAATCATATCATCGCGGACGGCTTCGGAAGGCGGTGGTGCCCTCCAACGTCGGACCCTGCGTGTGGGAGATGGTGGAGGATGATGCCCGTTCAGGGGACAGCGAACGCCCCGGTCTCACCGTCGATCAGGTCGAGTTCGGATGAGGGCGGTGACCAAGGCGAGGGGCGAGGTCGCCGGTGCGCCGCGATCTGCCAAACCGGAGACATCCGCATTGGTAAGAGCTCCTCGTTCGGCCCCGACCCGTGTCTTCGGTGATTGATTCCCCATGAGCTTCTCCGGCGGGTTCGAGCTCTTCGGGTTGGCGAGGTGCGGCCATTCGGCTCTCGGCCTCCTTTTCCCGCCGCCATTCAGGGAGCTCCCGCCCGACGGGGCGTGGTCGCTCGGCGGTGGTGGTGAGCGTGCTTCCGGAGGAGGTTGAGCCCGTCGTCGTGCTCGGGGAGCTCCGACATCGCCGAGAACCACGGCCGAAGAGGTTGGGACCTCGTCCGGCCCCACGGCCGACGCCCCTGGTGGTGCCGCCGGCGCGTGCGCGGGCCCGCCCCTTAGCCTCAACTCGCGCCCGTGCCCAAGCCCGTGACGCGAGCCGGTCGCTTCGGGCGAGGGAGGGTTAAAGCTCCGGCGCCCGGAGAAATCGAAGAAGAGGAAGACAGCCGCCCGCGGAGGTCGCAGGCGGCCGTGGCAACCTCCGGCCCGGCGCCCCGGTATGAGTGTTCGACTGCTTGTTACGTTGCGTGGCGGCGGCCTCGTATCCGAAAACGCCGGACCGGCGTGTCGAGTTCGGCGGTGCGGGCTCTGGAGCGAAGCGGTGAGCACCATGGCATTTGTGATGATGAGCTCGGCGTCGGCGGGCTTCGCCCCACGTTGGTGAGCTGGCGACGCGGGCGGCGAGCTCAGCGTTATGGAACAAGCCTGGCGACGGTGGCGGAGACGGCGGTGGCGGCTCGGCGGCGGGTTCAACGATGACGGCGTTGTTCCGTTCAAGGACGCCGTGTGCGACCACCGCCCTCGTTCCCACGAGGAGCTTCGCCGCGCCGGGGCCCCTCATCGGCGCCGGCCGTCCCCCGTGAGCCGCGCGAAGACGATTTTGAGCTCGATTGAGGAGCCCCAACCGGCGTCCTCGGGCGTCCGCGCCCGAGACCTCTGTGAGCTCCTCGGTGGCGACGGAGATGGGGACGGCGGTCCCTGGGGGCCCACGGCCGGAGGGCCCACCGAGAGGCCGGCAAGAGCTCGAGATCCGTCCTCGGGCCGAGGAAGCCGCCGTGGAGCATCTCGTCGTTGATGTCTCTGATGATGAAGGGATGGCGGAGGCGGCGAGGATCGCGGGCGAAGGTGAGGGCCCGTCGGAGCCGGGTCTTAGGAGATTTCGCCGGGTCCCTCCAGGGTACCCCTTCCTCGCCACCGGGAGGTCATGAGGAACGGCGCCCCGGTGTCGGTGCGTTGTCGCGCGGCAAGCGCCCGCCCAAAGGGCGTGGACGTCGTTCTTCCGCCGACCTATGCCCCGACGGCCCCTAGCAGCCTACGCCATCCGAGGATCCGGTGTGCGTGCTCCGCCCAGCGCAGGTTTGAAACCGCCATGACGCGAGACGCCTTTCCTTGTGTATCCCGAGTTGCTCACGCGTTTGCGTTTCTCGGGGTGTGCAGGACTCCATCCGGGGTACAACCCGGTGACCCGGCCACGAGGGCCGGCGCTTCGTCGGGAGGTCGGTCGGGGCGGCGCTGAGCCGAGTGAGGAACTCGGCGCGACACGCTTCAACACGGTTCCTCGGCGCCGACGGAGGACGCCATCGGGTTCATTCGCGACGCGGGAGGGACGTGCTTCCCGGCGGCACAGATGGGGCCGGGGCCGCTCTCGGCAGAGGCGGCTCGGCGAGAGGAGGAGCTCGAAGGCCGCGCCAGCCGCGCAGCAGAAGATGCAAGGGGAGCTCGGCGGCCTCCGCCGCCGCCGAGGACAAAGCTCCGGCGCGCGGACGGCGGAGGCGGAGTCCCTCTACAAAGGAGAAGACGGAGACCGCCGAGTGCCTCCGTCGCGCGACGCCGAGCTCGCGGGTGAGTGTCCTCACTTCTATCTTGCTTCCTTGTCGCCAGTGTTTGGGGCTGATCGTCCTCGCCGGCGGGACCTCAGCGTATGACCGCGAGGCCGCCGAAATGTGGTGCTGTTGCCATGCGACGATCGCGGAGAGGGACCGGCTCAACGCCGAGAACGAGAACTTTGGCGCAACGAGCAGGGGCTCTACTCTGAGCTGTGGAGTAAGCGGGCGACTGCTTCTCGACTTGGTTTTTGAGCCGTGGTGACTCTTGTGCTGAGCCATCTTCTTGTTTTGCGGGGGAGAAAGAGAAGTCCCTGGAAAGCGGCCCGAGACGTCGAGGAGAAGGCCAGGAGAGGCTTCGCCGAGGCCTCCCCTCGCAAAACACGCAGCTCGCTGCCGGGAGAAGGAGGCGGACTTGAGCGCACCCCGGCACCGGCCTCGTCGATGCGCCGGAAGGGAGGTCGAAGCCCTCCGGGAGCGCGCGACCAAGGCCACGGAGGAGGCCGAGCTCGAGCTCGGCGCGGGAGCCTCGCGCCCATGGTGGATGACGCCCGTGATGTCCTTGGCGTGGAGGAGGCGGCGGACCCGCCACGCGGTGTCGGCCCTCCCGCCGCTAAGGTGACAGAGGACGCCGGCGGGTGGTCCACAAGGCGATCAGCGTCGTCTTCTCCCACTACCCTCGTTTCGAGGTCGGCCTCGTGAAAATGGGGTGGCGCCGGGTGTCGACGACGCCCGACACCGAGCGGAAGGTTCTTCTTCGCCGAGGCGGCCACCGCGGAGCTTTCCGCCGAGCTCTTCAAGCTCGCCGCAGAGGAGCTTGAAGTCTTCGAGCCCCGGCCGGTGGGGGACGGAGCAGCCGAGGAGCTTGCCGAGGAGGAGGGTACCGCGGAGGACGTTCTGCCCAATAGCCGCTAGGCGGGGTCTCTCCACCTGCATAGGGGTAGAAGTTTCTAAGTCCTTGTAATCGAGGCATTTTGTAAAAACTCATGGAAGCATGTGCTGTTGTTAATGGAAAGCGTCTTTCCCCTTTTGCCGCACTCAGTTTCTAGTTTGACTTTTGTGAGCTCGTGACTTGGAGAGCCGAGTGGCGGGCCGTTTCGGCCGGGCCGGGCGCTGAGTCTGTTAGGCAGTCGCGCCATGCTCTAAGTTCGTTGAGCTCAGGACTTAGTCGTTTCGAAACATCGTTTGGGCCGAAAGGGGAAAGCGTGGGTTCTTGAGTATGAGCTCGTTGCTGAGCTCTAAGCTCGTGAACTTTTGCGAAAAAACGGTGTGTTGAAACGATGGGGTGTGCCCCCCATTCCTTGTAGCCCCCGAGCAAGGGCAGGCCTTTGCCTGGGCAAGGGTCTGTCGTTGCTTAGTTTCAGTTGAGCTTAGGGTGCAAATTCGAGATGCTTGCACAGGTTTTTGCATCGAATTGGTGTTTTATTGAGCTCTTGCAGCTATAAGGTTTCGAAGTATATCTTAGGGATAAAAGCGGCGTAGCTGTTCGATGTTCCATGCGTTGGTGAGGGCTCGTCCCTGGTGGTCCTTGAGCTTGTATGCGCCCGGCCTCAACACTTGGTCGATGATGAAGGGACCCTCCCACGGGGCGGAGAGCTTGTGCTTGTCCTTCGAGCTCGGACTCGTCGTAGGGACGTGATCGCCGACGCCGAAGGCTCGTCCCCTTGACGTGTCGCTCATGATAGCGCCGCATGGATTGCGTGTACTTGGCGGAGTGGATGAGTGCGATGTCGCGAGCCTCGTCGAGCCTGGTCGGCGCGTCTTCGAGCAGCGCTTGGTTGTTGTGCTCGCCGAAAGCTCGAGCTCGTGGCGAGCCGCACTCGAGCTCGGTGGGGAGGACCGCCGGACCCGCCAAGACGCAGGAAGAACGGGTCCGTCCGTGTGGCCCCGCGGGTGTGGTGCGGAGGCTCCATACCACCGCGGGGAGCTCGATGAGCCATCGACGAGCCGTACTTTCAAGCCTTCGAAGATGCGGGACTTCACGACCTACAGGATCATCCCATTAGCGCCGCTCTACCCGCCCATTGGTCCGGGGTGGTCGACGAAGAAGCCGCGGTCGACGCGGATGCCGCGGATCGCTGCACCGGGGCCGATGAAGACCTCCCCACGGTTGGTGCCATTGTCGGTGATGATCGAAGTTCGGGACCCCAAAGCGGTGGATGATGCCGGTGAAGAACTTGACGGTCTCCTATTTCGGCACCGTGCGATGGGCATGACCTCGATCCACTTGGAGAACTTGTCGATGGCGACGGGAGGTGCGTGTATCCTCCGGGTAGTCCTCTGGGAGTGGTCCCACCATGTCGAGGCCCCGCAGATCGCGAACGGCCAGGTGAGGGGGGATCGTCGGGAGGGATTGGGCCGGAGGTGCGTCTCGCTGGCAAAGAACCGGCACCCTCGCAGCCGGACGACTGGGTGGCGTCGGCGGGCGGTCGGCCGAGGAAGCCTTGGCGAAAAGCTTTCCCGACAAGAGCTCGCGGGTGCTGGCGTGGTGGCCGCACTCGCCGCGTGGATCTCTTTGACGAGCTCTTCACCTTGTTCGGTGGTGATGCAGCGGTGAAGGATGCCGCTCGCCCCGCGTCGGTAGAGCTCTTCTCCCACGAGGGCGAAGGCCTTGGCCCTTCGGGCTGGTCGTCGTGACTCCTCCCCGCCCCGGGGGGAGCTCGCCTCCTTTTAGCCATCTTAGTAACGGGATGCGCCGGTCCGGCCGCCGGGACGACCGGACTCGGCGCCCCCCGAGCCACCCCCGAGCCGGCCCGAGCCCGCACCCGAAGAGCTTGCAAACAGGCAGGCCCTCGAGTCGGGAGAGCTCGATCCCTCGGGGACATCGATGTCCATGGGGTCCGGTCTTCGAACTTGAGCTCGCGCCCTCTGGAGCGGGCTCCTCTTTGAGCCGTATCGAAGGTTTGCATTGCTCGTGCATGAAGACTCGGGGAACCCGGGCAGGCGGTCTGATGCGAGTTTGGCGAGGACGTCGGCGTCGTTGTTGAGGTGGCGGTGGACGTGGTTGACCTCCAGCCCGTGGAAGTGCTCCTCGAGCTCGCGGACCTTTTGATGGTATGCGATCATCTTTGGGTTAACGCAGCGACTTCTTTCATGACCTGGTTCTTGACGAGCTCGGAGTCCCCCGACTCGAGGTGCGGATGCCGAGCTCAGCGCGATGCGGAGCCCATTCACCAACGCCGCACCGACCACGCCACGTTGTTGGAGGCGGGAAGTGCAGGGCGATCGAATACCTCATGTGCACCTTTTTAGGAGAAGTGAAGACGAGGTCGACGCTGGCCCCGTACTTCTTCACCGATCCGTCCGGCGCAGGACCCGGCACTCGATATTGTCCGGCCTCGGGGGCGGCTCGATCTCGGTCCACTCGCGACGAAGTCCGTCAGGGCTTGAGACTTGATGGCGTCCCTAGGCGCATAGATGATCTCAGCTCCCATGAGCTCGATTGCCCATTTAGCCATACGGCCCGTAACCCGGGGCTGCTGGATGACCTCTCCAAGAGGGTACTTGGAGACGACGGTGACCGGGTGGGAGTCGGCGTAGTGTCCGAGCTTGCGCCCGGTGATCGAAACGCGCACACGAAGCTTTCGAGCTGTGTGTAGCGAGTCCTCGTGTCGGTGAGGACCTCACCGACGGGTAGACCGGCGCCGCACCTGAGCGCGTGCCCCTCCTCCTCTCTCTTGACGACGAGTGCGGTGCTCACCACCTTCGAGGTGGCCGAGATGTAGAGGAGGATGGGCTCATTGGCGGCGGGAGCGACGAGCACAAAGTGGCCGGCAAAGAGTCGCTTTCAGCCGAAGTCGAGAGCTTGCCGGGCCTCGCCGGTCCAGAGAAGCGCCAGTCTTCTTGGCCAGCCTTGTAAAGCGGAGGCTCCGCTCCCCGAGTCGAGCTATGAAACGACTTAGCGCCGCGAGACAGCTCGCGGAGCGCTGCACGCATTTGACGTTCTTGATCGGCCCCATGTTCGTGATGGCGGCGATCTTTTCGGGTTGGCCTCAATGCCACGCCGGAGACGATGAAGCCGAGCAGCTTCCCTCGCGGGACCCTCGAAGACGATTTTTCGGGGTTGAGCTTGACGCCGAACTCTCTGAGCTTGGCAAAGACCTTTTCGAGGTCCGGGATGAGATCTTTCGAAAGTGCTTTGTCTTGACAACGATGTCGCCGACGTAAGCTTCCACGAGCTTTCGAGGAGCTCTTTGAAAACTTTTCGCATGCACCTCGGAAGGTGGCGCGGGCATTCTTCAAACCGAAGGGCATTGTCACGTAAATGTAACGCACCAAACAGAGTGATGAAGGAGGTGGCGAGCTGGTCGAGCTCGTTCATCGCTATCCGGTGGTAACCGGAGTAGGCGTCGAGAAAAACAGAGCGTCTCGCACCGGAGGTGGAGTCAACAATTTGGTCGATGCGGCGGCAAAGGAAACGGATCCTTTGGGCATGCCTTGTTGAGGCCCGTGTAATCAACACACATTCTCCATTTCCCATTCTTCTTCTTGACTAGTACAGGTTGGCTATCCACTCGGGATGATATACCTCCTTGATGAACCCGGGCGGCTAAGAGCTTATCTATCTCCTCGGCGATTGCCTCGCGCCGATCGTCGCCGAAACGCGTCTAAGCCTCGCTTCACCGGCCGAGAGCCGGGTTTAATGTTCAAGGAGTGCTCGGCGACTTCCCCGGTATGCCGGGCATGTCGAGGCCCTCCACGCGAACACGCCGAGGTTCGCGGGAGGAAGTCGACGAGCTTCGCCTTCCTATTTAGGAGTGAGCTCGGACCCTACGCAGAGGGTGCGCCCATCCTTATCGACCTTTATCTCCTTAGCATCCTTCTCAGCTCGAACGCTCTCCGCGGCCCTTGTTGAGCTCATCGGATGAGCTCGACCCCCGAGCCGCTTGAGCTCTTCAGACGAGCTCGTGCTCGCAGCCCTCTTGAGCTCGGGGCGTCCTCCGCGACCGTGAGCCGCCGCCATCTTTGGCAACGCTCGCCGATCTCGATCGCGGCGTCGGGCAGATCGACGGCGGCAACCTCGCGGCCGAACGCGTGCTCGAAGGTGGAGTCGATGGTGATGACTCCTTTGGGCCCGGGAATCTTGAGCTTGAGGTAAGTGTAGTTAGGAACGGCCATGAATTCTCGATAGCACGGCCGCCCCAAGAGCGCTGCGTGGTAGGCGTGACTCAAGGGAGCACCTCGAACGTGAGGACCTCCCTTGCGGAAGTTGTCCGGGGTGCCGAAGGTGATGGGGAGGTCGATTCGCCCGAGCGGGATCATCCGCTTCAGGCACTACGCCGTGGATCGGTCCGGGCGAGGGGCGGAGGCGTGCTTTTGGTGATGCCAAGGGCTTGGAGCGCATGGACGTAGAGGAGGTTGAGGCCGCTACCCGGTCCATCAACACCTTGCCGAGGCGCTTTGGTGCCGATGATGGGATCGACGACGGCGGGTATCTCCCCTGCACGGACATGCCGGGGTGGTCCGCCTTGTCGAAGGTGATCACCGAGCTCGACCACTTGAGGTAGGTGGGCGTTGTAGGCTCGGTGAAGAGGACCTCGCGGCGCCGTGAGCTTTCGGTCGACGCTTGGACTCATAGCCCGGAGCTCCGCCGAAGACGATGTTGACGGCGCCGCCCTCGATGTAGACGTCATTGCCGCCGCCGCCCTCGAAGCTCGCGCCGTGGGCTCGCCTGTCGCGCTTGCCGCCGCCCTTCGCGTGCCCATCACGTGCTTCTTCGGGGAGCCGGCAGTCCTTCATCTTGTGCCCGACGGGACCTTCGTGATGCGGGCATGGGGCCTCGAGCATCTTGTCGGTGTTCCTTGTTGACGGCCCTTCGCCTCCCTTGGGAGGGGTCTTGCGCCTATCCGTGACGGCGACGAACTCCTCGTCGCCGCCGCCGCCGGGGACGCCGCTCCTCTTGTTCTTCTTCTTGCGGGAGCGGGAGCGGGAGCCGGATCCGCCCGCAGCCTTCGTCTGCCGCCCTGGGCTTGCCCTTGCCCGTGACGGCGGAGACGCGCGCCGTCTCCCTCGGCATGCCCGGTGGCGAGGTCGAGGAGCCCTTCACGGACTTGGGCTTTGACGCCGAGCTTGCGGATGAGGTTCTCGCAGCGGTGCCGAAGGTGAACGCGGTGATGATCTCGGAGTCGGAAGCCTCGAGAGGTTGTTGCAGAGCTCGAGAAGCGCCTCGATGTAGTCGCGCAGGCTCTCCCCCCTTCTTTCGCTTGCATCCGCGCAAGTCCTGTGTCGTGCTTGGCCCTGGCGTGAGGTGCCCGGAAGTTGCCGACGAAGACATCGCGCAGTCCTCCCGGGGCCGCGGATGGTGCCTCGCGGCAGGTGCTCGAGCCAGAACGAGCCGAGTCCGCAAGATAGAGAGGCGGGTTACGGATGATGAAGTAGTCGCCGCCGGCGCCGCCGGCCCGGCACCCGAGACGATAGTCCTCCCCCACGTGGCGGATCGGCCTCCCCGTTGTACTTTTGCACCGAGGTCGGAGCTCGGAAGCGTGAAGGAACGGGCCTCGCGGGATGCGTGAACCGAATGCCTTAGGGCGCCTCGAGCTTGAGCTCGAACGGGCGGCGGTCTCGCTTTGGCGATGGGCTCCGCGCCGCCGCGACGGGCGCCGGCTGCGACTCTTATCCTCCTCGTTGCCGCGGTCGCCACGCGGCGCTTGCCGCACGCGGCGGGACGTTTTTCGTCGCCGCCGCTGTGGTACATCTCGTCACCCCCGGGACGTTCTTGTCCGCGCGGGCCTCCGCCTTCGCCGGGCGTTGATGGTGTCGCGCTGCCGCGGTTCTCGCCGATTCATCGGGCGCCGCGTGAACCTCGGGGATGAGAGGAGGCCTCGTGCTCTTCCCCGGCCGCCGATGAGACGCGAGCTCGCCGCCGCCGCACCGCTGCCTCCGCCACGAGCTTTTGACTTGCTCATGGGTCCGTGCGCCGGGGTCCCGGGGGGACCGGTCCACTCGCAGGAGCAAGGCGGCGGTCGCCGTTTCTCGGGGAAGCTCTTCGAACACCGTGGGAGCTGCTCGGCATCGTCGCGTTGATGCGGTCACGGACATCCCGAGCTCGAGCTTGTGCCGTGACGGCGCCGCCCCTCCTCGCCGGGCGAGGAGGGCTTCGCGGTTCCGAGTCGCGCCGCGGGCCGAGCTCTTCGAGCTCTCCAAAACCGGCCTTGACACGATCGGGGCGGGTCGGCGGGCGCTACGGCGGAATTTTGGGGCGTGTGCTCGAGTCACCGGAAGGATGGCTATTGAGCGCCCCTCGGGGTGTGGCACACGAACACCGGGCGTGTGGGTCGCACCGCGAGGCTCATCTCGCCGAGGGCGAGTTCGAGCTCGCGGACCGCGGGTCGGCCGGGGTTCATTGCCCCAAAAGAGGGGAGACCCGGCTGGCCATCGGGGTACATCTTGGCGTGACGCCGCCGTGAACTCGTCCATCGACAAAGCGGCCTCACCGGGCGAGCCGGAGGACGACGTTGGCGATGAGAAGGTGACATCTCGGAAGAGAGCCGCGTGGGCTCGCGTCCCAAGATGTCGGGGAGGAGGTCCTTGATCGGGACGAAGAAACGGTCCGGCCGCCAGACGGATGGGAGTGGCGGGCTCGGTGGAGCCCCTCGCCCCATGTCGGCGAGGACGGAGTCGGTGGCGCCACGGAGGCGCGCGGGGATGTCCTCACGCTGCACGGGCGGGCGAAGACGGCCCCACGAGGGACTTCTTCGGGCCGGGCGTCGGTGAAGTCGGCGCGCCGGCGCAAAGACGGGCGCTCCGGGCGGGGTGACGAGGAAGAAGCCATCGAAGTAGAAGATCGCCGCACCGCTCCCCCTACCGGGCGCGCCAACCGCCGTGGTTCGATATCGCGGCGACCACCGCCACAAGAATCGATCCGGCTAGTGCGTTCTCCGAATGGCCTAGCTCTAGAGACAATGACACAATGTTTATTTGGTTCGGGGCAAGATCAGGCTCCCTAGTCCAGTGTGATCACTATCCGAGCTCAAACGCTCATACCGGGTGCGCATGCGGATCGAGAGGGAGCGGGCTCTCAAGTCTCTCGTGATTGAGGCTAGTGCCAATATGAGGGTGAGTGCGGGGTTTGTGTGTGGGAACTTGGGTGTGTTGTCTCGCCTCCTTTTTAGCGAGAGCCCCGCCCCTCCTTTTATAGTGGCAAGGGGAGCGGGACATATGAGCTCTCCGAGTTGAGGTGAGAGTGGATAGAACAAGGAGCCATGGAGGGGCGGGTAGGTGAAAGAGCTCTCGAACGAAGCTCGTTGATTGGCCAGAGCTCTCTTCGAGCACTCGTAGCTTTGGATGTCGGAATCGGTCGCCGCCGTACGCGGGAATCCGGTTCGGGCGATGACCGAGTGTCGCCCGTCTTCGATCGTAGTTGGTCTCCGTCTCCTCGGTATGGGTGGGGCGGCCATGCCGCCGACGCAGAGATGCGCCCGCATGTACCCGTAGGGAGATTGTAGCAGAGTTGTTGGACGCGACGGGGTACGACGAGGGAGCTCTGGGGGCGAGCTCTTTGGTCGGGCGCAGAGTCGTCTTCGAGCTCTTCGTGGCTTTGGATGCTGAAATTGATCGCCGCCGCCGCGAATCGAGGTTTGGGCGGTGGCCGGCATCGTGCCGCCCTTAATCGTGGTAGGAATCGATCCCGTCGACATGGGCGCGGCCATGCCATGGATGAGGCTTGCGCACGCCGTCGTCGTGCTGAGGATACCGCGGGCGATCTTTGTTGAAATCGATGGGGTATGGCGGTGTGATGGAAAGGACCTCCCTCCGTAGGCCGTAGCGCTGCGTGGCTACGCAGACTTGTCGAGGAGCGTTGGCCAACTCCGTACTTGCCGGCCGCGTGGAAGATAGACGAGCTCTTCCGCCGCCGTGGGGTCCGTTGAGCTCGAGCTCGGGCGAGGCGGGAAGAGGTCCTCGTATAAAAGGTCGCCGTCATGCGGATGAGAGCTCACTCGGGAGAGCTCTCTTGAGGCGAGAATGTGCCCCTTGGTTCCGAGAGTTCACGCGGCGTCGGTCGGCAACGGCGAGAGCTCGCCCACGAGCGGAGCTCTTTGGAGGATAGTGACCTCTTCGCGTTGACCGAGTGGGCTCTTAGCTTGTTGACGCCGATCGGGGAGCTCATTCTTAACGCCCCGAATATCGATCCCCACATTTCTTGTGCACATCCGAGTTCAAGTCCTCGATTTGGCATAGTGCTTTTGTTTTTTCTGGATTTATTACGGGATCTAATGGCGCTATGCTTATAGTGGTAGGTGACGCCCCCATCGATAGCGAGGCTCTGTGGTGATTTTGTGAATTTCAAAATTTGTTGGCTCAAGTAATTTGGAAGTGTTCATAAGGATAAGGTTTGTGTACAACAATACAAGTCACTATAAGAGGTTTCTATTAAACGACTAAAGAAAGAGCGACTTGTAGGAGCCCTTCTTAACATGTACAACAATACAACTCACTATAAGAGGTTTTGAACCCCTAACGGTTGGATGGTTGGCGGAGAACCAACCACCGACCCTACTACTAGTGTGTTTGCACCATTGTGCAACAAGCAAAGTTCAAATAAACATAAATGTCAAAAAAAAAAAGTTCAAATAAACATCTGCCTTGTCTTCTTTATTTTTATTTGTTGACGTGTCTCCTTCTCATATGAAGTAATTCTGGTACATACAAAACTTCGTGTAGTTTTTTTAGATTACATGGTACAACGCAGATGCTCAACGCACGCACGCCAAAGCCCTATGAACACACGCACGATAACCCTACCATGTGAGCACCTTTGAAAGTAGAACGGGTAATGAAAACAACACTCTTGTTGTGATCAATTGGTTAGGTTTCTTGTGCACATCCGAGTTCAAGTCCCCGACTTGGCACGGGCGCTTTTGTTTTTCTCGATTTATTATAGGATCTAATGGCGCTATGCTTTCAAAGTGGTAGGTGACTTCCTCATCGACGAAGCTCTTGTGGTGATTTTGTGAATTTTAAAATTTGTTGGCTCAGTATTTTGGAAGTGTTCATAAGGATAACGTTTGTGTATGTGTGTTCGTAAGGGTGAGTATCCGTGCGTTGTGGATGTCAACGTTGTACCGTGTAATTCTAAAAAAAAAGCATTATTGTCTTGGGCTAAAAGCTCCGATATAAGAGGATATATATTGTGCACAAAAATAGTAAAAACAATCGAGTAATCAAGTCAAAGACAAAAGGCATCCGATTTGATTAATGTACTTTTCAAATTTTAAGTTGTTTTGACTTTTTGGTTCATTCCTTTAGTTATGTATCTAGTCATATTATTTTATCTAGATACATTACTAAATAGATTAAAAAAAAGTTAAGTGACATATAATTGAACGGAGGGAGCATACAGTAGACCACTCCATTTTTAGGTTCTCCATTTTGCATAGGTTATGCACAAGATTAAGTATAAACGATATCCCTCTGTTTCAAAAATATAAGACATGCATGGTTTGACTCAGACACAATTTTCAAAAACTCGATGTATGTTTTTTTTTTTTTTTTACTAAAAATGCCCGTGGCGTTGCACCGGGAGAAAAAAAAAACAATAGTATCTCGGCCAATAGACTTTATTTAACTCGAACATGAATTTTGAGAACCATGAACTAAGAACCATTTGGTAGGGCGATACGGCAAAACGACTTCAGCTATATAAAAGCATCTCTAACAGTTTGAAAATTTTGGTTTCTCAAATCTTGTTGTTTGTAAACTTGCAAAATAATATAGGAAGAGAAAAATGAGTTCATCTCCAAGAGTGTGACATAATTGGCTTGCAAAATCATAAGTTGGACCCACCCGTCTTATTTTGTCACGCCTAGAACAGTACCATGAACTTAGAACATACACATTCAGGCAACAGTACTGCACCTCCCGTCATCATGTTTGTCCAGTATTCACTTTGTTCCTTTGGAGCAAATACTACAAATAAAGATGAATAGATCAATGACCAATTCGATTAGCAATCTATAACTGGAGGGGCTGGTTTGCCCTACAGGGTTTTATTTAAATAAAAGAGTTAAAAGAGTCGCAAAAGTGACAAAAGCTACAGAACACATTAGGGAACAAACAAACAAAAAGAGAGATGCTACCTTTGCGTGCTCTGAATTTTTGCCCGACACGTGTATGCTAGCTGCTGCTGCTGGTATGCTAGCTGTTGCTGCTCGTATGCTAGCTGTTGCTGCTGTTCTTTTGCTATCATCAATGATCAGCAGGGCAAAAATTCAGAGCAGTCAAAGAATTCACGTTGGGCACCCTAGCAGCCTCGCCGGTGTTGATGATCGGGCAATCACGGCCTCGTTTAGATGGCTAAAGTTTCTAACTCTTTTTCCACTCTCTCTCTCCATCACATCACATTAAATACACCAAAAAAACATATATTCGAAGTATTTAAATGTAGGAAAAAAAATAATTACACACAGTTTAGATATACATCATGGAGACGATTCTTTTGAGTCTAGTTCTCCATGGTAGGATAATATTTACCACAAACAAACGAAAACGTCTTACAAGTTGCCTAAATTCTAACTTTTTGACGTTGAGTTAGAAATTTTGCCAACTAAACAAGGCCCACGTCGGGCACCCTACCACCCTATCGAAACCTGCTGCCAGAACCGAAGTGGATGAGTCCATACCTGAAACCTAGCAGCCGCCGGCGTCGCATGGACGGCGCGCAACTCGGCTTCTCGTCGAGGAGATATGGATCAGCGTGGGGAAACCCTTCGCGCCCTCGGGAATATGCGCGCTTGAAATACGTGTTGTATCTGGTCTGTCTCCGCTAGCGATAGAAATTTTTCCTTTGTTATTTCGGTATTTTCACGTGGGAGTCTGGTATATTAGGAGCAGAGGCAGACGGAAAAAGAGAGGCCAATTTTTTCTTTATTAGTAGATATAGATATGTATACACATATCCAAATTTAATAATGTTTGACCGGCACAAAAACATAGCAAACTCTTATTTTAGGATGGAGGGATTATGTTCTAGAGCTAGGCTCGTCCTAAAATAAATAAACGTGGTGTACGTACTCTCGTTGCAAAAAAAAAAAAACAAACAAATAAAAGAAGATGGTTACAGCGGTGAATAGCAGTACTGGTGCAGATTCTTGAAGCGTCCAATTATGGTGGTGCCGTGGTGGTCTCGTGGAGCAAATAATTGCATCCCCTCTCACGTTCAAGAGTCGCTCTGGCCTCAAAGGTTTGATTGGACGTGATGTGGGGTCAAGGCTCCCTGCCGGCTCGGCTCGGCTCCTCCGCTCGGGGCTCGGCTCGGCTGAATTTTTCCGTGCCGTTCACGCGCCCGAGGCGCCCCCGCGACTAAAAATAACCCGGCACGGCAGCGGCGCGCCCCACCGACGGGGACAGGGAATCCCGCCCCGCGTGTCAGTGACTGCACATGAATCTCCGCGGTGAGATTCCTGGTAACAGCCAGGCGCAATGGGTCCCCCCGTCTCGTGGCGCGTGAACCTCTCCCGGGGCCCCGGCACGCAGGTCCCCAGCGATAGGCGACAAGGGAGGAAAGGAAGGGCGCGGCCTCTCGCCGCACGCCACGTGGCGCGCCGCCACTCGCTGCCGCGTCCGGTCCCCCGCCGGATGGGTCCCGGTCTCGGGGAGGTGGGGTTGGTGGGTGGTGGTGACGTCAGTGGTGGGCATCGTCGTCGGCGGGTCGGGTTCATGCGAGGTTAATTTCGCATTCACTGGAATAAATCAAGCTGCTGCCATTGGTCGTATGTTTTGCATGCGTGACATTTTTTTTCACTCGTGCTCCGTACGGGAAGTTTTTCACGTGTCATGAACAAAACCGTCAACCGTCCTTGCAACGAGTTCACATATCAGAGGCTAGCTACATGACAGATCGATGTGGCTACGTAATGCAAGTTGCGTGCGTCCTGGAATTAGCGACTCGATCGATGCAAATGCAAGTGGTATATATGAAATATGATAGACGATTGACTAGCGCATCAAGATGATTGATCCAAAATTAGACGACGAACGTATACTCACACTACCGAATCCCGAATTGCCTTGTCGCCGTAAATTTCCCGGTCGTACACCGCATTCAAGGAAACTTATATTCCTTGTCCTGTTTATGTAAACCGCCAAGGAATATGTGTTTTCTAAGGCGGTTTTGAAGCACGGACAAAGGAATATTACTATTTTTCTTGAGTGTTATCCTTAACCGCCAAGGAAAATACCCATTTCCTTGAGTGTTGTTCAAAACCGTCAAGAAAAATACCCATTTCCTTAAGTGTTGTTCAAAACCGTCAAGTAAATTATCATTTTCTTGGGTGTTATTGACTTTTCTTGGAGGTCAGCACCCAAAGAAATCCTTATTTGTATTTTGGTGTCTCCTTTTGAAAAAACAATAATATCTCAAAGGTGTCTAAAATTCCTAAAATTTGGCATGAGATCATACCATGGCAATATTATCTTGCCATAAAATTTTCAAATCATATTAACAATGTATAGTGCCACTTTGCCTAAAATTTTCACAACTCCATACATCTCTCTTAGGGCCCGTTTGGATCCCTTGAATTTGGAGAAATTGGAATCTACTTAATAAATTAAGCTATTTAGTTTGGAATTTGAGATTCCCTAACTTTCCAAAGTTCATAAATAAGCCTATCTCAAATTCATAGGGTGGGAGATAGGAATTGAATTCCATGTTTGTACTTGCACTTTGCATGCACTTTGCACTTGCACTTTGCAACTGTCACCATGTTATGTTTGCACTTGCACTTTGCACTCTCCAACTCCATTCCATTAAATAAAGCATATATCACAATGAATTAAATTCCAAAGATCCAAACAAGGCCCTTATAGTTATATAACTATGTGAGGGATATATCATTTGCTAACAATGTATAATTCCACTTTGTTTAAATCATTTAATTTTTTTACAAAGATTATACATCCAAATCATGTTGTCATGCAAGTTTGTATAATTTTCTAATAAAGTTCGATATTATTATATATTATCTCATTATAGTTTGGAGACAAAACTATAAATCATCTCTAGCAAATAAATTATTTTTTTGTTTAACTCTAATATATTGGCTTCAATGAAATGCATGGTCCAAAATAAGATTTTATGAATGTTTTTTAATCTAACTAGAGCTACATGTAGTTTAATTTGGAATTACTTTAAACAAGCACATATAATTGAGAAGTAAGTGTTTATGATTGGAATGCATGGTGTTCAGCCAGAGATACATGGATCGGTGTAATAAATATTTATATGGATGTCATCATTGTCAATTTAGTTTGCTAACTAGAATACTAAAATTTATGTATTATTGATTTTTTTGTTGCTCATATGCATTTCCTTGAGAGTCAACCTCCAAGGAAATCGAATTACCTTGGCAGTGAAGAACAGCTAAGGAAAATCACAATTTCCTTTGAAGGTTAAAGGCAACCAAGGAAATATCTATTACCTTGGCGGCTGTTGGCCCTCAAGAAAACTTCTTTCCTTGGCGGTTCTAACATTTTCTTGATCCTTTGGCAAATTAAGTCAGTCGTTGTTTCCTTGGCGGTCGACCTCCAAGGAAGTTATCCTTGAGTGCCGCAACCTCCAAGGAAACTAATTCCCTTGCTCTCTATTCTTGAGTGTGTTTGTTTTTTGACGGTTTATGATCAATGATCATTTTCTTGGCGGTTTAGCCCCTTTCCTTGACGGTTTTTGGTCCTCAAAGTAATTCAGATTCTAGTAGTGTCAACAGGCTGTTGCTTATGGAGCTCAGGGATATATATATATATATATATATATATATATATATATATATATATATATATATATATATATATATATATATATATATATATAATTAATAAAGGACATGTTTGGTTCTAATATTTTTTTTTATTCACAAAAATCTCCTATTTAAGGAATAAAATTGTGCATTCATTTAAATTTTGAGTACAATCCGGAGGGTAGCCCTCCCCTGCTGGCCGCTCTTGGCGCTTCCCCAGTTCCTTGGCCGCCGGATGGTCCAACGCCTAACCGGGCAATGCCTTAGTGCTTTGCTTCCAAAAAGAAAGAAAGACATGCATTTTAGCTTTCCCTGTTATAGTAATGCCTTAGTGCTTGTTGCTTCTACGTTAGGAGTTAGGACAATAGATCTTATTATTAGGTATGTAGTTCGGTTTCTTGTGCGTCATTAGTTAATTTGTTGATTAATTTGCATCCGAGTGCAGTGCATGCTGCTGATTCTGGCTAGATGTACGATATATATAGTTTTTGTTCAGAGTCGCCGTGTATCACTCAAATCCAAGTTGTAGCTGAGTCACCATGGTTTTAATTTCTTCCTGTTGAAAGATTATACTCCCTCTGTCCCATGGGGTTCGTCGTTTTTGACTTTTGAACTTCATATTTGACCATCCGTCTTATTCAAAATATTTATGCAAATCATAAAATAAATTAATCAATATTCAAGTATCTTCATTGATAAAATAAATCATAACAAAATAAATTATATTTGTGCAAAAAATTAAATAATAATGAAGATCAAATAAGATCAAGACTAATCCGTGATAACAAACTTTAGGGACGGAGGGAGTATACACATCATGTGTCATCACTCATCATCCCAGCGACATGATCCATTGATCCTGTATATTGGTCCCTACTACACCTCACCTCATGCTGATGAGCGTGTGCCATTTCTGGTACACCCATCCACATAGGTGAATCCTGACTGGACCTCCTCCATATGTCGTCAGAGACGACGATCATTCTTTAATCATACTGTTTCCGGCCAGCTCAACAAAGTTTAAATTTGTGGCTTAATTGCTTTGGGTGCTTCCATACCAGAACAAGATACTTCTCGTCAGTGATGATCTGAGCATTTCAACCGCTGCTGGCTCCGCCTGCATGCCTGTTTTTACTTTGGAGCTAGCTAGCTAGAGTTGGACTTTTCTATGTATAGCTTCAACTTCAACCATACTACCTTAATGTATGCGTCCGGCGGTGCAACTTGACTTGCTTACCAATAACAAGTCAAATCATGGTTTACGTACACGGGTTTTTATATACATAATAATCTGAAAACATCGTGTGCCAAGTTGCTTGGGTGGACGAACCAAATCAACATATCATCACTACAATTAGCTCTCCACGATAGTTTCTATAATAGGAAATTATGCTTTAATTTCAACATTCAGACAAGTCCTTTTGGCCTCATGGGGCGTCAGCAGGATACACATCTATATCATGGCTATTATATTTGCCAAGTATACGTGACTGGTGCCACACATTTTTTGTATATGGCAGCCAACAAGTACCAGTAGAAGTTTAGCTAGCTAGCCCTGCTAGCTAATAACAACCTACGTAACGCTATGCTTTCTTCGTGCCTATCTGAGTATATATTTGAGTATATATTAGGTACTATAACTGAGTGTTCTTAGTTAGTATAACCGTATTGCTCCGCCATTAGAGCCGACGATTTATATTTAGTATTTGCCTTTACCGGACTTTGGCATCTTGCCATTGAACAATAGAGGTTGTAGCCGTGGCATTTCTGATTTTCCTTAATGCAGTACACGCACAATGTGTGCTTTCGAGGAAAAAAAAAAACTACTGTAACTTATCTAGCGTGCTGCTACAGTGCTACAGTACATATGGATCCGATCCGAGCCGCACGTCAGCGACATGGAAGCTAGTACATACTCTGCTTTTATATACTCTGCTTCATTATGCACTTTAATTAATTAATCGGTTAGTTAGTTGCATTGAACTCTCGCTCATGGAGCTAGCTAGCTAGCAAACGAGTGCAGAAGTGTGCTTTTACAAGTATGGCCATTGGGATGGTGGATTCTTCCAGATTCAAAAGGACAAGATTGCCTCCCACGAAACGCCTTAAACAATCCTTGGAGCAATAAGAAATGGCACCAACTTGCGAGCCGGTGACGCAAGGCTCAGCCATTGGACAAGTACAAAGCCTTTTTCCCCTGAATATATAAGTTGCTGCTGCCCAATTATCAACGGACGCAACAACCACTTGACGCCTTTTCTAAGAATCTGTCAAAGCTTTCGACCGATTCCCACACCATTCAATTCGCTGCAAAGGTGGCCCCAGAGAGATTCCAGCTGCTAGTGGGACTCACTTTCAGTGACAGGGCTTAACCGAGAACCGTCCGGTACGGTGTGCGTTTTGCAGTGGCCAGCGTATGAGCAGTAGGGCATGTTATGTTACCCTGCGGGAAACCATTGGAATCGGTGGTTCTGCACAGGTAGCCAGACGACACTTAAAATACTGCAAATGATGGAGAGTGACGTCGTTAGTTGGCGATTAGGCCTGATAATATAATTAGTCGCCGGTATTTTTAACAATTGCAGTCCACGTAACCGAGCACACATACAGTTACGTTGAAGAAAACAGGGAAATCGACCAAGCTCCAGCTAGGTCGTACGTATGTAATGAGCGATTTTAGTTGCCCATTAAATAAATAAATAACTCATTTCGGAGCCGTGATCTAGGCCGGCGCCGCGTATGCTGAAATTTTGCCTTTTCTTGGTCACAAAAGGGTGGAGCTTGATACCTCAGTTGCTGCGTTAAAAGAATCGGTCTGGAGTTTAGTTTGTTTTTCTTTATGATGAGTGGCTTATCATGGCGCCTACGAGGCAGGGTGCTGGCTGGATAAATTTCCCGCTCCTAGTCGATTGTATATACCACAATCAGATCAGATGTTATAGTGACATGCATGCAATTATATAAGGCTCTAGAATATTGTCCATGTGTGGTTCGTTTTTAAGCTTTATTTGATCGCAGCAAGTTTTGAAGGTGACTAATTTCTTGCGTGGCAATCTTCATCACTGGCTGCCTAGATAACCTTTCATGTTCCCAAGGGAGTACTTGTGATGAAAGCTTTTTTTTTTTTTTTTTTACAGGAGAAAGCTGTGTTGGAGTAATACTCCCTCCATAGTTGAAAATAAAGATGTTTTGGAAGAGGTTTGGGTCAAACATTGGAAACATAAATCATGAATAACTTTTAATTCGTTGAGTTTAGAAATGTGAAAATCATATCAATAGATTTGTATTAAAAAATACTTTCATAAAAGTATACATATATAATTTTTAATAAATATTTTTATAGAAAAAGAAGTTAAATTTGCGCTTTGGAGACCGTGATCGATATCCTAAACGTCTTTCTTTTCAACTATGGAGTGAGTACCTCTTTTTTGAAAGAAGCATACACTTTCTAGCAATTATTGTTGAGCGCTGCATCACAAAATATTCACTCTATCTCTTTTTATATTTGTTCTCGCCTCTCGAGAAGTCAAATGTACTCGATTTGGGCCAAATATGAAAAAAATATTAATATTTATTAGTACATAATCAATATCAATCAATATCAGTAGATATATTGTTCAATCTATTTTCATAATCAATATCACTAGATATGATTTTTTTTCATTTAGATTTAATATCTTCACCAGATCATGCATCATAGTAGCTACCTTAGCATCCGAAGTTTGTTTCCAACTAATAATTCGGGTACCTTCTGAATGAGGGAAATCCAATAAATAAAACCCCACGATATGATCATTGGCCGGCGTTTGCTGCGAAACGTCCAAGATCGCCGGTGCGCACCCTGAATAAAAATTGAAATGGGCAGCCAATGACAGCAGTCACTGGGTCAAATTTAGCTTTGTATGGAAGAAGAAAAGATTCCGGCTCCCGGCCGGTCGACTAGGATCCAGTTTCTTTAAAGTATAGACGCAACTTGACACATATTTATATTCCGCGTAAAAGTCAGAAAACTTTGTGAATAGATCAAAGAATGCATATATATGTATATATGTGTGCATACGATACGACTTGCAGATGAATTTTCTATGAAGAACATTATCATTTGGTTTTTCTAGTATTATTATTATGTGAATATAAGAGGAGTCACGTGGCCACATTATAAGAGGAGCAAGATGGATACATTCCTTCGTTATTCTGGCCCGTAGCCAGATTGCTGGGCCTCCGACCACATAACTGAGTCATAAACAGACGGGCCCAAATAGGCCCAACTAATCGCAACAATCGATCCATGGACCATGGAGCCCGTCCCGCGCGGGCGCAGCGAGGTCAAATTTCGTGCACCCCGCTGGACTGCAGGCAGCAGGGGACCGGAGACGTTCGGCCAGCGCTGCGTCGTGCTCGATTACGACGCCAGATTTCACCCCTTAGACTTGAGAATGAGACGCGACGGCCGTCATCGACTCGTCTCGTCGGCATACAACCATCTCGGGAAGCTCTCGTTCTCGTCCCCAAAAAATTATAAGACTGATAAATCCGATAAACAACACCAGGATAAAGAAGTAATTCTCATGATAAATTGCAAGATTTCGCTTCACTATTTTGGTTTTCCGATTTCGCTCTACCTCTGATCTCCATATAAAACATTATTCTAGGCTTTCAGGCTTTCAGCTACCATGCCTTTTTTTTTTTTTTTGGATAACAGGCTTTCATTACTTATGGCTAACAGAATCGTTAGCGACAATCACAGCTAAGTCATCAGGTTGGGTATCAGAAATGATCCCATCCCCTCTGAACATTATCTACCCACACACGTCAGCTCATGAGCTGCCTCATTACATGTTCTTCTGATTACTGCAGTCACTAGGTCAAATTTAGTTTTGTATTGAAGAAGAAAAGATTCCTGCTCCCGGCCGGTCGACTAGAATCCATCTCCACTTTAAAGTATATATAGACGCAACTTGGCAAATATTTATATTCCGCATAAAGTCATAAAGTATAGAGCAAGTGAGCCGGTTAAACAAAGGCTCAAGACCATGGATTCACTGTGTAGATCTAATCATGTGGAGTCCAATAAAATTGGATTTTTCATTTTATGATTTTTCTCGTGATTTACTATGATTTTTTAAAGATTTAACCGAAATTTTTTTAAACAAAGGAAAAGGTAAACCACTGTTATTGAAGAATACCGCCCTCAAAACCGCTCGAGGGAGGTGATTTGCATGGTTTGAAAAGTTGGGGGAGGTGATTTGTCCGATTTTAGCGTTGAGGAGGAAAAGTGAACTTTTCGCGATAGTTGGGGAGGAAATCAGGACTTTTTCCTAAAAAAATATCTTCATTGACAGAAGGGCCTAAATAGGCCCCATCTAATCGCAATAATCGATCCATGGACCATGGAGCAAGTCCCGTTTGCAGCGAGGTCAGATTTCGTGCGCGCTCTGGACTCCGCGTTGGTGCCTGGCCGGTCGTGCCGTGCCGCCCAGCACAGCAGGCAGCAGGTGTTCGGCCAGGGCGCGTCGTGCTCGATTATCACGCACGAGTGCACGACTTCACCGCTGACTTGAGAATGAGACGGCCGTCCGTCATCGACTCGTCGGCATACATACCTACTCTCTCCGTTTAGTATTAGAATTTGTTTTGTATAAGGTTTGGGTGAAACACTTTGGGAATATAAATCTCTACTACATGTTAACAAAAGGAAGACTGTCATTTGGTGCGGTAAAAATTTCGCCTCACCTTTCACTCTCACCATGCGATCCCACACTCCCTTCCCACGCGGTCTCCTCACACATACAATCTATATTTAGCAACACTCAATCAGCGTTCATATGGAAAGCATGCCAACAATATTAGGCAACCACCCAATCTCTTCACACATGCGATTTATTCCATACTAATAATATTAGGCAACCACCCAATCTCCTCACACATGCGATTTATATTAGGCAACCACCCAATCTTGTGATCTCGTGTCCCCTTCCCTGCATGCGGTTTCCTTCCGTGCTCGATCCCCCCTTCCTTGCATGCGGTTTCCTTCCATGCTCCATCCCCCCTTCCCTGCATGCGGTTTCCTTCCGTGCTCGATCTCTTGCCCTTGCGACAACGACACTCACACCTCCCCTGCCCAGCCAAACGTTGTGGAGACCTCGCCTCGACGCGACAATGCCCTACACCGCATCTACCACTCCCATCCCGTAACTCGCCGCATTGCCGCCGCACCTCGACACGCCAATACTGCTCGCGTCCACCCAGAGTTGGCCGCGACGAAGCCCTGCATCGAGACCTAGCTAAGTCGACGGCCATTGTCACCTGCCCGCGTATGACCACCACAACGACACCAGGGAGGTCGTTGTGATCACCTCGTGACATCGTCCCTGTTGTTTGCGGTCGGTGACCTCGGCTACTCCTCCAATCCATTCCTTTAGTTGCACGGTAAGCACCGCCGCCTCCCCGGAGTCTCCCTGATCTATCAATGGAAGCCAAACAATATCCGTTTAGGACTTTCCCAAGCCATGGCGGACTCGCCACATATAGCCTCACCGCGGCTACTACGGCAAGCCTCCGGGCCGAGCCCAAAGAAGTCTGTAGTGGCCTCCCCACATACCTCACCCTCCCGACGCCGCACAAAGCGCATTTCACGCGAGCACAACGCCATGATCGAACGAAGCAAGCGCTACCAAACGGATGGGATGCACGTTCTTCCCTTTGTTAGCATGGTGACGTCATATGACATCATGTATATGCAATATGGTATTTTCCCTGTAGAATAATAAATCTGAAAATACAATAGAAATACACATACTTGAAATAAATTTCTCAAATTTCGTCGGTTCGTTACAACTTCCCTTCAAATTATTTGCATTTGCATGTATAGTTTTTCACATCAAGACACACTCTTATTGAATATATTTTAAACAAAAGTTCAGTTTTTTTTTGTGACCTTTGTAGTTCGCAGTTTATTTGTCGGATAAGAGTGATAGAATAATGGTGAGAGTGATAGAATAATGGTGAGGTTGATCGAATGTTAACAAATGCTTTCCGTTCTAAATGATCTGTTGAAAACATGTTCAATCCCATGTAGTAGTTCATAATGTCACTTTAATATTATTGTAAGTTTATAATATTGTTACCTTATCATGCGATCTATATTTTTTATATAAAATTTTATTATCCCGTAGCAACGCACGGGCGTTTAACTAGTCATTAATAATTTTCAACTTGGTGAGTTTGTAAATGTGAAAATTATATGAACAGATTTGTCTTAAAAAATACTTTAATAAAAGTATACATATATCACATTTCTAAAAAAATACTTTTATAATAACAAGAGGTTAAAGTTGTGTTTTGGAGACCGTTTCGTTGTCTTAAACAACTTGTAATACCAAACTCGGAGGGAATACGGCCATAAGGGGCGTTAGACGTTTCAATCAGAGCTTTTAGCTAGGCAATACTCCCTCCGTCTAAAATTATAATTCATTTGACCTTTTCAACCTCAAGTTTAACCACTTATCTTATTCAAAAATTTTTTTGTGTAAACATAGTTAAATTTTAATCATTCTTAAGAACCTTTTATTAATAAAGCATGTCACAACAATAGAGGTAATAGTTTGTACACATTTTCAAATAAGACGAGTAGTCAAATTTAAGGTTAAAAAGTTAAAAAAAAACTATAATTCAGAATAAATTTAGTAGGTAAGAGCTCTGATTGAAACACCTAACTCCCCTTATGCTTCACTTATCTACGAAGTTTCTCGCTAGTTCTCCCAATGAGTGTGTTCGAGTCAAAATCCCTAACTTTGTTGCCACCAGCACTACACTGGAGAAATTGTCGATATTGCCACCGTCATTCCTCTAGCAAGACTCGATGCGAGGTGCTTTGTAGAAAGTACTCGGGACTGCCACATCTGTATTCTTGCTCGATTAGCCGAACTCGCTTTCTTACATAGGCTAATAACGAAATCGCCCACGAGGCGCGGCCGGGGAGAAGCACTAGCACGGCCGGAGAGACCACGGTATGATGAGCCCGCCCGCAAGTAGAGCAGTGAGGACGTGATGAGCATCGGGCGACGGGCCACGATGTCGGGACGGGGTTGGAGAATATGGTGGTGATGGTGGCGCCGATGAGGGAGGTGGCGACTAGCATGCGCCGACGGCCGCTTCGTCTCCAGTTGGAACTCACGCTTGATGTAGATCACCGCGATGGCGATGGTGACGTTGTTCCACCTCTGCAGCAGGTTGCCGATGTCGGCCGCCGATGAAAAGCTATTGGTTTTCATTCTTATAGATTCGAAAACTATCATGTGGTACTTACTCTTTCGAAAACTTGCGGTGGAGGAGAAAAGTTGCAAACCGACTATGAAATTGAGATTATTAAAAGAAACTTTATAACATTGATTTTTTTAAACTGATAAGAGCCATTGGGCGGTTAATCTTAGTTCCGATCCCTTAGCTTATGAAGTTATTTTCACAATTTGTGTAATGAGTGGTGGAAAATTGAATGGTTAAATAAAGCCAATGCATCCGTGATTAAAGATTAAAGAAGTGAAAGGTAGACTTGGTTTATATAAAGACACCGTAGGAACTTCATCTTGTTGGTTCATGTGATGCCTACACAAAAATCTTGTTGGTTCGTATGATGGTTCCACAAAAAAATCTTGTTGGTTTATGTAATGCTTTCAGAGAAATGGTGGAGCAACAAAAAAAAAAAAAAGATAAAATGACCGGGGCTGTGGCCTGTGGGTTCCAAGATGGACACAACATTCATTATTCTGGCCCGCAGCCTGATACGGCCTCCAACACACTCACAGTCATAGACAAAAGGGCCCATATAGCCCAACTTATCCCAACAATCGATTCATGGACCATGGAGCCCATCTCGCGCGGGTGTGGCCGGACTGCCGGAACCCCAGATTTCGTGCGCCACTACGGGCCGTACTGCAACCTGTTTCTGCTATAGAAGACCCAATGTTACGGGCACCAAAACTACGCCCGAGGATGATAGCGTGGTGTGGTGGAGACGTGGAGTGGACTGGTGTGGGGGTATTGAGGCCTCGAGTCTCAGTCCCTCAGAGCAGCTACTACCTAGGCAGGCAGGATAGAGCCGGGGATATGCCGGCTTTGGAGCGTGCAGGTGGAAAACCGAATATAGCTGAATATAATTTGCTCTTAGCTAGGCTGGAGAAGCATCTAATCCACACCTACCACACCCACACCTTCATTAGTTTATTATATGAATAGCTACGAATAAACATCAGCGTAAGTTAAAATCATCTCTTGAGGTTAAGATTCTTTGTATTCTATTAGTAGTTAATATAGTACAGTATTGTGGATTGAGCTTAGCTCAGCTGATCGAGTTTCTTTTGATGAACCAACCTTTTTCTTTCTTATGCTAAAAAAAACATCATCTTTTTCTTCATGTTTCATGTTTGGAGAATTATTCAAGTGGATTTTGGTTCAAGACTACCGCAAAACGTAGCTCGTTTTATTTGGGAATGTTACATGAGATAGGCCAAGAAGCACCATTCCAATTTTACATGGGAGCGAGTGGTGTATGTTGGACTATACTTTTACTAAATAGGAATAATGTTATTATTGATAAAGAAGAATATGTACTATATTCTTATATGTTGGTTATCTTCGAGCTACCTATTGGACTCGTTCTTAGTCCCAACTAGCAAACATACTCGTATGTTGTAATGTGATGTATCATTAGTTGCAGGGTGCTCGTGCCAATGTTAATATACTATTTATTTTTGCTGGGTATTAATTAGACTTAGTCTAACTTTAGTGTGATAAAGAATTAATCTTTATACTAGCTGGTTGATTTTGATTGTTTGAATAACGTTCTCTGACGAGCGAGAAAAGCCACAACACAACTGATAAGCCAAGTGAGATGAGGAGAGAACAATATTCTCTGAAGAGCCAACTGAAATGATGAGATGAACAATATTCTCTCGAAGGGGATAGTAAGATGTCTCCCCTGTCCTTGGCCCCTCCAAACCCGACGAGGAGTAAATCTCCATTAAGACCTTGTTTAGATATAAGTGTATTCATCTCAATTCACATGTATTGAAGTGGATTCGAGTGAAACTTAATTTAGTTACTCTCCAATCCACTCCAACTCCCGGCCCCTCCAAACCCGACCTCCAAACCCGATGAGGAGTAAATCTTCATTAAGACCTTGTTTGCATATAAGTATTTATCTCGATCTACATGTATTGAAGTGGATTGGAGTAAAACCTAATTTAATTACTCTCCGATCCAGTTTCTATGAGGATCTAAATAAGCCCGGGCGTCGCTCCCCCCAGCCGCCCCCCTTGGCGGGCGGCGAAATCCCCTAACCGCCGCCGCCGCGCGACCTCCCCTCCTTCCCTCTACCACCTCGCCGCCGAGCGGCCGCCGGCAAGGCCGCGCGCCCGCGGGATGGTGGCGGCGGGTCCCGTTCCTCCTCGGTGGTGTGGCGGGCGGACCGGGCGGTGCGGGCTTGCCGGAGCTGCGTGGGGGGCTTGGCGACTGCATCGACGGCGGCCGGGCGGGCGCTGCCGCTGGCCGGGCGAAGCGAGATGGTGACGGGCGTCGGCTCCCTCGCCGCCCTTCTCCTCTTCGCTTGTTGGCGCCGGCGAGGCCGATTGGCTCACCCAGGGCGGGCGAGCCGATCCGGCACCGCGGCGGCCGGATCCAGCGCCCGGGTCGGGGGCGGCTCCCAAGGCGCCGGCGGCCATGGTGATGCGGCGTGTGGGCCCGGGGCTGGATTCTCTATTGAGCTGGATTTGGGGCCCCGGGCTGTTGGCGCAAGATCCGCGGCCGACGGCGACACCATCTTCTTCCTCGTCTTCTTTTTGTTTTGGGAATGAGGCATGGTGGCCGGACGCCCACATCCGCGCCGGTGGTCGGGCGGCTCGACGCGCTCGGTGGTGGCCATGGCGTGGCCGATGGTGTGCTTTGGTGGCTAGGTCCGCGGTGTGCGTTGCGAGGCGGTTCTCCTCTCTCGTCGCCCCTCCCCGATGACCTAGCGAAGTATCCGCGGGGGGCTCGGTGAGAGCGACCGCCTTGCCGGGCTCGTGCTCCCGAGGTCATATTCCGCGGAGGCCGCGGCCATAATCAAGACGAAGACGAATCACGGCGTTACCCGCACGGCCGGTGGACACGCTGGGCGACGCGGGGCGTTTTCTTGGTTTTTCGCGATGTCGCCACGACAAGTAGTGGCCGACGACTTTGCGGTACGCATTTGTGCGGCCGGCGCGTCGACGGCTCTGGCGAGGTTTCACCTGGATGACCGGGCGGCACGACGGTGGCGCTTTGATAGGTTCAAAACCGAGCCGACGCCCGAACCGGGACCTATTGGGTGAAAGCTCGGGCGACGGCGACGCCCGCGGCGCTAGTTTTCCCCGTTGAGGGCGTCGCACCCCCGGTTCTTCCATGGGTGAGAACTCGGTCCTCTTGGACTAGCGGCGGCGGCGTTCATGCGTCGTAACCTTGATGAAGGCGCCGCTATGGAATTAGACTAGGCTAGGATTGTTCGAATTATATCCTCTTTGGGTCGCCGTTTTCGTTGTTTTTAGCGTGGGTGTGGTTTCGTTTACCATCAGAAGCGGTCTGCCAGACGTGGACGCCGCTCCCTGCGCGTGGTGTTGATGTAAACTCTATTTCCTCTTATTATAACCAAAGCCTTAAAACCGGATCTTTCAAAAAAAAAAAAAAATTACTCTCCAGTCCACTCCAAATAACATGGATTAAGACGAATACAAAGCGTAACACCGGAAAATGGGGACGGGTCCTCGTCACCGTAGAACGGTGACCTGTGACCTGTAGGCTCTCTCTCTCGTGCGAGCTCGTTAGTGCCAAGAGAGAATTCTGCTTGTTTTAGCGTCAGACGTTCTGGAAACGGAAAATTCGTTCAAGATGTTTGGCCCATACGAGACGTACGTGCACGAGTGATGGAGACATGGCTTTGTGCTACCATCCTACCCGCGCATCATCACATCACAATCCAATCGCCATCCATCACCGTGCGATGCCATTGACTGCAGCTCTCGGAGATGACCTCGCGACACGGATGTCGTTCTCGCCGAGCGTTGACTGACTTTTCGGTCTTCCACCACGGGCAAAGAATTTTCCATCCCTACCCATAGACAAAACCATTTTTTTTAAAAAAAATCTTCAGCTATCCAATCCAGAGGTGACAGCGGTAGGATAGGATGTGATGCCTTGATTTCGGCCGATATTTTCTCGCCAGAATTCACCGAACACGCTTTCAAAAATTACCGGACGCACACACATAATCGTGGTGTTTTAATTCTTGCGTACCCGCTGGTCGCCGTCGCCGTCGTCGTCGTTAGAGCCGGCTTGGAGTTAACGACCAGACCAGAGTGCCTAGACCGGCCGCGGGGCGGTCAAACATTTTGACCGGTTCCGGTATGCCTGGCCCACCACCACAGTAGAAAAAAGAGGCGTGCACACACGACTACTACGAGAACGCAAGGCACCGCACGTTTGAATTCTACACAAAAAAGACACGGCACGAACACTTTTTTTCTCTCTATATAAAACACCCTTTTTTTTTTTTTCTCTCCTCTATAAACACGTTTGGCGGCGTCCCATTGGCTGCCGCGCTGAGAACGACGACAGCCGGACAGCTGGGCCCAGGCCGGCGCTGGCTTTTCTGCGCGGGCGGGCGGGCGGGGGTGTAGACCCGGCCCACGGACGACGGACGGGCGGGGTTTATTCATCTCCTCCCCTGTCACGGGAGTGGGCTTTTGACTGTTCTCCAGCTGGCCTTGTGCGAAGGCGGGTCCACCGCGCAGTGATCCACGGACTCTTTCTGCAGCTGTGTGTGCTGCGTTTTCTCCCTTTTCACATCTCTCGGGATCCGGAACCTTAACTAACCTTTGCCGCCAAACCATGCATGCTGTACGTACTGTAGCAGCAGACACAGCACTACAGTACTCCACTACTGCTTGGTCTGCTGCCGCCGCCGCCGCCTGCTGGAGCACGGTACATCTCGGATCTCCGGTTTAAACGGGTCCTAAAAATCCAATCACGAGCAGAGGACGGACGGGTCGTGAGTTGGTGTGTCCGTCCGTTCCACGGACGGATCAACAAGGCAAGCGTGATGATTTTCCCAATCGATGCAGTGGCCAGTGTGCAGCTGTTGTACTACTCAGCGACACCATCACTGGAGAATGACGAGGGCGTACCAAGGACCGTGTCCACGAGATCACACCATCACTGGAGAATGACGAGGGCGTACCAAGGACCGTGTCCACGAGATCCCCGGCGGCCGCACCAGCACGCCGCCATGTCAGCAGATGCCCGCGCGCGGGTGGGGCCCCGCACCTCCCCTGCTCCTCCTCCTCCCCACTACTAGCTCCATCAAGTCACCCACCCCACTCCCCGGAAAGCACACGCGCCCGCGCCTTCCCAGCCGCACCGCCCTCTCGCTTCCACGCGGGCCCGGGGAACCCCGGCCCCGCACGTCGGCGACGTTCTACCTGTGGAGTTGCCCGCGGTCGGGTGCGGTTTCCCCTTGTTCCGCGAGCGTAGGCGGGTGGACCCCACCGCGGAGTAGTAGAAGAACAATTTAGGTCGGGACATACACACATACACACGCGCACTACTCCGTTTCCAGCTACACACACAAGAGAGAAAGAATTCGTCCGCGAAAAGAAAAAAAAATCTCCCCTTCCATTCGCGAGAGAGAGAGGGAGGGAGGAGGAGGAGCAACCGCGTTGAGCTCAGGAGGGAGAGGCCGGCGGCGGCGGCGCGGCAGATCGGGCAGCGCCGTGTAGCTCCGGCCTTGGAGGGACCGGCCCATGCGTCGGTGAGGTAGGTGGTGGTGGGGCCCGCTTGGCGCACGAGTTGGAATGGCGGCGGCGGCGGCGGCGGCGGTGGGGAGGTGGTGGGCGGTGGTCCTTGCGCTGACGGTGCTGCTCGGGCCAGGAGGGGTCGTCGCGAACACCGAGGGTGAGTCCTGCCTGATCTCGTACTACGCACTAGTATAGTAGCCCACGCGCTCGCTGTCCCGGGTTTGGATTTGTGCCGAGTTTGAAATCTGTACAGCTGGGATGGAGCATGTATAAGCTCGATTGTTTTGCTTACTTCGATTCGATTGATGCTCTTCTCCTAGTAGTAGGTAGTGTCTGCTCTCTACCTCTTGCTTCAGGTCCTCGTGATGTATTTGGCGGATATTTGCTGCAGATGCATAGAGGAGCATACGTTTCGTTGTTGTAGCTCTGCTTTCATGGATCAGAGGAATGAACAAGCCGCGTTTCGTTGATTTCGAAGAAAACGTAGACTTTTTTTGTTCGCTGTATAGTAGTTTCTTTCGTTATGCCATATACTTTTCTCGTTTGGGCGTTCAGTCCAGCGTTATGTCTACTTCCAATAGCGATGCAGCGAGAGACCACGGAGCCTAGCCTAGTTCGCTTCTACTGTAAAAAGAGATGGATTCTGCTAATACCGTCCTCCAGAATTAAGGAGTTCATTTGGATTGCTAATGTTGACTTTCAAGTGAGATTGTTTGACCGGTTCTTTCAGCCGGTGACAAAAGTAACTTTTTGCCAGTTCTACTGTTGGGATGTTATTGGACATCTCTCTATCTCTCTCTTTCTCTCTCTCCACATATGGTAATTGAACAGTATATAGTTTGATAGGATGTGTCCCCATGGTCTACCGTGAATACAAGAACATCAGACACTGTAGTAGTACTAACAATGGATGGGGCCAACTGTAATAACTACTAATCTCTGTGCTTTGGAATTTCCTGACTGCATGGTTTCTTACCTTACCTGTTTTGAAAATTTCAATCACATTGTTCTTGCTTAGGCAGCCTAATTTCTTCCTAAATATTTTGCACACAAGCTCGTCACTGATAAAAATTTCTTATATGTTTGTTCATCTTGACTGGGAATATACTTCCTGCTGATAATGCTACCTTTCGTCCACAGGTGATGCTCTGTACAGCCTGCGGCAGAGCTTGAAAGATGCTAACAATGTCTTGCAGAGTTGGGATCCCACTCTTGTTAATCCATGCACATGGTTCCATGTTACGTGTAACAATGATAACAGTGTTATCAGAGTGTAAGTTGATGAAAAAGCTTTCGTATTTTGATTTCAAAGGGTTAGTGATGTTCACCTTCTGGTTCTAAATGTCGTCCCTTGCACAGTGACCTCGAAATGCACAATTGTCTGGCGTCCTAGTGCCACAACTTGGTCAGCTGAAAAATCTCCAATATTTGTAAGTTCTGCATCTGTCGGTTTTGCAAACAGTTTCAAGATGCGGATTTTCTGTCTCTTGTATGTGCTGTCAGAATAATTATTTAAGAAAAGTGCTCAGTAATCCCTTGTAGAAAAATTAGAACTGACCCTAAAGCACCCTTAATTGTTTGGTTTATTTTGAATTACCTATGGAGCCTGGGCTGGCTCCTCGCAATCCAATTCTTCACGTTCTCTTAGTTTTGGGGCACGATGGGTTGATCTGTGGATCAGACATGGCTGATAACCATGGTGATTCAATTTGGAACTGGAGCACTGAAAATTTGTTGGCCTGGGAGGACAGCTTGTCGGACACCACTAGCAGACGACGCTCTGTGCTGGACAAAAATGCATACTTCTGTTCACCTTTTGCCTATATGGATTTCATTCTTAGACTTCCTTTTACTTGGCCACTCGTGCTCATTTGAGGTTGTTGCAATCTGTGTCAGTGAGTCAGTGGCATTAGGATGTGTGCACTAGAAACTGTACCACCTGCATACCTCTGCACTCGCCAGAGAAAACTGAGCCTTGTAGGTATCATTTAATTTACATAGGTGCTTCAGGATCCGTGCTAATTTTTGAGGATTACTGGAATACTTCTCTTGTTTTAGATGTGAATTAGAGGTACGCTGTTTCAAAAACAAATTATCCGTTTAGAAATTAGTTGATCTAAAAAGTCATAACGTTTGCATTTTATGCGTAACTCTGCTTTTTAATTTTTCTATACATTTCTTCATTTTCTAATTGTGGTCCTTTTACATTTGAGAATTTATTGATATTATCTTTTTTTTTTTCGTAATAGGGAGCTTTACAGCAACAACATAAGTGGGACAATACCCCTGAACTGGGGAACTTGACTAACCTGGTCAGTTTGGATCTGTATATGAACAACTTCTCTGGCAGTATCCCTGACAGCCTGGGGAATCTATTGAAGCTGCGTTTCCTGTAAGACTCATTTTGTTTACCAACTACTAGCACCAGCTCTTATGTTGTTTTACTTGCTGCGGTTTAATGTTTAGACACTTTTCAGTTTTTTTTTTTTTTAATCAGGTTTTTTTGTTTAGACTTTTGATCTCTTTGTCAAGAATGGCCTTTGTATTTTGTAACCTGAAAAACAAGAGGAACTTGTGATGCTGCATTTGCTAATTTCTGTGACATGTTGGCATTTTACCAACTTGAGATGCTGGCTAATTTTTGGTTTAATGTTTAGATACTTTTCAGTTGTTTCCTATTTGATAGATGGACTTATGTGTTTGCTTCTCCTCCTTTCCCTATTCTTTCCATGCTTATTCTATATTTATGGCAGTTGTATCGTTGAATTGTATTTTATCAGCACAACTGATGCTGTCTTTGGAAAAAAATCATTAACATTTTTATTTTTATTAGTGCCTTCTGTCATTCTGTGCTCTGATATTGGTAAAGTCACAAATATTTATTTGTTCTGTGCCTATGTGCAAGGATAGACGTCTTAACAACAACAGCTTGGTTGGTCAAATTCCTGTATCCTTGACCAATATCTCCACTCTCCAAGTACTGTAAGTAACTTGCACACTACTATTGTTCTCTTGATAATTTTTTTTATGTTTTGAATGAATATATAATATAACTAAATGAAAATACAGGGATCTCTCAAACAACAACCTCTCAGGAGAAGTCCCATCAACCGGCTCCTTTTCACTCTTCACCCCTATTAGGTCTTTTATCTAGACTATCCACTGATCCTTAGCCTAAACTGTATCTTCAGCGTGCATGATAAGTATTACCTGTTTGTTATAGTTTTGCCAACAATCCATTGCTTTGTGGCCCTGCTACTACGAAGCCCTGCCCTGGGGCTCCTCCCTTTTCCCCGCCTCCTCCAATCAATCCTCCAACTCCCCCAACCCAATCAACTGGTAGGCTTTTTAATTTTAATCTACTTGTGTTCTCATTAGTACACTGAAACTTTACCATTCTGGACGACACGTAAATTCCTGGATTTATGTCTACTATTAGGTGCCTCTAGCACTGGAGCAATCGCTGGAGGTGTTGCTGCTGGTGCAGCATTGGTGTTTGCTGTTCCTGCAATTGCATTTGCAATGTGGCGCCGTCGTAAACCTGAAGAGCATTTCTTCGATGTTCCTGGTCTGTATCTTATGGTCTACTTTTTTTGTCAACCCATATTGCCTGTTTGTTCATCAGCTGGCCCATTTTGCTTGCTTCAGCCGAGGAGGATCCAGAAGTCCATCTTGGTCAGCTCAAAAAGTTTTCGCTACGGGAGCTTCAAGTTGCAACTGATAATTTCAGTAACAAGAACATTTTAGGAAGAGGTGGTTTTGGAAAAGTGTACAAGGGAAGGCTTGCTGATGGCTCTTTGGTAGCAGTGAAAAGACTAAAAGAGGAGCGGACACCTGGTGGTGAGCTTCAGTTCCAAACAGAGGTTGAGATGATTAGCATGGCAGTGCACAGGAACCTTCTCAGACTTCGTGGTTTCTGCATGACACCTACTGAACGATTGCTAGTCTACCCATACATGGCTAATGGGAGTGTGGCATCACGTTTACGAGGTACTTTGTTCTTTATTCTAAATGCTGGTTCCATAGCCCCAACTAAGCAAGCAGAATATTAGCTTCCTGTTCTCATTTGTCTTTCTGATTCCATAGAGCGCCAGCCATCTGAGCCACCTCTTAAGTGGGAAACAAGAAGACGGATTGCACTTGGATCTGCAAGAGGACTTTCTTACTTGCATGATCACTGCGATCCCAAAATCATCCATCGGGATGTCAAAGCTGCAAATATTCTTTTGGATGAGGACTTCGAGGCAGTTGTTGGTGATTTCGGTCTTGCTAAGCTTATGGACTACAAGGATACCCATGTCACAACTGCTGTTCGTGGAACAATTGGACACATTGCTCCCGAGTACCTATCCACTGGCAAGTCCTCTGAAAAGACTGATGTTTTTGGCTATGGGATCATGCTTCTGGAGCTTATTACTGGCCAGAGGGCATTTGATCTTGCTCGTCTTGCAAATGATGACGATGTTATGCTTCTTGACTGGGTAAGTAACTTTTCTTCTCAATAGTCATAGTGTGTCATACAGTATTACTACACTACAGATTATACATTTTTCTTTCTCATACTCTATCCGACAAGTAGCATGACCCGCGCCCACGTTCTCCCTCTCTTCATCTCTGGCGGGCATAGAAAGGGGTTGGGGGAGGCAGGTGGGCCGAGTGGTCAGGTCGGGAGAGATGGTGGCGAGGCGGAGGTGGCATCACCGGAGCGGCCGGAGGAGGGGGCAGCTGGGCAGGGTTGGGGGGGGGCGACCATGGCCATGGTGGCGGCAGGGAGAGGGGAAGGAGGCTGCCGTGGGTGCGGTAGGGTTCAGCCAAGTAGCCAGAGCTCCGCGGCTGCTGGGATCCGGCGATATCCTACCGCCGTGGCAGGGCAGTAGGCAGCGGCAGTGGCGGTCGTCATCCTTTTTCTTTCATACTGTTTTGTTGTCTATGGGTGTCAAAGCTGACTCTGTAATCATGAAGTGCCCTTAATCCATTTTCTTAAATAGAGAGCGTGCACTGGCAAGTGACAAGCTGGGCAGTTCACCCTCCAGGGGACATCCATCATGCCTACAAACAATATGCTAATGCACAATCAGTCGCCCTGCCACATGCCTGCTTCATTATAAAAACATGTTCAACTATCAGAAGAATGGAACGAATGGATTGCTCATGACAAAAACAAGCTGGCATAAATGAATAATTCACAATTGGCATCTTGCAGGTGAAAGGACTGCTGAAGGAGAAGAAGGTGGAGATGCTGGTGGACCCAGATCTGCAGAACGCCTACGAGGAGATCGAGGTGGAGAACCTGATCCAGGTGGCACTCCTTTGCACGCAGGGCTCCCCGTTGGACCGGCCAAAGATGTCGGAGGTGGTGAGGATGCTCGAAGGTGACGGCCTGGCAGAGCGTTGGGACGAGTGGCAGAAAGTGGAGGTGGTGAGGCAGGAGGCCGAGTCTGCACCACTCCGAATGACTGGATCGTCGATTCCACGTACAACCTTCGTGCCGTGGAGCTGTCCGGCCCAAGGTAGCCACAAAACGACTCCGATGAAAGAATTCACACTGAATCGCCAAGATTCAGTCTAATTGCTGTTTGTGTATAAGAAAGGTAGCTTTTGGAATTGTTAGCGACAATTTGAAGGGATGATTTTTTTTTTTTTAATTCCTCGCTAGCCTCAGAAGTTTGGGGGGTAGGCTGCAGTTGTGTTAAGGTGAAAATTCGTATATCGGAGGATGAATTTCTAAAGCATTGTTGTAGTGGTCCGGGGATGTAGCAGCGATCGTCCAATTGTACTAAGTGCTATGCAAAACACTTATGTTTTGCCATAGCTTAGTATACCTTCTTGCATCTTGATAAATCTGTTTAGGTTTTCTTTATGTCAAACTACAGTAGTACAATGGATAGCTCGTTTGCAAATCACATCGTACAGATAATAATTGGCTAATGACTAACGCCCTGACTGAAAGATTTGTTATGAAACTTCATTGTTCAAACTCGTTGAATTGCTGAGTGCCAAACGCTGTTCTTGAACTGCATTGTTCAAACTCCATTGCAGTCACAAAGCTGTTCCCAGCGTACTATACACTTTACATATTAATCCAACTTTCCTGCCGTTCATATCATCCCGAGCTGTCATAAGGATCCTGCAAAGCATAATTCTATCAAAAGTGAACTTGACCAGCTGGATCAATCTTGGCAGCGGGTAATGGCATCTTGTATATAAACTCTTTTCCTTCTAATACAAAGATACACACACTTTGCGTATTTGAGGAAAAAAAAAAAAAAAAACAGCTGGATCAATTCTTCACCGAATAACCTTCCATCCTGAGAAACATTGTATAAGTTGTGTTGCCCGGATTGGCGGATTTCAAAGTTTGGAACAACAATCCAAAACAATACCCGCAGGCACAACCACCAGGTAGAGGTAGCCTTGTTTTCCACTCCATGTTTACTGCTCTCGCTCTCAGGTGTGAGAATTCCAGCCCTTTTATTTGGGGAAAAATTGAAGACCTCCAAATGCCTTGGAAAATTTGAAGACTGCCTGCACCCCACATTCCCATAAATCGGTTTTCCTCTTATCTGACAAAGCCAGTACTGACTTCTGAGTTCCATCATAATGCCTTTACCATTGTAACATCTTTTCAGAGTCGTTATCATTATCTTTAAATGATAATATAAGTTGTCAAGCAAGTCACTTCCTCTGTATTTTGTCGCACTAGGGCCAGGATTGAATGAGTGAGTGTAATGTTCAGAACGCAAAAGTAGTTAGGCGATGTTTTGTTACTGCCAGCATCCCAAACATCCAAATATGTATTTTCAAGGTGTTGATGACCAAAATTGGCACCATAAGGACCTAGCTTCTTCCAATTTTGCTTGGCACCGACTAGTATACTCCCCATCTATTCCATGGTTGGTGACGATGTTCTGCCTCATCAGGAGTCGAAACTTGTACAAATTCAATACCAATACCAAACTCAAGGACTATCATCTTGGACTGCCGCTGCCAACAGGAAGTCTGTAATTCCCAGAAACATCATGCTTTGTCAGTTTTGGTCATCAACCAATAACTTCGCTTATGGTCAAGAACCACTTGCTTTCTCCCCGCACCCAGCTTATCCCTGGATGCTAAGGATCAAGAAGCTGACAACAACACTGTGAAAACAGTAGACTCGCCGCGGAACTCTCCTTCAGCTTCGACTTCTCCAACGCATCCAGCTACGACGCCGGCGACCTCCGCTTCGAGGGCAACGCCTCGGTGCACGGCAACCTGATCAACCTCGCCTGCGACTTGTTCGGGCAGAGCGTCGACGGCTGCACAGGTCGGATGTCGTACAACCACCCGGTGCCCTTCTTCCACGACGGCGACGCCCTGGTGGCGAGCTTCAGCACGAGCTTCACCTTAATTCGTGATCAAGCCCGACGGCGAGGCCGCGCCAGGAGACGGCCTGGCGTTCTTCCTCTCCGGCTACCCGTCTGTCATGCCGCCCAACACCGACGGGGAAGCCTGGGACTCATGGACGACGACGCCGCGGCCTACGGGTCCAGCCAGTTCGTCGCCGTCGAGTTCGACACGTACCAGAACATCGACTGGGGATCCCAGCGACAACCACATCGGTGTCGACACTCGACATCAACACTGTGTCCGCTTGTCCAACACGACAGATTTGATCAACACCACATCGTCAGGATCAGGATTTGAAGCCTGAAAGCACAGCGATGATCCAATTTTTTTTTTAAATGACATGGTACAACGCAAACACTCACAAGGATCAGGATTAAACCATACATGAAACACGAAGCCTGGGCGGCCGGGGATGCGGATCGGAGATTCTGAGATTATCACACCGTGAAGCGCTTCGTCGACGGGAACGTCGCTTACCAGCATAACGCTGGAATGATCCAATTTAACGGCACCACCGGGATGCTTTTTGCCTCGCTTCGGTTTCATGATCGCCCCTCTATGGAACCCGCTGTGGTCAGTTATGTGTTGCAAGATCCAAAGTCGTTGCTTCCGCGGAAAGTGGCAGTGGGCTTTTCAGCGGGCTCCGGCACTTCCACTGAGCTCCATCAGATACTCGCATGGTCCTTCGAGTCCACTCTTGCTGCTCCGACCCCACCTAAAGGTACTCCCTCCGTTTGAGGCCTGTCTGATTTTGGACAAACGTAAACGTATCTATATTCTGGGATAGGAGTATTTATGACCACTCCATGCACTCCCAGTTGTTCTTTCATAATCCTGGGTTTTGCGAAAGGGCCTCTAGCTTAGTGCACTTAGAGCACCATCAGAGCATCTACAAGAGTTCTACCAAATTTATAAAGATGTCAAGTTAAAATAGCAAATTGTTGGAGATGCTCGAAAGTAGCACCCAGCCAGATCTCGAGTTCGACTCCTCGTGAGGACGTATTTAAACAGTTTGTATTATTTAAAAATTTTTTAAAAATAGGATGTGATTTCTCTTGTAAAAAAAAAAATGTTGGGTTTTCTTCACTTATATGTTGGGGTTTTTTTTTTTCCGAAACCGGACTCTTGCCCGTCTTGCCTTAAGAGAAGTGGGGGACGTTTTTACATCCTAGCGTACTCCGTAATGAGTTGCCGGGGAGCCCGCTAGGTAAACGCACAAAACAAAAGACTTTGGGTTTAAACGGTGGCGCTTTAGAGTGGTGCGCTAAACTGTAAACCAGCGAGCAACTAGCGACTAAAGCAGCAATCGTTGCCTCCCCCGAGAGGGGCGGCCCGACGAGGGCGGCGCAAGGGAAAGAGGACCCGCGCCGTCTCATGCTTGTGGTGCGGGACAGAACCCCCGGTGGCCGAGGAGCCTCGCCGCGACCGCCGTGTGTCGGGGTTCCCGAGCTCGCACCATCCGGCCGTCCCTCCCACTTGTTGAGCGGGACTCGATGAGCCCACCTCTCCATTTGCGGATCCGGAAGGCGGACTTGGATGCTAGGCGGACCTTTGCGCCTTTGGATCCACGCCTCCTTGCGTGGCACGGAGGAGAGGCGGCGACGCGATCGGTGGTTCCTCGAGTGGCAGCTTGAAGGAGTCAACAAAGGTGGTGATCTCGGCGCGGGAAGGGGGCGCCGCTTGGGGTGACACGCGTGGCGGCGAGGTCACCTCGGGAGCCAAGGGAGGGCGTTGTGACATCCACGGGCAGCAGAGGTGCACCTGCCTCCCCGCATCTCCTGCCAGCTTCGTGGCCACCAGGTCACTCTACCAGCTCCGTGGGGTTTCTTTCATAAGCACTAACAAAAACATTTGCCACTCCATGTCACCCCTTATATTAGGTTTCTTAATCTATCATGAATTTGAACCAGTAAAACTTTGTCTAACTCTATTGCATGCCAAAATGGTTAAATTGTCTAATTAATCAATTAACCAATTGATTTGTTTGTTCATTATCATGGAAGGACGGCAAAAGGATAATTATATGCCAAACGCAAGAGGTCAGCATTGTTTATATGCAGCATTGTTTCATTCAAATTCATCAAAAAGCGCAAAAGAGGTCAGCAATCTACCAAAAGTACCATTGAAAATACTTCTCTCTCAAGACATCGAGATTCTATTTTGTTACAATGCTATCACTCCCAACACTGATTCCAGGTAGAAGTTCACAAGATAAGGAAGAAGATGAAGCACTAGTTTGGGTGGTAGGAAGAAATTTTGAATCACAGTTTATGACTTTTCCCAAGTAATCGAGGCTACAAATAACTTCTCGAAGAAAATAAACTTGGGCAAGGAGGATTTGGTCTAGTATATAAGGTAAGATAGAAGAAAAAAAATGCATTAAGAACCGAAAAGAGATACAAAACAAACCAAGGGAGGTTTTCCCCTATACTTTCTCTTATTAAACTACCAAATTTCTGGTTCCATAATACATGCCTCTAAACATTATGCAAATAAATGTACTTTTGCTTATTATTGCCTTTGTCGGAAGAAGGTTAATCAATTGTCAAAAGATAGCTAAAATTAATGACATATCATCGACAAAACTCTTTTGAACTTCTCTGAAGGGTCAATTTCACGATGGATTGGAGATAGCCGTTAAGAGACTAGGTTCACATTCAGGGCAAGGGATCAGAGAGTTCAAAAATGAAATCCAGCTCATAGCCAAGCTCCAGCACACAAATCTGGTTAGGCTCTTGGGATGTTGCTCTCAAGGTGATGAGAGGTTACTAATCTACGAGTATATGCCAAATAAGAGCTTGGACTTCTACATTTTTGGTATAGTACTTCTCAAACATACCATAATACAAGCTATATATGTTTAGGGTTGACAGGTAAAGGCATTTCTCTTATATGTGTATGCTTAACTGATTTGCAGATAATATACAAAGAGTTTTACAAGATTGGAATAAATGTTTGGCCATAATAGAAGGGATAGGGCAAGGAATTTTGTACCTGCATAAGCACTCTCTGTTACGTGTCATTCATAGAGACCTTAAAGCAAGCAACATACTCTTAGACCATGAAATGAACCCTAAAATTTCAGATTTTGGGCTCTTAAAAATATTTGGCTTAAATGATACCGAAGGAAACACAAAAAGGATAGTTGGGACATAGTAAGTATTCTTACGTATCAGTCTATCCTAGCCTAAAAACCTAATATGTACAAAGCTTGACATTAGAGGGATTTTATGTATACTTGTTTCAATGGTGATATGACTCCTGAATATGCTTTTGAGGGCCTCTTCTCAATCAATCGATAATGCAGCACAATTGAAATAGGGAATCGATAATTCAGTACAATTTCTACAGATGTGGTGTTGGTGGCGCAAAAATAGCGGTTGGGACTTGGGACTCAACAAGAGATGGATAATATACCACAAGTGCAGGTGAAGCAATCCCATTCTTGTATCGCATTTGTTATTTGTCCAATTTATTTTTTCAAATGTTTTGACTATTTGCTCGATTACATATTCTATTAATTTAAACAATGTCTATTTAGGTGCATTAATTTGCACCTGTTTATGTTCTTTAGCTTCTTATGTATGGTTCGACATGTACATCCTTAAAATAAAGCCTTAGCTTTAGCACGGGCACTATACTAGTGACATTGTAGAATCAAAGTAGGTGACATATGAAAGATTACAAAATAGGTGCAAATGAAAATAACATACGACTCCTTAGCATTATCAACTTTCAATACATTGTTTAGATGTAGTACTGCTAAAAGTTTAAGACAAGAGCCTACACATAGATGTATAGATTATGCAAATGGCGATGGGACAGACGGGCATGCAGGATCACAGGCGGGGCACATGGCCCGACAATCATCCAACTTGTAGTAACACAATTGATCCGGTTTTTGGGTCAAGCAAAGCAATAGCAATCACGTTTATGACACTCACGCAAGATACAAAATTTTATTGAGAATTTATTCTGAATTGGTATTGAGTTGGTGAGGTTATACTCCACGCTCATTTCATATCCAACATTGAGCTCCCCGATGAGGACGAGCTGTTTGATTGCATGTTCATGAAGTATATATATGAGAACATGGATAAAATAACAAGAAGTATTTGTTGATAATGAAACACTTACATTGCACAGGGAATGCAAAGAGGAACAACATAAACATCAAGGCTCCATACATGTTCCTCGAATTCATGTTGGATTATGTATTATCCATCCAACCTCGCACAATCGTTGCTTTAGGTGTTAGAGTGGCACATATATACATACACAAACACACACATAGTGACATGAATATGAAAACTCATCACATTTACTATACGGATTATAATTTTTTGTAGTACATTTCTATTTTTTTTAGCCTGAACGGGAGTTATATTAATTTTATTTATTATGCTCCTATATTGACAACTAGATTTATTGCCCCCAAGTGAAATGCAGGTTCCCTGTGCTGAGAAAGTTCTGGGTTGTGTGAGATGCCAAATTTATGAGTACAGGCATATTTAGCACTAATCAACTTTTTCTTTCCAATTTGCTTCTATTTATAAGTTTGGCATCCCACAACCAGGATTTTCTTGAGCACTAAGCAACCTAGCTGGTGGGCATTTCGCTTGGTGATAAATATAGTTGTAAATATAGGGGCGTAATAAATGAAATTAATATTTACTCCCGTTTCGGCTATCAAATAGTAGGGTACACCTGCCCGTCCGTCCCAGGACCATCTGCATAATCTATAGAGCTATCAGCAGATCCTGATTGGTCTTAAACTTTTCAATCTAAATAAAGTATTGAAAATTAACAATGCTCACGGAGTGATCATGTGCTATTTTCATTTGATAATTATTCTTTAACCTTTTTATGTTACCTAGGTACTTTGTATTTTGCAATGTCATGTCACTACTCTAGATCGAGCATCTCCAACAATACTACCTAAATCAGACTACCTATATTTTGCTTCCAAATCCATCAGACTACCTAAACATGGCACCTAAATATATTTTAATAGTCTATGACGTGTGGGACCCACGTGTCATCCGCTTGTGCACATCGAAGAACAAGCAGCAGTCGAAGGTCGGCACCGCCAGGTCTGGCTTGTCGGGATCCGCCGTGGAGGGAGGTCAGGGATGGCCGTCGAGGTCGCTCGGGATGGCAGGTTGTGCCGGGGTCTCCCTCCACCGCTGACCGGCCGGATGTACCGCAGAGCCACGCCGGAGACGAAGCCGCAGAGCTCCGTCGCGTCGGGGGCAGGGGAGAAGCTGCAAAGTGTCGCCGCGACGAGGGAGCGGTGCTGCGCATGCGCCTGTGCCGCTGGGAAGTTGCCGGCGTGATTCAAGCCCGAGGCCGATGCAGCGGCATTGGAGAGGGTAGCCCGTGTCCTGCCATGGGGCACCGTGATATATGTATACTTTTATCAAAATATTTTTTAAGACAAATCTATTCATATAATTTTTATATTTACAAATTCAACAAGTTAAAAGTTATTGATGATTTATATTCTCAATGTTTAACCCAAACCTTATCGAAAACGACTTCTAGTACCAAACCGGAGAGAGTATTGCTTATTATTAGCTTGTCCATGAATTGATTTGCATTTTCTTGTGACGTCTCTTTCTAGCTACAGTATTTGACTTTGTTTATTCAAGTAAGCTTCTAGCAGCAACGCGCATGTACAAGGCTTGAACGTCATACTGTGTTCTTCCGTTTCAAGCTCTTTTTGCTTCCATCTCTCTCTGTAATTTTTGTGGTTGGCTAACACTTCACGTTTACCAGTCAGTGGGAGAGATCGTTCATGTCTTAGCCGAATTGAGTTTGAGGGAGTCTTGAGAGCTACAAGTCGATAATTTAAAAGAATTATTCAAACCTCCTATTCACCCCCTTGTCGCCTATCTCGGTCCTTCAATAACAGTTTTTTTTTTTTTTTATATCAAAATACATATCTAGTAATTATTTTTTATACCAAAATACATGTATAATAAGTATATTATATTGGTTGCTTGCCGACAAACAGAGCATACCCTGTGGCTCCGCTACTGCTACAGTCTATCGTGCAGTCGTGCCACATCCATATTCACTTACGGCACCGCATCGCATCTACTCATCAGAAGACTAAAAGAAAACCACTAAATCAGCCATCTCGCCTGAATCGTCAGTTGAAAGAAACCCTGCACGTATCTGGTACACCGCGGAAGCCAACAGTAAATGTCGAATTTAAAAGTAATATTGTGTGTGGAGCAAACCCGGCCTCACGCTATCCACGTCGTTCGAAATTTTTTTCGACCCTTGATCGTCAATCCGACGGTCTTTGCTGCTCTTCCAGCTGAAATATATACCCGTTCCCCCTCGCAAAAAAAAAAAAAAAATCTCACGCTCTCTCTGCCCTCCCTCTCTCCGTCTCTCGACGCGGGGAGGGGCGCGAGCCGCGCCCGGCGGCCCCGTCCCGCCCCCCCCCGCCCCCCCCCGCCCACGCTCCCGCCCCCGCTCCCGCCTCCCTCTCCGCCTCCTCTCTCTCCTTCTCTCTCTCCCTCCCTGGCGCGGCAAGGCGACGGAGGCGGGGGGGCTCTCACCTAAACCCTAGATCGACACAGGGCCGCCCACCGCCGCCGACGAGCTGGCCAATGGTCGGCGGCCGCCCGGCCGCCGCAGACCGGAGTTGCTCTCTCTCTCTCTCTCCCCCTCTTCCCCTCGCTAACGCCAGCGCCCTCCGGTGCCGGCGTGGAGGCCGCCGCCGGCGGGTCCAGGCGCTGAGGCCGCCGGCCCCACGCGGCGGCCCAGCACGACCGGCCGGCGAGGACTCCCCGCACGAGTGACCCCAGGTGAAGGCAGCCTCTCTCCTCGCTTCTCCTCTCCTTCACTCGCCGACCTTCCCTGGGGTCGATCCATGGCCTCCATGGCCGGATCCGTTCGTTCCCCCACCGGATCCGTTTGTTCCCCCACCGAACCTGTTTGGTTCGCCCGATCTTGAGAGAGCGTGCAAGTAATGCATATTACGGTTTCTTTGTTTTTATGCTCGATTTGTTGAACTATTATCTTGGTATTAAATTTTAATGTCCCCTTCCATGAAAGCATTGCATCACAATGGAGTTTAAACATTGGCTTCTTGTACCAGATTGCCTTGACCAAGCACTGCATCGGTCGAGTCGTGCAATACGTACATGCCTAAGCAACTCCTTGCTTTGACTGGGTTGATGGCTTGCTGCATGTGTCACATGATTCTATGGCTACCGTGGGATTTAGAATCTTGTGAAGGTATGTTTGGTTGTGATGATCGGTTTGGAAGACTCTCGTTGAGCTTGGGTGCACGGCCGATGATGACTTCAGTTTGAGAGGAGGTGGCACTGGGGTTGGTTCTGTTATTGGTGTTTCTTGGGAGTGTCATAAAAACATGTGAAACATCCACCTCTAAGCAACTCCTTTAGCCTAGCTGGGTTGATGGCTTACATGCTTCCATGGATGCTTTGGTCTTGGTTTTGTTGTCGTTTTGGGCTTTAGAAAGTGATTGCCACCGATGACTCTATCTAGGAAAGGAATAACAAAGGAGCATCAGTCCGAGGCCAAGTGATGATTCCATCTTAGGCCTTTCATTTTGTTCACTTAAGTTATGCTTTACTGCAACTTTATGGCCAAATATGATCATGGCAGTCATCAAATCATGCGATGCATCCATGATTTGGCCAACTTTATGGATGCGACAGTCATCAAATGTTTGGTTTTTGGTGATGATTCTTTTCGGAGGAATTATTAATTTGGATCGTGTTTTTCTTACCAGCTTAGTATGATGCTTGTCATTTGGTCAAAAAATATGATGCGTGTTGTATTTTTTTTTTGCAATGGACTTATCTTATTCAGTTTCCTAACAGGTTGTAGCTTATGCCACTTGCACTCTAATAATATGTGAGGATTGATAAGGTGCGGTTTGGTATTTGTTGGCGTGAGATACCAGTGTTTTCATGGCATTCCCTACCAGTCTCATAATATCCCAGTCCTTGTTTTACATAAACACTGCCTTTTTTAAATACAATCAATCATTGAGCTTAGTGTATTCTTTCATAAATATTTATGGTTACGGTATATTATATATTTGTATGGATTTAAAATATGCAACTGTGTTCGGCTACCTCATTAGGATTTGGCTATTTATTTAATACCTCATCGATTTGGCTATTTAAAAGTAATATTGTGTGTGGAGCAAACCCGGCCTCACGCTATCCACGTCGTTCGAAATTTTTTCGACCCTCGGATCGTCAATTTGACGGTCTTCTTTGCTCTTCCAGTTGAATATACCGGATAGCGATCCAAACTGCTCACCGTCACCTTTCCCCTGTTCTTCCTCCGCTTCTTTGCATTGCTTGTGTTTTCCGGATTTTGGCTCTTGCTTTACTGGAAATATTGTGTGTGGAGCAAACCCGGCCTCACGCTATCCACGTCGTTCGAAATTTTTCTGACCCTCGGATCGTCAATTTGACGGTCTTCGCCGCTCTTCCAGTGAATATACCGGATAGCAGTCCGCTGCTCACCGTCACCTTTCCCCTGTTCTTCCTCCGCTTCTTTGCATTGCTTGTGTTTTCCGGATTTTGGCTCTTGCTTTTTTTGGAACTTTATGGGACGGTTATTGTAAATGAGAACCTCCTAATTCATCGGGCAATTTCGCTTTTGTCTTTGTCCCAAAGACCTCGACGGTATCCGCAGATGCACCCAATAACTTAAGAAGCTCTGTCGGTGTCATCCGAAACCCGATTACACCACTCTCATACCAGGATCAACAAAGGAGTAGCTACAACATTACAACATTTGTTATAAAGATACGATCGAGTGCTTGAAAGAATAATAACATTAATTTTACAAATTGTGAACAAGTTACATTTAAGAGAACTTAACTTAATTAATTTGCGGAAGCCGAGTAGACTAGAAGACAACCAGATCATGTCGAGCCCACCGACATAACCTTGGTTAACAAAGACGAGTCAACACCGCAACAAGGGTTAACAAACCCCGAGTACACAATGTACTCCGCAAGACTTACCCGACAAAAGAAAAGACTCCAAGGATATGCTGGCTTAAGGGAAGTAGAACTAGAAAAGGGAAGTTTGCAGAAAAGCTTACTATAAGTGAATCCTTACTTTCAATATTTTTAGCATCAATCTTTGTTGAATCATAATAAAGCTAGGTTTGCACCTGTTCTATCTCAAACACTTTTAAAGCAACACCTCTCAACTTATCTCTGCATTTCTTTTTTTCTTTCATAACCATGAGTAACCTTGTTTCTTCAATTACTACGATGAAAGGTCAGGGAAACGGGTCTCCTTCTCCGAGAAGCAACGGCGATCCGCGAATCGATTCAAAACCCAGCTGGGGATCCCTAACCACACGACATATGTAGCACTTAAGCTTGCATATATCAACCTTCTTTGATTTGTCCAAAACGGGAACGAGGCTGCGCCACTCGAGAGAGCACGCGATACTCCACCTCCCTACCCCTGTCCTAATGACAGTTTGACCGATAGGGTGGGTACACGCTACTCCCGCCATCTCTCCACTCCCGGTGCGTGGTTGCCATTCCCGATTTGGCTCCACCGAGATCCGGCTTACCGGAGTATGTGGCTAGTTAGGGTCGATCGATCGGGGTGATCGCCCAATGACGTGCCATTGACCACAAAGGTCTCAGGCGCAATATGCGTTCAACACATCCCGATTTCACTCAGGCCAAACAACGGACGGTCCTTAAACGACCAACACGGGACAAGCACAGCTAGGTATCCCGCCGGCTTTCAACCTACGTCCCGTCTGATCTCAAGTTCATCACTACCATATGTATTCTTCTGAACCACCATCAGGGTGTTCTCTTTTCCATAGCCAGGAGGAACATAGATAAAACCTATGTCTCGCGAATGATAAAACTATCACTCGACTTCTACCGAAATCTAGGCATTACTAAGCATAAGAGATCGACCTACACATACTAGTGGGTTATAAATGGAATAAATGTAGATCAAGGTAATCATGCAGCAACGGTATCAACCAACTCCTACTAACTTAATGCACATTACACTAGACTTACGGTGAATAAAACATTTATAAACAGAGAAGGGTTTATGCTCCGGGGCTTGCCTGTATTGCAGGGAAAGTCAGATTCCGAAGTTGGATTGCCAACGTCAAACTTGACACCGACACCTCGGTTGAATGAATCTTCTTCGAAGCTCGACCATCATGAACCATCTCACTCTCGTATATTCTACACGTAGATGATGATGCATGCTTTAGCATGATGGAATGATAAACATGATGCTAGATGGATGCATGAAAAAGATAAACAACTTGAGTACAACTTTCCTTCACGATAAAGTTGCATCCCAACAAAACCAACTTGTTGAATTACTCTAAAGATATCATCACCATTGCCTAAGGAGTTCTCAAGGACCATTTGATTGTAATATGATCCAAGTTTCACAAAACAACCCAAAAGTCACACAAAAACCTAATTTATTTGACACTAAACAATTTATAAACTACATAAAATAATAGGGTTTAAGATAGAAAATAATTTAAACTTTTCAAAACGACTCCAAACTTTTTATACAAGTAGAACACATCATAAAACAGTACCAAATCAATTTTTATGATTTTTGAATAAATATTTTATTTTCTAAAATTCATGGAATATGCATTTTTCAATTAAAGATTGTATTTTTAAATCATGCAAGAACTAGTCAAAATCAAAGTTTCAAAATTTTTATGGGTAGACATATTCATGGGAAGGTTACACAAAAATTTTCAGAATTTTAGAAGCACTGTTTAAATTTATATGAAAATAACAAAATCTGTCACTATTCAAATCAATACAAATTGATAACAAATTTCGGAAGTCAAACAGGCCTTTGGGCGAAAGCTGCTCAGCCCAGCTGCGTGACAGCAGTGCGGCCCAGACGCAGACAGGCCCAGGCGGAGCAGGCCGGCCCAATGCGGCCTGCCAGGCCAGGCCTAGGAACTTTTGCAAAAGGGCCCCTAGACTTTTATGAAATTACGAACAGATACAAAACACGATTCACATGAGTTAAGAAATTTACATTGGGAATCCTGAAAATATTTTATTTACCTTTGGGTCCTTCTTCTACTTCCTTCTCCGTTCCTCTTCTTCTTTCTTCCTCTGTTCGAACTGAGCAGGAGACGGAGGCGGCGTTGGCTCGGTGAAGGAGGACCGGCTCGGCCGGCAGCTTTGGCCGGAGCGGAGGGCGCTGCGGCCGCGCCGGGCACACGCACACCCACAGAACCCCTGCGGCATGGCCAGAAGTGGTCTGCCGGCGCTCGGCTGTGCGCACGCCATGGCGCAGGCGCGAACGTCTGGCAGCGGCTCAGCTATGACGTCGGCGAGGGAGGCACCGGCGAGGACGGGGCTGACCGGCTCGGCTGACCGAGAGACGGCGTGAAGGAGACTGGGACGGAGGTACTGCTGCCTCCTGCAGCCCCGGCGCTCATGGCCATGGCGGCGGCGCTTGCGGCTGGAAGAAGAAAATACGAAGTTGATGACCGGCTTGGGAAGATAAGGATGAGCGAGCGCGTTTGGCGTTGCCAGAGTGAGCATGGACGAGTTAGTGAACCTCCTCGACGTACGAGGACACGCGGCGGTAGAAGGCCACGGTGACCGACGGTGAAGCAGGCAAAGCAAGCACGTAGGCTATGGCTGTTTGTCGATGTAGTGTACTGGTGCATCCTCCTCTCTTCTTCTTCCAAAATCTCACAAAATCAAATTGCAACTTGAAAAACTTTCAAAATAAAAGTTGCTCAAAACAATAAGAACTACATTTTTGCTTTTGGGCTCATAGCCAAATTCTTAATAATTTTGAAAATAGGATTTTCCAGTTTTAAAAATAAAATCCCAAAATAGGTTTTTTTTTATGAAAATTATAACTTATTCATAATTTTAGAAATTTTCTTTTGTAACAAACTACTTATCATCAAGCAACAAATTTTATTAGAAACATTCATACTTGAAACGACACAGGTAAAAATAAAGTAGCACTTAAAGGAATTTAGGATTTCAAGAAAGCCATTATCACATAAATATGATTATGAATGCATAATTGATGCTTATGCTGTATGCTAACACCTGGGGTGTTACAGTTATGCTCATGTATGGATGTGGCAGATTATTGAGTCATGTAATACATACATGCCTAAGCAACTCCTTGCTTGACTGGGCTGATGGCTTGGGCTGCATGTGTCACATGATTCTACGGCTACTGTGGATTAAGAATCTTTTGAAGGTATGTTTGGTTGTGATGATCAGTTTGGCAGAGTCTGTTGAGCTTGAGTGCACGGTCGATGATGACTTCAGTTTGAGAGGAGGGGGCACTGGAGTTGGTTCTGTTATTGGTGTTTATCCACCTCTAAGCAACTCCTTTAGCCTAGCTGGGTTGATGGCTTAGGGTGGATGGCTTGCATGCTTCCATGGATGCTTTGGTCTTGGTTTTGTCGTTGTTTTGGGCTTTAGAAAGTCAGTGCCACCGATGACTCTTATCTAGGGAAGGAATAACAAAGGAGCATCAGTCTGAGGCCAAGCGATGATTCCATCTTAGGAATTGAAAACATGATAATTTATGCCTTGTATTTCATCCTGTTAGGAAAGCATCAGTCTAACTTGATACATGATAATTTATGCCTTGTATTTGAGAAGTTCTGCAAAACTCGAATCATGTTCCTCCACTCTTTTTTTTGTTGTTAGTTACAGTCCGGTCATCTGATTATCACAAGAGAAGCAAATGGATACCCAGAATGTGAAAGAACTTTCTGAATATATGATAAATTGTGTAATTTTTGGCACTGAATAATCGAGAATGCACATCCTTAGAAATGTTTGTAAAAAACAGTACACATCTCTTGCTTTTTCAATGCTCTTTCAGCTTGGGACAACAAGAAGCTCATTAGGAAATTCAGAGGGCCTTTCTCCACATCAGCGCTATCAAGTTGGTCATATTGCACAATCGGTAAGATTCTCTACACATGGTACTTTTCAAATGCGTGTTGGTTTGATTCAGCAGCTTCTGAAAGCCTATTCAAATGTTTACTTCAGTGTCCATGACATAATCTGGAAGTTTAGTCTTCATCCATATAGTTATAGCTCATTTCCAGTTTTCCAAGAATGTGAGGTACCAATTGCTACATGACCCGCTGGCTATCTTGTGCCTGCATATCATTTTCTTAACACAAGCATATTTTCTCTTTTGCCTTTATATTGTTTCCTAATTTTTAAAATTGGAATCTGATAATGACAGTGTATGCTTCTAAGTGTTAAAATAACCTCCACTCCAAAGCCGGCTGCCCGTGCAATGATCAAGCTGTTGTTTAATTGCAACACCATATCTGCTCTGATCAAGCTGTTGTTCCATTGCAACACCATATCTGCTTTGATACATGGTATTTCTCTCCCGTTTCCACCAGGCTATAATGACTGCCTGAAGCTGTTTTTGTGTGGATGTTGCCTCAACTGCATTTGTCTGTGCTTCTGTTCAGTTGTTTCTGAATGAATAGACTAGGTTCTTGTTTGGTATTCACTCAGGCACCATTCACAAAAAATTGCCGTGATCCACCATTGTGCAAAGCGAGGACAGTGCCTAGACAACTCCCAGTCATCTGGACAATGCCTGGTTGAGTGTTCTTGTTTGAATGTCATATCTATTTATTTTTCAATTTGGGAAATCATGGTTGCTATTGTTAGCTGGTCACAGTTGAAGAAAAAAAGCAAGAATAGATATAATCATTAAGCAGGATGTCATTTGATATTCTAATCTTTGAACTTGGGGTGCGTCCTGGAGCTTGGGTTCTCTGTTATATTTTGTGCCTATATAGTGATGAGCTTTATTAAATATGATTTGCATTCGTGACTTATGAGGCTTGCTGTAATATTGATTTTCTCAAGCTAGGCACCAGAGAAAAAAAAAAGACCTGCTCTCCTTTTGTGCTACATGATTTTCACAGTTATGCAGCTCATTGCCACCTTATGGAATCAGATGACTTGCATCGCATCGACTGTAGCACTTGATAAATTCTCTGAATTATTAGGATTCTAATGTCAGAAGTTAGAAAAGAGAAATCACATTTTTATTCTTTGTCATCTCTTCAGAATAATGCTGTCGTCTCAGACCCATTGTACCAAGCAAGAGCAACACGAGGTACCTGAGTCCCTCCCAAAAGAACTCACTCGATGTTGAAATTAATTGGTTGCTCTATCCTTTTGTTTTTTTTATTTGAGGCTAAAATAAAGCTAGGTTCTACCTTTTAAAAGAAACCAGGTTCTTCCTTTTCTATTATGGAATAAAAAATTTGAAAAGTTAGGCCTTTACTGTGACTGACATATGATTACAAACAAATGCAGTGTAGTTGTTTCATTCTTCTAATGTGTTTGTAACCAGCATTTATTTATGAACCCAAATATAGCATATTACTTCAGCTCGATGTGGTTTTGACAAATGCCGTCTCCATTATAGATGGACGAAGTAAAATCTGTACATGCTAATTGCATCTGCGAATTCTGTAGATGACCGTTTTGATCACCCTTTCAGGATCCTCCTTTCCAGTTCACATGCTTGGTTGTAACTAAAGGAAGGCAGACCTGTGAGACTGATCAAACAGATTCAGGCAAATGGTTGGATGTGCCAAAAGACTAGCTACTGCTGAAGCATTTAGCCAAAATCATCCAGAGGTAAGACCTTGTTTTTGCCTAATTGAGTTAAGTTCACTTTCAAGCATTTATCCATTTAGCAATAATTATTTTAAGCCCAACTCAACTGTTTAGCCTCTGGGCGTGGTTGCAAACACTGACTCACGGCGGGTGTCGAACACCACCATAACCCTCATGCATATTTGATTACAATTGTTTCGCAACTCATCAGCAAGCCATCTGCTAAAAGTAATTGAAGTTTCTCATCTTTTACATGACTTACACAAATATCCTTCTCATCATAAATTTAATATAAGCTAGGAAACAAATCACATAGAACTTTGTCATAGAGGCGGTTATCTTGCTAGAATTGTATTTCTTTCATTTTCTAATTTTTGATTGATCTACTTTGTATGTGAACCCCTCTTAGTTTTCCTGGGATGATGCTCCCTCTCATGGCCGCAGCTACCCGGTCCGCGCAGCTACACGGACTACAGCAGCAGCAGTTGAAGGGTCTACTCAGGCTTAGTCATCGCACAAGTAGCAATGTTTGTATCTGTTATCAGAGCAGCTTGGGTTCCTGTTCATGAACCAATAATCATCTTGTGCTTCTTTTTGCTTTGAACGGAACACACAAAATGAGCCTTCAATATAAATTTGGAACGACAATTATTAAGAATAGTGCACCATCATGTATAACATGTTTTGTTATCTTGACTTGCCTTAAGAGGAGTGCTTGTTTTTCTCACATAGAGTTGTGGCCAAATGCCCAAATAGAGTTGTGGCCATGACTCGCGCGCGCATGGGCGCTAGCGCAAATCACTAGTGGCTATTATACACTATGTACATCTTTATCTGTTATTATCTCATCTACATACAGCTATCATGCACCCGGGGGCGTGCCTATGCTAAATTGCGATGGGGGTAAAATTTTGGGGGGTGGGAAGGGAAGGAGAAGAAGAGAGACGTGACGACAAGGCACAGCGCTGAAAAGTACCAGTTCAGTTCAGCCGATTGATCAAGAACTCATAGCTCAGGCAGTGCCGGTTATCAGTCTCTCCTGCCGATCCAACTTCTTAACCTTAACAAGCCCTATCAGAACTTGCAGCCCGAAGAATGCGCAGAGGGAGTATGCAATGGTTGCTGGTCCCTGCAACAGTTATTGAAGATTTGAAGATCAGGTGAGAACAAATATGTGCTAGAAATTGATGGACAATATACTCCAGTTTGTTTACAAACTCACCCGGATTGAATTGAAGTATAACATCGTTGCAAGGTTTACCAAAGTACCTGCAGCAACTCCCTGGATGACAAAGAGCAGGATTTAAGACACATTATGATGATATGGAACTTCAGGGAAAAAGTGCAGTATCAAAGAAAGAAAACAATTTATGATATAAGGGCTGTTTCTCTTGATGACTTGATCAGATTTCTCACATCGAATTTGCAGGCGCCCTCTGTCAATTTTGTTTTAACAATTCCAGTGCAGGCTAACTGAATTTGCATGCACTCAGTGACAGTGTCATCCAGCAGACAAGTTTGCCCATGTCTTTTTATGGTTCAGCATGAAGTATCATAGAAAAAAATAAACAATATATTAATAATTCTGAACTCACATATCCAATTGTTTTCTGTACAGCGGCAACTCTTTGAAATGCTCTTTCCGATTCCAGTGTTCTGACACGAAGCTTGAGTTCACCTTGCTCCTGTAAAAAGCAGTTCATTGAGTTCAATCGTACAAACTTCCGTCGAGACATGTGCAAATAACACCAAGATACAACAAGGTAATGTTGGCAAATGATGCACATACCAAACGTTCAATAATTTGTGCAAGCTTTTCAACTCTGTCAGGTTGGCGGAACAAATTATAAAAGGCACGTGACTGCCTTTCCCATCTCTTCTTTGCATCCTGACATAATGTTGCAATCAAAAGCACTTAAAACTTTTAGTATGAAAATACTTAGGAGATATGCTATCATGGAGATAGGTTAACAGCTTTGACCAAATGTTGAAACTTGCCTTCACAACTATTTCAACACCAGCTTCATTAAATCTTAGCAATTCCTTGGCATATCTAGCAGATTTAACAGACATGTTAAGTCAGCACCAGAAAAGGTCAAGCTGAAAATATAAAGATGTGCAAGCTTCGCATGTTTTTGAAGAAGTATTGAGATGCTAGTAATGCAGTACTCACGGCTTAGCAATCTCTGTAATATCAAACCTAGGATCAAGGCCTTTCCCAATACCATCTAGAACTGCATAAAATGGAGAAAGCCTTGAGTAGAATGACAGTATAATAACAATGTCCTTGTAAACATGTAAACTATTAGACATTGAAACCTGAGAATGCTCTGACCACAAATGTAAATGTGGCAGGGAAGCGAAATGGTTGATCAGCAGCAATTGCCAAAAGATCCTCACCTGCAAAATTTAATTCAAGTCAACATAATAAAATTTGTAGAACAAATACTGACATATTGCCACCTATCAAGTCTGTTGGTAGGTCACAACATTACCGATTGCAGCAAGTCTCTGCTTCCTCTTTTCAAACTTCTCCTCCTTAGTTAATTGCTTTTTAAATCCCAGTTCTGCAGTTGCCATCTCTTTCTCCTTCCTTTGTGCTGCTAGACGCTCTTCAAAGCTATGGATAATAGACGCAACCAAAAATAAACAAAGTCAAACATCATGCTCATCTTGTTCAAAAAAACATCATGCTCTTCCAGTTCAAGAAACTCTACTTGCTATAACTACAAGGTAACATCTTCTCAAGGGCGGTGTCATATTTGGTTACTCTTTTTTCTTTAATGAAATAAGACACCACTCTCAAGCATGTTCAAGGGGAAAAAAAACTCTGAAGGAAAAGTAACTACCTATTAAGGAAAAATTGAGCTGTTCTTCTAACAGCAGTCATATCTCCAGTAGGAACAAGGACACCCATTTGAACCATTGCTTTAAGCACCTGCAGGAATACAGGATTCAGCACTTCCCAGAACATCACAGGGTATAAGTTATCATCTGCTGGCTATTATGCCCAGAGAACTAACTTTGTCAGGATCCTTTTCATAAACTCCATAGAACACTTCAAGCAATCCTCCGCGAATATTTTGACTGATACTGGAAGTTGGAAGGATGAAGATTATTATCCATACTGAGATGCAAAATTTCTAATGAGATGAAACTTATGTACAGAAGAGGGGGGTTGCGCAAATGTTACCTTCCCATCATCCCAAAGTCATAGAAGATAAGTCTCCCTCCATTGACATCATCAACAGCAATGTTTCCTGGATGCTGTAAAGAAATCACCATTACCTTTTAACACAGAGTATAACAACTGCTTTATCAGAGATACTAAAAAGGAACAAGAAGGACAATAGGGATGATTCAGTCTCATGGAATTTGTATTATAAGAAATACTTCCTCCGCTCACAAATACATGTCCATTATGGCATTGACACGGTCTCCACTCTGATAATTTTGCTGCCAATTTCTATGAAACATATCATCTTCATTGAAAGAATTGTATACTGTGGAAGTATTCTCCATAAAAGATCTAGTAACGTCAATCTTATGTTTTCACTCTATATAAACTTTATATATTGATGGTCAAAGCTAAAAAGGTTTGACTTAGGACAAGCCTAGATGAACATATGTTTGTGATATAGGAGCAAGTAATATAGAACATTGGATTTTGTCTACGGCTGAAGCATATTGCACATAGAGTGAGCCATAAATCTGCCACAGTTAGGAGGATGGCAAAGGGACCTCATAAATTCAATGATACAGATTTTCTTAACGAATATATTTCTACACTTGAAATTTTCAACTTGAAAACAGACCAGTGCATGGATAGAAATGAAGTGAAGGATGATGTGAAGGTGACAAATAACCATAATGACTAAAACAGTGTTTGTGGTGATTATACGGGGTGACTAACCGGGTCAGCATGGAAAAATCCATGGGACAAGATCTGCTCAAGGTAGGACTCAACAGCATAACGGCCTAATCTGCAAGTGATTCACATTGACCGGAAGCAACAAAGTCAGTTGGCACAGAAAATTTTGTTCATCTCATAAAAAAATAGTTCATGGCTGACGGTTATACAATACTTACCTTTTTCTATCAACTCCTAACTTATCTAACTGCTTTATTCTGTTAATTTTAATTCCTGGGACATATTCCATTGTTAAAACCTGCAATGAAAATAAAAGAAACTTAAAATCTTTTATTCCACCAAGTTTTTTGTTGGATCTAGTTTGCATTTTCTGAGTAGAAGAAACCTGAGGTGTAGTGTACTCCCAGTAAATTTCAGGAACCTTCACATATTCCATTTTTTTGAAGTTCTCAGCAAATTTTTGAGCGTTAAATGCTTCCTTCGTATAGTCTATTTCCTGATAGGAAACATGAACTGATTACATGATCAGTAAAGACGTAGTCAAACAAGTCTAAGACAGTAGCACATGATCATACAACTAATTAATTACCTGATATAAAACAGATGCACACTCATCGTAAATAGCAACCCAGTCTCTCTTGGCGCCATCTGACTTTGGATCCACTTTCTGAAGGTATTCAGCTATTACCTATCCAATTCAGTTATTTGTCAGCAAATGGTAAAAAATGGAAACACATTTAAGTAGGTAAATAGGTAACACATAACAGACATACATTTTTTTTGGTACTAGTAAACAACAATAGCACTTATGTGTGCATCTTTAGATGCAGAGGCCAGGGTATTTTATTTCATTATTCAAAAATATGAAAACAGGGTATGCTACAGGATTAGTAACATAAATAACTTACCCTTAAATTCTTCAGATCAATATCGAACAGCTCTTTCAGACCAGGCCGTTGCACTTTGATCACAACTTCTTGGCCATTCAGGCGTGCCCGATGAACCTGGCCTGGCAAAAAGGGATAGATTATTACAGTGCCAAGTTGCTTATAAAAAAAAAAAAAAAAAACTTACCAAGGCTAGCAGCAGCTATTGGTTCAAAATCAAATCGATCAAATATCTCATTTACAGATGCCCCCAGCTCTTCTTCGACAATTTTTTACAGCTGTCTCGAAGGAAATGGAGGAACTTGATCCTGCAAAAGTAGGTAGTAATTCCATGGTTCAATCATAACAGGAGCGTAAGCATAGGAATGTGCATTAACAAAAAAATATATAGAAAAAAAACAAGATACGTTCTAATAACTACACAAAACAGCTATTTTGTTCACATGGGGCAGTGAGCCACTGATAAATGCTAATTTGCTACACCAAGGTACAGGGCACAATCTGAGACTTGCAGATTTTTGCGATCCAGTAGGATGATATAGTAAATCGAACTAAATTTAATGCATATTTCAGCTTATGCATAATAGAGGGTGCTCAAATTGTTTAATAACAGGAGAGCGATTCCTCTAATGAGCCAACTCATCAATTTTAGAGTGTCTTTGCAGTTTACTCTATTTTTTTCTCGAACACGCAGGAGAGGTGTGTATCTTTATACTCCCTCCGTTTCAAATTATAGTTCGTTTGACTTTTTTGACCCTAAGTTCGACCACTTGTCTTATTCAAAAAATTTACACAAAAACAGTCAAATTTAAGTCATTCTTAAATATCATTTGTTAATAAAGCAAGCCATAACAAAAGAAGTGATATTTCACACAAAATTTTGAATAAGACGAGTGGTCAAAATTTGGGTTGAAAAAGTCAAACGAACTACAATTTAGAACGGATTTAGTATAAAAGAGAGAAAAACAGTTTAATCAATTTTGGAGAAGCACCAAAGCATGTCTGCAATTAGAATAAGTTTCAACACACAAACCTGTAACTCCGATAGTTGATCCACATATTCCTGTGGGAGAATATCCACTCTGGTGGAGAATTGTTGCCCTATTTTGATGAATGTGGGGGCCTAATCTCAAAAGACTCTCCTTTAGCCACTTGGCAAGAACTTTCCTCCTAATTATCTTTTTCTCCTCAGTCATCCCCCCTGCAGAAGTTGACTTACAGCTTCATTGAAGGTACACAATTTTAATGTAGGTAATTCTTCAATATCAAAAACATCTAAACATGAAAGCATTATGAACACCATTTTCGTAAAAGATATGAATCCAGTGTGTTGGCTACTTGGCTAGCATGCCACACATGCTGTTGTATAAGATGACGGATTTTATTAAATTGTATTCACAAATGTTTGTAACTTGTACAAAAGATGCCTGTGAGCCAAATACATCATCACTAAATGGGAAGAACTTATTGTTATTTTCGCAGACGCTAAAACAAACTTATATTGGTTAGTATTTTTTTAGGGTTTAGCTGAAGCCACTAACCTCTGTAGGCGAACTTTTGGTTGTTGAGCCAAGCCTTGAATATAAATGTAAAAACGAAACCCCATATTTCCAATGTTCTTTGAATTGTTGAATAGGTTTTAAACCGATTCCAGCGACCACCAGGAGCAACAGAAACCTGCAAGTTTTAGTTACTCAACTCAAAAAGGAAAGGAAAGAGGAGCACACAAACTCCAGCTATTTTCATCAGATAATTAGACAGCTATAGATATCAGAGGCCAAGGGTAAGCTGGGTCCGTGTATCATCTACTCAACCTGACACAGTAAGTCAGTAATTTAAGTAACTAGCCAAATTGATTGAAAAAAATCTAACTAGCCAACCAGCCTGGTGCATTTTCAACACCGTCCCCTAAATTTTCGTTCCAGAGTGCTTCTGGATGCTGCCAGCCTGCTACTGGCTACGTAGTAGTTTCTGAAGATATGTGATGGTGATACTATATACTCTTACCTAAATGTGAACTTCATTCCAATTAGAGTATCACGGATGCACTTGTTCCAACACATACATCGATGTCACCCTAGTCAAGCTGCCCGCGACTAACTTTTGTCAAAGCAGCCCCTATCCTATCCACATATGGTTACCGGTCACCCACTTAGAACTGGCGCTGGAGAACACACGCAGCTATGTAGATGATAAGCCGTTAAGCAAAGAGAGAAATAAATACTCACCTCTGCGCTGGTCTGCTTGAACCAGGCATCCTCCCGCCCGATCTCCTCCACCCTCCTCCTTCCTCCTCCTCTCATCCTCCGCCGGCGGGACCGGGACCGTGACCACGGCCACGCTGCTCGCGGGCGTCTGCGTCACCGCCGCGCCGTTCTCGTTGCCGTTGCTTCCGAGGTAGGCTTGGACGGCGGCATCGTCGTAGCCCGAGCCCGCTCCCGTTCCCGTTGAGCCCGTAGAGCTTGTCGTCCTCCTCGGCCGGCGGCGGGGGCGCGCGGTCCTCGAGGACGGCGCGTACGACCCGCGATCGCCGGCGGGAGCACGGGAGTGCAGGAGGCGGGTGGAGGCGGAACCGGAAGCGGCGGAGGCGGAGGTGGTCTGGGACGGAGAGCGAGGATGAGGCGACGAGGGAGGCTGCCGCCGCCGCCGCCGCGGACGCGACGGGCATGGCGCGCGGGAGGGGGGGGGAGGGGCTAGGTAGGGTTTGGGTATCGAGGGGTTTTGGCGGGACGCGGCGAGGTGTCGGGTGGCTTGGAGAAATGGAGGAGGAAGCAGTGGTGGTGCTCTCCTCTGCTAGAGCGAGACGCCCCACGGGCAAGCGGGAATGGGGAAGAGGGACGAGGGTGGTGGGTGGCGGGGGAGCCACGTGGGAGGCACGGAGGATGAGGCCATCTGAGCTGGAGTTCCGTGATTGGGCGGTGGATGAGGCGGTGGGGCCCGCGTGGCGGGGAGGGAAGGGAATGCGTGGAAAGGTTTGAGGGCCAGAGTTCATTCATCTCTTTTCGCCGTGGAAAGAAGGCTGGCTGCCTTTTTAGCTTCGTTCGATGATTTGTACGGTTGTGCCGTTGGTTGTGTAATCTTTTGGCTGGGATTCCGTGACCCATCGCCGTGACGGGGACCTCTGTCGGAGTAAACAAACAACTGCAGGTTCGTGTACGACTAGAACAACTTAAAATCTGTTTCAAGTAGAGTACGGCAAAACCGGATCCGTGGCGCAATGGTAGCGCGTCTGACTCCAGATCAGAAGGTTGCGTGTTCGATTCACGTCGGGTTCAATACCCCGATTCTAATCCGGATTTTTTTCTTTTTAATTTAACTTTTGCTCATTCTTTGACATAAATATAAATTCTGATGAATACAGAATTTAGTTTGGATGATCGATACAAGGATGTATATCTTACTCTTTCTATTTCAAATCTAAATTTTGCATGCAAGTGAGGTAAGCGACCCGAGCTGGTTTGGTTCGTGACCAAAGTTTTAGGTGTCCCAGGATCTCCAAGAGTTCCCTAAACATTCAACTAATCCTTGTTTTTTTAGAAAGATTATGAAAAACATCTCTCCAACAGATTCTAATATTCACTCCTAGTATTTTAGGACATTAAAAATTTTCGTCCCTTTCGTGTAACTTTACGCGGACCGAGCATGCGTAGAGTCGTGGTTCTCCTTCTCGGTGTCTGTATTTTGCCGCGGTAAAACTCCTTCCTGCGCGCTTTGTGGCCGCAAAACTACTTTGTGGCGGCCGTGAGAGGGGCTGCATCCTGCCGCCCGCACCGCCGCCTGCTCATCCCTCGCCATCCGAGGATAGCCTCCCACCCCTCTCCATGCGAGAATCAGCCGCCCATCCCTCGTGCCTCACTTGATGCTTCAAGCCATGAATGGCGCCGGCGCCCAAAAATTACGCATGACAATCCCCCATCATTTCTCCTGTTTGGCATTCGTTCGTAGCCTTGCACCGCTAGCGCACATCAACTCGCCAAGGTTAAAAAAAAAACTAAGGCCTCATTTGGATGTAATCGTGTTGGCATCAATCCACATATGTTGAGGTGGATTAGAGTGTAATTTAACTCAAATCTCATTCCATTCCACTCCAAGACATGTGGATTAATTGATGACAATACAACTACATCAAAAAAGGCCTAAGAGAGAGTGAGCCACACAAGGGCATAAGGCTATGGGAGAAGTCCATAAAGGTACGCATCAATCGGCTTCGAAGATGAAGTAGCTATTGAGACGGGCTGGTTTTTATTGGCCCACTATGATGGCCGATTGTTTTCGCTACTACTAAGGATGCGAGGAGTGTCAATGGTTTGGGAATATTCAGTTGGCGTCTGCTGCCATGCTTTATCCTATCATCAAATCATGGCCTTTTCGTGGTTGGGGGCTAGATTTCGTTGGTCATATTCATCCTCCATCTTCAAATAGACATAAGTTTGTCTTGGTTGCTACCGACTACTTCATTAAATGATCGGAAGTAGTGCCTTTGAAGAATATGACACATAAAGAGGTAATTGAGTTCATCATTGAGCATATTATTCGTAGATTTGGCATTTTTCAGACATTGACTACGGATCAAGGAACTTCGTTCATGGCGAAAGAGGTAAAGAATTTGCCGAATCATATAAGATCAAGATGCTCAATTCATCCCCCATATTATGCTCAAGCTAATGGTCAGGTTGAGTCTAGTAACAAAAACTTGATCAAGCTTATTAAAAAGAAGATTGATGACAATCCGAGAAGGTGACATGAGGTCTTGTCGGAAGCTTTGTAGGCTCATCGCATATCAAGGCATGGTGCTACTAAAGTCACTCCTTATGAGCTAGTTTATGGTCAAGAAGCTATGTTGACTGTCGAGGTAAATTTGGATGCATACAGGTTTGCTAAGCAAAATGATTTATCTCTCGTTGTGTATCATGATTCGACGATGGATAATATTGATGAGGTAACCCATAAAAGATTAAAAGCTTTAAAGGAGATAGAAAATAACAAAACTCATGTTGCAAGAGCCTACACCAAGTAGTTGAAGAGCAAGTCATTCCAAATGAGTGATTTAGTGTGGCAAACTATATTACCGAATGGGACGAAGAGAAAAGCCTCATCGCCTAGCTAAGCCGGTTGCCCTGTTCAAAGCGGCCTACCCGGCAGACTTGGCCCGTCTGCCCCCCGAAGCCGCTTAGCCAAGTCATCTAGCCGGGCTGAGCCAACCCGCCACTTAAGTGGCGAGCCACCTAGACGACGGATCCAATTTTTAGCGGATGGCCCGACCCGGCTAAGCCGGCTGCACCGAGTCCCGAATCGGTTTCGTTTCTAATCGGTTTTGGGAAAGGTTTGATGATTGGAAACGTATCTACATGGTTTCCTAAGGGGATAAACCACCCACCTCTATATAATGAGAGGTTCACGGCTGATTTGATCCCATCTACATCCAATCGATCAAACCCCCTAAAAACTCTCCTTTTACCCTATTTTCTCCTCTCTCAACCCTCTACCGTGTTGTCCGATGACATTCTCTTCAAATTTCGTGGGCATCCTAGGCAGCCTTGCTGGTCCTAGGAGAACCCTCGCGTGTGTCCTCCTGGTGGATCTTCTGAGGGCGTTCTGAGGTCCTTTCAACCAAAACCGAGCTCCACATCGGCCTCATCGATCTCTAGATCGTTTTGGCCAGTTACGCTGCGGTTCTTGCTGTTTTGCAGGTTGTGTGCAACCTCTTGGGGCACCCAAGACCTGCTGTTGTGTTGGGGGAAATCACCGATTCGCGTCAACATACTTTTTGGTGACTCAACTGGGGACTACAAGGTGAAAGTTGTGTTTTGAATCTAATTATAGCACCATGCATGCCTAACAACAGCGACAAGAGCAAGAAGACCGAGGTGCATGATAGCAACATCATACACCCCACTTTCGTTAATGAGCTGAAAGCTAAGCTACAAGAGAAGATGGAGGCCATCACACACGCGTTCCTCGACAATTGCGTCAAGGATCGTCATGATTGGTGGAGCTATACTTACAACCGATCTTCAACGAGCCACCATTTGCCGCCACTTCAGAAGTTGAGGTATGTTGGTATTTGATAAGCCTACAGAAATATTTATAATAATCCGCAAGCGGACGGATACCGGCGAGCACTTCACCCGGGAGAGGGCTTAATATCGAATCCACAGGGAAACCGGTGAGGGAGACTATGATCTAATCTTAACCCGGAGTAGCACAAGACTTAAGAAGGTTGAGAGTGTAGATAGGATTACTAAGATATCTAATTCTTATCTCGGTAAGTGATGTTGATATTATCCTTATGGGGACGTAGTCAAAGGAAAGCAGGGACGAAACGTGCAATCCTCTAGCAACAGGGTCCTACTTGGCGTATCCTACGAGATGTGGTCAATGGTACTGTCACTACCACAAATATAATTACCACGCTCCGGAAGGTAGGGTGCATCTAACGAGATACCCGAGTCCAAAACACCACATTTGCACTGCGAATATTACTCTAATCTAGGTACCAGATTAAAGTACTCAAAAGAGACTCGTAGACCAATAAGAACAATATAAACAATATTACTTACTAAAAGAAGAAGTAGATTACCAGAATAACTTCCAAATGTAGATTAACTTCCACCGAGATACAAGTATGGAGATAGCACCAACAGGCCGGCACTTCCTCCGATCCCTTCCCTCTCTCTATCTCTCTTGTTCTAAAGATTAGAACTAATGAGTTCTAATCCTCTCCTTGCATACTAACTCTTCTAGTTCTAATTCTAGTCTAGACCTAGAGAGGAGAGGTTGTCCTCACATTGGGACACCTCTATGACCAACAGGTCAAGAGATAATGAATGATAATGAATTAGGGTTTCACCCTAGGGTTAGGGGGTCTTCTTATATAGGCCTTGGCGATGAACGATGACCATTGGATCAAACCGACCTTCAATAACGGTGTAGATACAACCTCAAGGTCGGTGGTAAACCGACATAAAAAGATGAAGCCGATTGGGTCGACTTAGCCTGGCGGCCGACCTAAATGGCTCTTGCGGCCGCCAGAGTAAGGTGTGATCATCTCGTGATCATCTTTCTCCCGGTGTCTTCTCGGTATCTTCTAGAGTGTTTTAGTCCACATTTTGGGTCGAAGTTACTTCACGGTTAAGTCTTGTCATCGTATGGGATGTAAACTCTTGGATTTTCATCGTTCTTCGCTTTTCTTTGTTAGTCCCCGCAAAGTCATAAATCACCAAAGCTCATGGAATTATGTTAGTTAGATCCCTAGACTTATGTTGATATTCATTTTAAGCCCTTATTCATGTTTAGTTAACTAGTAATATTATGCTATAACGGTGTCAACAAGGTACCGAACAAAGAAAAACATATCTATGATTATTCTTACCGTCAACACGTTGATTATCTTTGCTATGCTTGAAGGTCATAAGAAAACCATAGATTTTAATTTTTGTTCTTCTATTGGCACGATCATGGCTAGATTTGATAATTTAGAAGGTAAAACGCTTAGAATAGAAGAGATTGACAATCGATATGAATTTGGCATGCCTTCTAATTATTATGAGAATCAAGCATTGTACACGGCTGCTAACCAAGGTAAATCATTTCAATCGGCCTTCTCCAGGAGACGATAAAAGCGGTTCTACAAGCAAAGGGACAATAGCTAATCATAAACAAATTGTCGCCTTTTTCGGCGATATATCGGACCATAGCCCGATGAGCCGATAACGGCAATAAGACACTAGAAATTCGGGGGAGAGGGGGTAACAACATATTGCCTAACTCATCGAAGTCACCTAGTGCTATCCCTATTGTGAACAATGACACTTTGCAGCTCCCAATCCTTCTTCTACCGATATGACCAATGTGTTTAATCGGTTGAAGGAAGATTTGAGTAAGTCACTATAGGAAAGCCTAGGTGTACAATTGAAAACTTCTAGAAATACCTACGATAAGCCATATCCTCCGCACTTTGACTACATGAGGAACCCTCAGGGGTGGAAGGTACCCGATTTACAAAAATTTAGTGTCAATGATAATAAGTCTACAATGGAACATGCTAGCATGTATCTCGCTCAATTAGGTGAAGGTTGTGCTTTTGATTATATGAAGTGTCGTAATTTTCCTTTATCACTCACATTTTTTCCTAGTTTACATATTTACCTGCATGCACCATTGGCTCCTAGGCTCAATTAGAAGAAAAGTTTCATAATCATTTTATGATGGGGTTTGGTAAACTAGACTTTCTCATTTGACATGAGTTAGGCAAGGACATAATGAAACTGTGATAGAATTCTTTAACCGTTGCAAAGAGAATAAAAATCGATGCTTTCATTTGATAATTTCTAAACGTGATCTTGTTGATATATGCTTTAATGGTTTGTATTATAAAATTAAAGATAAACTTGAGAATGTTCAGTTTACTAGTTTGCCTTACTTGATCGAGAGAGCCGTTTCGGTTTAATCGCGCTTGAAAGATTCTCGAGATAGTAATTACAAATCTCATCGCTCTAATGTGCATGCTCTTGATGATTATTCTTCATCAGATGATGAGAGCAAAGAGGTAATGGCTATTGAAATTCGTTGGCGGCCGAGAACAAACAAGTAACTTGCCCTTCTCTCAAGCCGATTCACAAAAAATCGAAATGAGGAAGTAAAGTTTACTTTCGATGTGTCTAAATGTGACTGAATTTTTCACAAATTATTAAAAATCGGATGCATTAAGATTAATTATGTTTTGCCTTCTACATATGAGTTAAAAAAGCGAGCTTATTACAAGTATCACAACTCATGTTCTCATGCAACTAATGATTGCAATGTTTTTTGTTGGCAGGCCCAATCGGCTCTCAATGATGGACGATTGAGTCTTACCGACACGCAGATCGACAAGAACCCTTTTCCAGCGCACATGAACGTGGTTGAAGCCGAACACCCGCTGTTTTGATCCATCCGAAGCAAGCTATCAATACTCAAGGGAAGAAAGTGATCATCGGCGAGCCACGGCCCGTGCGAATATTCCTAAAAATTCGAGATGGCAAGTGTTACCGAAAAAGAATCAAGAAGGCAATACCAAGCTTATTATTGTTGCAGGTTCGGTGCAAACATTGCGATGACAAGCGTGGCTAGACCGCCGACCAACGTTGACCAGGCCGGCCAAGCCGTTGACCTCTTGGAGCAGCAGCAGCCGGCCAAGCCGGTTACCCTTACGGCCCAAGCCGACAACCTCGACGAGCAAGACAGGACGGCTAAGCTGACCCTGCTGGCCGGCCAAGCCAGGTCGACAGCAGGACTGGCCGAGACGGTTTGCATACTTTTTGGAAGTATAGAGAAGTGAATAAGAGGATCGAAACACATGATCACAAAACGGTTGCCAAAAATCAAAAGATTCATAATGCAATCATGTCAACAATATTTATATGGAGATATCTATGTAATGGATCCTTAGAAGAAAGCTCAGTCGAGATACTGTAACAAAAAAGTTAACTATTTAGGAAGATTATCTACCATGGTAAGAAATGCCATAAAGCTAAAACTTCATGTCTGAGCATCCTGTAGATCATATTTTTCGTTAGCCCAAATATTAAAGAACCTGTCATCAATCTATCTCAACTACTTAGAGTAAAAAGAAGAATGTAGCACCGGTGAATATTCTAGAATTTTAGGGACAATATTTTTTTAATGAAAAAATAAGACCTAAAAATAAAGAGACATTAGACTGTCTCCCACCGACGACGAATCACGGTGGGCAAACGCAAAATGCCTACTCCTATGATACAAATCAACATTTCCGTGCAACATCAACGATTCATAAATTGTTTTAAGGGTACAAAGTCTGCACAGCAGAATTGGTACAACGTACACGTGCAACCGTACGGAACCAACAGGATACTTTTTATTTTTTTTTTGAAGTAGAGCAGGAGTGAAGAATGCAAATCTTACATAAAGTTCAATATTACATAAAAAGCATAAGCACACACATAAGACAATTAACATAAAGAATTTAAGAAAACTCAAGCTCTGGGGTGCCACAAGCAGCGCGTCATAACCTTACTTGTTCCTCGATTAGTCCCATAATAATCTGTCCAGAGGCTTTCATCAAAAAAAAAAAAAAAAAACTGTCCAGAGGCAGCACTTTGAGGTAAAAAATCTGACGATTGCGCTCTTTCCAAACCGTGTACATGATTACAGCTAGCGACCTCCTTGATCTTCCCACAACCTGTCTTTGACCACCAAGATTCAAAAGAAACCTCCTCTCTATCACCATACCAGGATGGGAAGCCCAGTCCATTGCTTTATTTTCACCCAATTTTCTTTAGCAAAGCAACAGTAGATGTGGTGCCGTTTCATCCACAAAACAGAAGCTCTAGAATGCAGCAAAACAACCACCGGGCCGCTACCTTAGGCAAGATGCTTGCCAGTGCCCTGATGCAGCGCGACAAACAGTCGACGAAGCTATACGGGTGCACCATTTTGAAACTCGAACTCGAGCATGGCTCGCTAGTGCCATCTGCGACATTGCACCCGTCGATTCGATTCATCTCATTCTTCTCATGACAATCGAACCCCAAGTAGAGTGTATCAGCAGAGACACCGGGAAAAGCTTCGGTAGGTACTAGAGAGAATGAGCGCCGCCGGCCCATGAACACAGCCCGCCCGCCCAGGTCCTTGACGGGCACCAAGTCCCCCGCGTCAAAATCAACCCTGTAAACCTCGTACTCCATCTTGTATTTTGTTGCACTCTTCGCTCCCGGATTCCCGGGCCGCAGCATTCGGTGCACCAGCATCAGCTCCCCTCCATTGTCCACCAGGTGAAGGCTGTTGGACATTCTACAGAAATTCAGCGGCTTGCTCCCCTTGATAGCAGTCAGCAGCTGCCACTGACCTGAAGCAGAGTTGCTAAGCACCAAGATGTTGTTGCCCACAGCGCAGTAGAAGCGCCCTGCGAAGGGCAAAGTTGAGTCAATGTATCTGCTGTTGTCGACAATAGTCCAATGTTGATCGCCCGGTTTAGCGATGACTGTTGTATTATTGGGGCGCCGAAAACATACCGCCACTGTGGAGGCGTCGGTCCAAAAGGCGTCTTCCGATAACTTGGCCCAGGCCGCCCACAGGCCGCCCCGCCCGGTCTCTACTCCGGCTCCAGCGCTGCCGACCACCTCTACTCCTCGACAGACCGCAGTGGACATCGGGGAGCCTCCCAGGGAGGACGCCGGCGTGGTTAATGACGTCGACCAGGACTTCCTGTCGGCGATCACCTTGCCGCTCGACGAGCCCGTCCTCACCGGCCGGCCCCCCCTCCGCTCGTCCAGAATCACCGAGGAAGAGTGGACCCTTAGACGCAGCACCCGCCTCGCTGCGAAGTCGGCGCAGCGAGATCCAAACCCGGAGCGGCAGGCGCTGAAGGTGTTGCTCAGCAAGCTCGAGGGCCGCCCGGTCGACGAGATGTCTGACACTCCGGACCCGGAGCTGGCGGCCAAGTTCCAGAAGTACTACGGCGACGATGTGTCGCCCAGCAGGCGACAACATTTGCGCGAGCTCTTCCCCATGATGCGGCCCCGGGCGAGGGCGGCAACTGCGGGGAATCTTTGTCTGTCGCCGTAGCCGCTTCTCTCTCCTCTCGTCGCACAGTAGTTTACTCTTTAATTACAACTTTGTCGCTCCGCCGTTTCAGCCGGCGATTGTTGTCTGTGTGCTTACGTGCGCTGCGGCCAATTGTTTTGGCTAATGCGTGCGTCCTGTAAAACTCCTTTTTCCCTTAATGAAATACGTGTCAATGGACACGCTTTCGAAAAAAAATAACTTGGCCCCTGAACTCCGCCAAGCACGCTGCTGCTCCTGCGTCAGCAGCGCGGTCACCGGCGGAAGGTCAGTGACCTGTCGCGTGAGAGGGTTGAGCAGACGGGCCACGAGGGTGGACTCGTGGAGCAGCAGCAGCAGGCCCTCCGGGGTGAGCGCGAGCAGCCTGTGCTCCGCGAGCTCCGGGAGGTCTGTCCGGATGCACTGGCCTGTGCAGACATTAAGGAAGCGGTGGCAACGCGGGGCGGTGAGGGCCCTGTCAAGCATAATCCAGTTCCGTGGGAGGAAGCGGCCGTCCAGGGAACGCGGCGAATCCACCGAGCATAGCCGCCACGGCCGGCACGCAGCGCGGAAGCGGACGTAGTCAACCACGTCTTTCGCGAGAAGGAGATCAGCGACCAGACCGGCCGGCCCATCCCCACAAAGGTTCGACCAGTCCCTCCTTATCCAGCTACGGCATTCTACGGCTGCTCGCTTCGCCATTCTACGCCTCCGCCGCCGCCCCGCCCCGACTCGCCGGACGGGAGGATTAGCCCTGGCTGGGATGGGATTTTTTCTCCTTTCGACGGCTGAAGGCGTCTGGGATTTGGCTGCGGCGCGTTTCGTTTCGGGTGCGCCCGTTTGAGTTGACGTACTATTGGTGGACGGCTGCGTAGGAGTCGAGAGCCGTTCCGAGTCCGACTCCATCAGAAAAAGACAGGTCCAACGTCGATACGTATACGGTTAATAAAAGGATATTCCTATACTTGCCTTTAAAACAGAATAATTTGAATACTTTTCTACATTATAAATTTATCATAAATCTAGCGCCACCTCACGCTGACTGGGAGTGCAGGAGTTAGAGTTCGTCGAGAGCGGTACCAAACAGCCCATAATTCTATTCTATGGCAACATGCGAGAATAATAGGCACAGTAAATTTTACAGAGCGTAGAGCACATAAATATCAGCTAGAATTATAAATTCTTTAACAAACAAAAGTAGGTGTTAACAATATTTTACAGCGACAAGCACAAATAATCTGAAACTAAGTGCAAGATCAGAACGATTTGACACTCTAGGAATATGCTACTATAGGGCATATGCAGCAAAAAAGAATAGAGGAGCTGTGCGTTGTTTTGACACTTTTTTGAGAAGAACTACGCATTGCATTTTAAAGAAACTAACATATACAAAAGAACTGCTGAGAACACACACACAAAAAAAAAAAAAAAAAAAATGCGTAGCAGCGTATTCAACTTCTTGAGTAGTAAATTGCCCAAAATTGCCCAGACTCCAGGCTTCCTTGACCAGCCCCAACAGTTTGAACACTAATAATAAAATGATCTTTACATATTTTTATAACTACCAAATAATGCATCCTCAAAACAATGTTGTGTTCCTAAAGGTGTGAACAATCTTTGTTAAAAGAATGACAATTATATGGAGAGTAAGCCAACAAGGCCATAGCTAATGATTTTTTGCAGTGCAACTCAAAAGTTTACATGGTTTAAATTTTCGTTTGTGAGCATCCAAATGGCCATAAAAGATATAATTATAATAGTTTATATAAGAAAACAAAGGTGTAGGAACATCTGCCAATTTCAAGAAGGGTAGAAACAAGTTGAACCGGACCAAAATTAGGTGTGGATTTTCATTGTTGGGTATTCAGCTTTCTACCCTATTCATGCTATTTGGCTGCAACCTATTTGACATATACGATGCCTCCTCTAGTCTAGGGATTCAATGGACCTAATTCTGGGACAAGCTGGAACACTCAGTTCAGTACTACATTTGGAGAAAGCAACAGCCACCCGATGCATTATAGAATTCTACCAAAAAAAAAAAAAAAAAAACAGGTGAAAAAGAATAGAAAATATTAATCAAAGTAATAGGGTCTTCGATTTCTTTTGTTGACCTTTTTTGGCACATGCCTTTCTACCTCTCTTTTGTGTTGTTCCAGCCTCTCAGGTCCGAGATGACATGTCCTGTGAGCCAACAAGTGTTGTGTGGTGTGTCGACAGTCTTACTCCTGCCCTTCTAGTCCTTGTAACCAACCTCTACTTTTTTTCTTAATTGAATCACAGAGTTGCTGCTCGTTTTATTCAAAACAAATTGTACAAAGAAAAACAACCAACACATCATAGATAGATGAGGTTTGAAATAGTATGTTTGGTCCAACTGACCAATGATCATTTGTAGAGAAACTCAGAAATAGTTGGAGCACACTTTCAATTCAAGTGTATTCGTGTATTATGAGCTAAAATTGCAAACCACATTCTAGAAATAATCTTAACTGAAGCACACAGATAACTGATCTTCCAACCAGTTGATTTATCAAAATATAAACCATTAAAAAAACAATAACCAAGGTCAGGTTAAGTGTGCACCTGAAATATCTTCAGTCATGTAATTCTTAGCCAAATACAAAGCATGCAGGTACATGAGTTCGATAACATAACATGCATGGTGGCTTACACTTCCATAAACCAAACTACACGAAGGATTACTAAGCATTTTAAAGCATCGGGCGGAGTCAGATACTACCATTCTTAATTTGGGTGAGGTAGTGATGACTTCCATTTGCTGCAAGCACGATCTGAAAGGAACCAAGCACACAGGTATGGATTATTTCATAGCTCGCTTTACATAGTTTTATTAGGATTAAACACAAGGAAAGGAAATAGCAGCAGATTCAGAGGTTGTCAAGGTAGAATTTTACTACGTCATCACCGCTTGCGAAATATAAGAATGATCCTTAATAGGTGAAGTTCAACAGAATTATCATTTATGGACAGGTATGATCCCGTCAAATATTCAGTCTAGCACACAGGTATCATTTATTTCCATCTATGGAAACATGTACATAATTAGTTTCCATGTATCATTGTCTCTACTATGTCAACAATATATCTACAAAATCAGTATCTGAATGTCATATAGAAACTGTAAGCTACACTGTTAGAGAAAGGAAAGGGCTGAAACCATACCTAGACTGAAGAAGCTAATGAAGGGGCTGGCACAACGGTAATTCCTAGGTTTGCCTACCTTGGTCACCCTGCCAGACTTGAGCTCAAATGTGAAGGCACCAACATTTGTGCTTATGAAGAAAACGTTGACACCCTCAGCAAAACCAATCACATTAGCTTGGTCAGAAATAACATCCGCAGGCAATATTTCCTTAAGTTCGATGACCCTCCGTTGTACCCATCCTGTAACTCCCTCTGCATTCACCATCGTCGACCAAATGTAAAGTCTTGAATTCAACACACCAGCAATCCCCAACGAACCATCCTCATTTTGCATGAGGACTGGAACATTCTTGTACAGATAAGGCATGCCGATTAAAGACAAACGGTGCTCGACCAAATCATACTTGATAATTCTAGCGCCCTTGTTGACAGTGCAGTAGATTCCATCCCCGATAACAGCAGCACGATTCATGTCGAAGCAGTTCTGCGTACTGTCTAGTTGTGCAGAAGCTGGTGTGCACCAGGGACGAGACTCCGATGAATAAACATGTGCATGGACAATGGTGTGGTCGTCTCTGTCGGCGCCCACAAAGACCACATGGAACGGACCGCCGCGGCAGCTACGGTGATCGCAGCCAGGCACGGCGCAAAGCACCACTGCGTTGGTTTGGGATGTGGTGGGCAAGGAGCTGGGCGCCTCTAGCTCCTCCCAGTGATTGGAGAGTGGATCCCACACACAGAAGGTACTGATGCTAAACCCTCCCACGACGATGCGACCGTGGAGGTGGCCAAGCCCTATGAGGAGGACGCGGCCGTGGCGGCAATCAGAGACCCATCTAATCCAGTTGCTGTTCCCCGGATGCGGCGGCGGCGAGGCTGCCGTGGTGGGGACGAAGCCAGGGAAGCAATCATATGCGGAATCGAGATTGTAGAAGAAGCCGAGCAGTGGGGCACCTCGGTGGAAGGCGCTGTAGCGGCGGAGGAAGGCGGGGTCGGAGACGACATGGTGCCAGAATCTGCAGACGACGGAGGCGCGGACGAGATCCGCGGGCTCGTCCGGCGGGATACGGAGGAGGATCTCCGCTGTGATGTCTTGGTTCAGCTCCGGCGGCTCCATTGGGAGGGGGCGCCCGTGCTCCAGCGGATGTTGGGGGAAGACGGAGGTGCGTGTAGGGTGTGGGCTCTGGATCTGGACTGTCACAGACGACGCAGTCTCACGGCCCACTGGTGAAAACGTAATTTTTTTTTGATAAACTAGCGTATGCGGGGTTGCTACGGGTGAGGAAGGGTTTTTCAAAACAATGTTGGCACCAATGATGAAGTTACAGCGACACATGGTCTATTAATTTGCATCACTGGTATAAGTGGAAATTAAGCATTAATCAAACTATATAAGCCTTGCGCCGTCCAAGGTATGTATATCAACAAACTACAGCCTCGACGGAATCATCATGAGGCTAAAAATGTTTGGTAGTGTCACCGTCACTTGCATAGGTTATGTGATTCTTTTAATGGAATGATGAATCCTCACTGTTTGAGATACAAGAGTACAAGGGCAAGTGCCCGGTAGCGTCTAATGCGAACTCAAAGTTGCTAAGAGGAGAAAAATTGGTAAGGAATGGAAGAGAAATATCTTGTCATGTCATTGAAATTAAGTTTTTTTTTATCACACAGTACAACACAAACACGCATACACACTCATCCGTATGGACATACGTAACTCTACTCTATGAGCACCTGTGAAAGACTAGACCGACAGATCTATAGATTTCGAAGTCACCACTAGTAAAAGGCTTTGTCAACAAATCAAAGGAAGGGTGCACGAGGTCAGGTCACCGTACATCTCCGGCAGCAAGCTGGTACAAAAGTATTTTGCAGCAGTAATGGCCTGAAGGTTACTAGAAACACATAGTCAAGTGCATTTTGTAGCAAGGACATGGTGCTTAGTACTCTACCATATAGCGAGTGCATGGTTCAATTTGTTCTTACTAAATTTGGGTGTAGAGAAGTGAATAAGAGGATCTAAACACAAGACCACAGAATGGTTGCCAAAAATAAAAAGATTCATAATGCCAGGCACGGGCACGGTTGACGCTGGGCGCCGGACCGTTCTCGGAGCCGGCCCGTTTTATATATCCCGTTTGGAAATCTATATAGGCACACTATTTTTTAATGAAATAATAGAGAGACATTACACGGTGGTTTATAGGAATTTCTAATAAATGATACTCCCTCCATATTGAAAAAGGAAGTTCTTTTAGGACATCGACACGGTCTCCAAAGTGCAACTTTGACTTATCTTTTCTATCAAAATATTTATTAAAAATTATATATGTATACTTTTATGAAAGTATTTTTTAAGACAAATCTATTGATATGATTTTCACATTTCAAAACTCAACGACTTAAAAGTTATTAATGATTTATGTTCCCAATGTTTGACCGAAGCCTTTTCCAAATGGACTTCCTTTTCAATATGGAGGGAGTACGTTCCAGGTTTCTCTTTTTAGGAATAAAGAAATCAGATTGTACCACACATCAAATGTCTGGTTTTTATCATCAGTAACATAAAAATGGCTAGGTTCTCAGGTGAGGTTATTTTCTTTTTCTTCATCAACGTGAGGTTAAAACTTAGTACAGATCAACCACGGTAGTTGCATTGACTACTTAAAAGGTATGCATGAATATAAAACAGAAAGATTGTTAGTTTAATAAGTATAGGCACGAAGTCTTCTGGCTAACTTCCAGATAAGCATGCTCAATACTAACTGACATTCTATATAATGCTTCTGATAATCTGGTTAGAGAACAGGGAAGAACACAGCCAAGTGGCTAAAATGCATCAGAAGCTATAGATAGAGTGCGTCCATTGCTATGTCCCATTTCTTCCCAAGCTTAAAGAATGGCATGTTTCTCGCTTCCCTTCCCTATTCTAGAGACAATGATCTTGTGATACTATCAACACGTGCCTATAGAAGCCGATTAATCAGGAGAAATCTACATACTTCCTCAATTCTCTCTTGCATAGCGGTTCAGAGAAGGTCCAAGTACCTTGTTAGAAGGGACATGAATTCAGTACGAAACTGCAGGGTATTGCATTTTATTTTTTTGAAAAAAGGGTAGAATTTTTATTGCTACAACACTTTTACATCTATTGACACCTAAAATTGGATTGGACTAAGACGCAGTACCACTCATACGGAGGAACCCTGAAAGAAAAGAAAATTACATTGACACCCTTGTGAGGTCCTCATGGTCAGTGCTCCGCCTTAATTGCCACTAGAAGGAGAAGAACACCGAGGAAGAAGCATGAAGCCGACACCCATGCAGACGAAGGAAACTTCAAATTTTGAATCGCCACCAGTGACACTCCAATCGCTGAATGCTCCGACAGACAGCTTGCAACCATAACTTCGTCGCGAAGGAGGGACACGCCTGCTGCCTCAACAGAAGACCCCACCCGACGGCGAAGGAAGAACCCAAAAAGGGCATCTGGAGACCTGAACCCGATCTCGCGAGTTCCAGGTACACATACGTCACGAGTGAAACGCCATATGAAGCATCGACGTCGTCACCGAAGCTGGCTCGGAGGGACACAATTCAGAGTTGCCGTTGCAGGAGAACTAAAACTACTAGTAAAAACAGAGCAAGGAGGTGGGACTGATAATAAGCCTGTAACAAATAATAGCATTCCATAAAAATTACTGGAACCATTTGGCACAGCAGAGCAACTGAATAGGACCTTCATGTGATTGCTGAAATATAATAAGTGTATGATCGATTCATCATCTAGATCCGTCGCACTAAAGTTGTACGTACACCTAGCTAGGCCAGGACTGATGCATGGATGCATGTGTTATTATTATTATTAGTTGTCAAGTTCTTGCTTAGAAGGGAACACTACTTTTGCAGTTTTGCTCAACCAGAAACGCAGGCTCTTGAATGGTGATGTAATGTAACACAAGGACGTCGCTTAATTTAGGTCCGGCGCCGGCCCCTGCCCAAGGAAAAGCAAGCTCCCCGAGGCCCGAGCCAGCAAATGGCGCCACCGTCGGCGTTGGGTGCCGGGTGCGCGTGCGCGTGCGTGTGCATGCATGGTTCGGTGGTACCAGCAGCTTAACCTATCCAAGAAGAAGACGACGACGACCGACGACGTACGACATGGATCACGCAGGCAGCAGAGGCCCCGTGCGATTAACAGCCTAGCACCAGTTAATACTGAGTTAATAGTGGTTGGGTTCCAGGTGAGCGGCACTCAAGGCAAGCACCGTACGTACGTACGTAATGGCAACAGGCCAAGCACGACACATCCCCATCAGGCCATCACCCTTATAAACGGCTCTGCTTTTTTCACATGTATGGCTTCATTATCGATCTGCTGCTTTTTACTTCAGGTTGTTGATTTTTTTTACATGAAGACGCTTCGCACCTTAGCTTTCCTTTAATTTACCAACTAGTGAACCAACTGTTGGCTCTAACTCGAGCGTGGACTAAAAAATGGTACATCTATTTGGATCATCTAGGACAAAATTTTAAATAAGTAAACTTTATTTAATCTTGGTATCCAGTAGCAGGCTTGGGTGTGGATGTAACCAAAACTCGAACACTAGCTGAGGTCTCCATTAAATGAATTATATATTGGAGGGCAGCGGTAACAACATTATACTCTAACCGACTTTTTCCCCACCACGAAAAAACCTGAATTTCATTTCCAAAAGTAACGAAAGATTACAGAAATGAGGCGATGTTGCCTTCGGAATCTCCACTCCAAGTCCCAAATATACTATATAAATACTACTTCCTCCATCCAAAATCATAAATCATTCCAAAAATCTTGAAGAGTAAAAGTTTACCAAGTTTTGACCAAATTTATATGATGGAAAAATAACATTCATGATGGCAAGTAAGTATCATTAGATTCTTTTTGTTAACTATATTTTCATAATATACCTATTTGAAGTCACAAATATCTATAGTTTTTCTATAATTTTGGTTAAACTTGAAATGACTTACAATTTGGAATAGAGGGAGCACGTACTTCCCGTCTCTGAAAAGAATAAATTTCTAGCAACTATAGGACAGATTAGCAAACAATATAAAAGACCATGGTTCCCTCTTTAGACCGAGGAACATTAATAGCTCTTCAGTTACCAATAAGCCAAATTAAGTAGTGTTGTTTGGTGTCTCCAATAGCAAAGTGCAGAAGAGAAAGATTGTTTTAAATTCAACCTAGACTACGAGAGAGATTAATGTGGATCGACCGAGTGCTCGGCTCTAGACATTGATTCTTTTGTGGACAAATTTTTACCTAGAAATTGATTCTTTTATAGAGAGAGGGTAAAAAGAAAAGATCACATCATTCACACTATCTCGGGGAGGATATTGTAACACCCCCTGGTGTTAATTACACTAAAAACCCGACATGTCATCATAATCATTGCAAAGCATCCATGTTTAGCCCACCATGTGTTGCATTGAACTAAAATGAGTTTATTTTATGCTTGATTGCAATGTCGGTCGAAAAGACGCTGGGAGAAACCAGATTCCGGAAACTATCCCTTTGCCGGAAACCCTAATTCTCAACCCTAGTTTGTCCCCTTTTATTTTTATTAAAAATTTGTCAAGATTTTGGGTATGGTTATTAAAGCCTTTTTGTAGGGTTTTCAAAACTAAACAAAGTTGGTATTTGGAGTTTTCAAAGTTTAGTTCAAAATTTTGAAGTATTTATGAATTTTATTTCAAACCATAATTGCCCCCTTTTCTATATTTCAAAATTTATGCAAAATTTGGGAAAACTTCCAAAAGCTGGTTTGTAGATCTTGTTGAGATGAGCAAAAGTCATGTACAAAGTTTTTCAAGTTTTTACATGATTTCAAAAGTAATTTTGAATCCAAATTTCAAATTTTGAAACTATTTTTCAAAAAGTCCTATTTAGAGGCAGAATTTGAAAATGGTCCAATTGAGAAAGTTGTAGATCTTGAAAAATTAAGGGGGTTACTTTTTGGAAATTTTTGAGTTCAGTTCAAATTTTGAGAGTAATTTGAAAAGTTCAGACTAGGGTTGGATTTTGGGGGATGAAGCAAGTACCGACCTATCCCTCACCGCCGCCACCCCGGCGTCAAGGTTGCGCCGCCGTCCACCGGCGATGTCGCGCGACGCCGACCACTGGATGTCTTCGCGACCTCTCCAGCCACCTTCTCGACCCGGCCATGCCTATAAGTACGCCACCATCGCCGTCGTTTCGTTCTTTTTCCAAATACGCCGCCGCCGGACCCGACTTCCTCCGCCGCCGTCGCCGCGTCGCCGTTGAGCCACCTTTCACCCAACTAGCTACCCCATCCTCTTCGCAACTTCCTTGCGCTCCTCACGGAACCCGGCCGCAGCCTGCCTCGCCGCCGGAGTCGCTGCCGCGATCCCTTCTTCCCATTGCCGACGCTGGCGCCCCGAAACCCGCCCGTCGTCGCCAACCTTGCTCCGGTGAGCATTTTGCTCAACTAGTTAGTCGTTTTGCATTGCACGGGCGTCGTGGTCGTGAACGGCTCGACCGTTTTTGCAGTTGAAGCCCGGCTCGCCGGAACAATGAAGCCAACGCCGCCGTCGCCGCCGCTCCGTCGCCGACCTATCTCGGCTCGCCTCCGCCCGACCAAGCCCGTTTAGGACCCGGTGAGCCCACGACCACGTTTACGTATTTAGTTTTCCGGTCCGACCATCGACGGCGCCCGGAACACGGCGCCGCCCGCCAAGCGCGGTGTGGGCGCTACAAGACGCCGTCGGTGAGCACCCGTGCTGGCACGTGAGCGATCTTGGGCCAAGCTTGTTCATGTTGGGCGGCCAACACCGTTCCTTCCAGGCCGGTCCGTTACTGTTCCTTTATGGGCCGTGAGCGATAACTGGGCTTACACGATAACAGGCCGAATTCAACCCGAACCCTTTTCTATTTATAAAATGTTTTATTCAATTCCTTTTATTTGAATAGTGTATCGATTTTCCAAATTTTGTACAAATTCAAATACTAGCTCAAAAAAATTCTGAAAATTTTTGTGTAGCCTTCCTATGGGTATGTCTATCCAGGAAAAATTTAAAACTTGCATTTTGAATAGTTTGGGCATGATTTAAAAATACAAATTTTTAATTGAAAAATGCATCTTCCTTGATTTTTAACAATTAATTTATTTATCCAAAAATCATGAAAATTATTTTGGTACTGTTTTATGACCTGACCTACTTGTACAAAATTTTTGAGCTTGTTTTGAGAAAGTTAAAATATTTATTATTTCATGCCCTATTATTTTATGTGTTAAACAAATTGTTTAGCGCTTTATAACTTAGGGTTTTGGGATGAATTTTGGGTTGTTTTGTGAACCCTAAACCACACCACTGTTAAATGGTCCTTGAGAACTCCTTAGGCAATGGTGATGATATCTCGTAGAGTAGTGCAACAAGTTGGTTTTGTTGGGTTGCAACTTTATCGTGAAGGAAAGTCGTACTCAAACGTTTATCTTTTCATGCATCCTCGCGCATCATGTTTATATACATGGCATCATGTAAAGCATATGTATTCTTTTCGTATAGTGAACGAAGGTGATCATGAAGTTGTTGATCAAGTCTCCGAAGAGGGCTATTCTGTTGACCCGAAGTTACGAGTATTTCGATCCGTCGTCCGAGTCGGGATATTTCGTCAATCAAGGCAAGCCCCGGTTCATTTAAATATTTCCTTGTGTTTTTACAAAACTTTATATCACCTTTGCTTTATGCTTTGCATTAGGTGATAGGAGTTGAGTGACAACCTAATTGATGCATTATCCATCCTTGATTATTGCGATATCTACCTTGATAACCTGTTTTGCTAAAATACTAGAACGCTTAGCCCGGCTATATTAGTTAGACTTTTGAGTCAAAATGTGACAAGTCCTTTATGTTTTGCCCGAAGAGGCTTTTGATGAGAAAGGATGCTATATGATGGAACCATCTTTGGGATATGGTTTTGAAATTGAGACCGGTCGGGTAATTTGCATTGAGAATGGAGTCTCGGTGTAGTATTTCCGGCTTGTCGATTAAGGACCGTGCGTTGTAAGCAATGTGGACTGAGACTATGGAACGCAATTTGCGCCTGAGGTCGTTGGACCAATGGCACGTCTGTCATGGGTGTCATCCCATCACGGTCGACCCTAGTTAGGACACATACTCCGGTAAGCCCGATCTTGGGGTGTCAAATCGAAAACGTACAACCGCCAAGACCGGGAGTGGAGAGATGGCGGGAGTACAAGATACCCTCGGTGGGTTAAAGTCCCGGGACGGAGGCGTATTGTATTTCGGGTGGCGTAGGGCGGTTCCGTTTGAGTATCCGAGGAAAGGGTTGATATATGCAAGCTTAAGTGCTACATATGTCGTGTGGAAAGAACTCCCAGTTTGGGTTAATCAATTTCGAAATCGCCGTGCTTTTCGGATATGGAGACTTGGTTTCCCACTTACATCGTAGTTTAATGATGGAACAGTGAAGAGATGGAATAAGTGATGGAACTTCTACAAGTGTTTGCTATAGTGTAAGATCACCTAGAATAGGTGAGAAACTTACGTGAAAATAAAATGTTGAAAATAAGGATTTACCATTAGTAAGCTTTTCTGCAAAAAAAAAGAGTCCTTGATTCTTGCTAAAAGCCTTACCTTGACTCCTAATAGACCAGCATTCCTGAGTCTCCTCCTATTTTCTTTAGTCGGGTAAGTCTTGTTGAGTACTCCGTACTCGGGGTTTGTTGACCCATGTTGCGGGGATCTGGGAAGTCATGTGCGCACGGACCGTCTTTGCATGACGATTCGTCGAGGAAGAAAGTGATGATGAGTGAGAGGTGAGACCCGTGGGCAGGGTCTAGTAGTATCTTTTGTGTAATAAACTCTTTGCTACTCTTACTTTTTATTTTGAAAAACTTATTTCAAATAAATGATTGTAAAAGTATTGTAATATAAATCTTTCGTTGTTTTACTCGATTATGTATGAAAAGCATTTGTAATCTTGCAATGACCTCGTAACGGATCCCGGTTGGAATAGTTAATAGTGCTTTTCGGGTTATAGGTGCACATATGTGACTATTAAAGGTCGTTGAACCGATAATTAGTACATGTGGGCCCTGTAATTTGGAAGGTTACATTCTGGTGGCATCGAGCCTCCGTTACCAAGTGTTCTTGTAGCATTACTTTATAAAACTTCAAAATGATTTGGGTCAAACTAATTTTTATTCTTATTTGGTCCAAATTGCTTATCTTCTTATCTTATTCTATTAAAAAACTCTCTTATCTAAATCCAGAGGATGTAAGTGGAGTAGCATTCTATATTGCCCTATTTGTAAAAAGTCTTTTTAATGCAAAGTTTTATTTGATCGTTACGTAGGTTCGATTCATGCATCATGTTTAAATCACTTGTTAACGTTACCTTCCCCTTTAGTGTGGTTTGGGTTAAAAAGTATCAACCCCGTTCTTGCTAAACCTTTAGATTCTCCTATACGAACCTTGGTAATCCGATCTTAACTATTCTACGAGGATGGCCCGTACCAAAAACGACCCCTAGGAAAAAAAGACGGGACCAAAGGGCGTTCAGGCGTCACCCGACTTGCGGCAAGGAATGACCCTGAAGCAAGCACTAGCAGTGGCAAGACTAAAGAAGAGCTTGAGAGAAAGAAATCGGCGCCTGACTAGGGATTTAGATGAAGCTGCTAGAGATTGGCGTCGCGATGGAATTCAGATTGGAAGATTACAAGTTGAGTTGAATCGAAGTGTTCAAAAGCATGGCGAATGTAGTCAGGCACTGATTGAGACGGTTCACGAGAAGACAGCACTTCAACATCGGTGTGACCACCTCATTCAAGACAATCATCAAGCGGTGGCTTATGCAATTCGGATGGAAGCTCGGGAAGTTAATTTGAACATGCAAATCCATCATATGAACAATCTTCTCAACCCGGATCACCAACCTCAAGCGGTACAAGAGGATTTGGGTGAAGTAATCTAAGAGGATATGGAAGCCGAAGAAAATCTGAGCGGCGGAGCCTCATGTGGCGACAACGAGTCGGAAAAACGATCCTTGAAAAGGAATGAGGATTTTTGTAGAATATGTGATATAGCTTGTTTAATAGTAAGCTACTTAGATAAACCCAAGGTGGTTGTAGAATGGAACCTTTGTCTTAGGAATAATGCTTTATGTTGTTTATGTTTGTTTCCTTCTGAAGTTCAATAAAGTTGGTCGAGTGTTATATAGTTTCATTTTAAAGCGGATGTCGCAAGGCAAGTGATGCCCGGCTCGAGAATAGGGATAATCTTCCACACCCTCCACCGGTCTCAACAAACTTGATCGATGCCATAGTGGCTCGGTTCAAGCTACTATCGAGAACTCTCGCTTGATGAAGTAGCTCGGCAGAATCGAACAATCGTCGTGGCCACGGGGGGGTCGACACGGCGATGGAGATGACACTTCTTATCCGAATTCACGGGCTCAAAACCTCCAATTTTGTAGAGCGATGAACCATTAGAGGCAAACGATTGGCTTAGTGCTATGGAGGAGAAGTTTGAGATAATGACTTGCACGGATTATCAGAAGCCTTTCTTTGCGGCACAACAACTTCGGAATACTGCCGGAGTTTGGTGGAAAAACTTTAAAGCTGAGCAGCCCGCCGGACACCGAATTACCTGGGATGAATTCAAGAATGCTTTCCGTGCCCATTTCATTCAGTGAGGGGTGATGGCTAAGAAGTTAGATGAGTTCTTAGCCTTGAAACAAGGAGAAGATTCGGTGTTACAGTATGTGGGCAAGTTTAACCATCCGTCACAATATGCTCTGAGAGTTGGTGAATACAGATGAGAAAAAGAAGGAGTGGTTTATACGAGGTCTTCATCCAAAGCTCCATGCCATGATGAATATCCGTAACACGGATTCCTATCATGATGTGGTGAACATGGCCATATCCTGTGAGGAGAAGAATCGTGTTCTTATGGAATACGAGCATAAGGAAGACAAGAAAAAGAAAAATCTCTCCTCTGGTTATTCTGGTGGCAAATCAAAGCGCCAGAAAGTGATTTACCATCCTGTGAATCATTTCCGTCCTTCTTATCGTCCCACCCCCACAATTCCAACCTAGACGGCTAGTCATTTGCTCGACTGGCCGCAACTTTTTCCTATCCACGTCGGCCCGAATGCCCCTCGTCATTCGCAATCCTTCCCCACAAAGCCAAACACCCATTTGCTATAGTTGTGGAAAACCTGGACATTATTCTCGAGAATGCCCCATTCCTCGAAGATATAACCCAGATTATCGAGGGTCCCTTCCGGAAGTCACCGCAACCATAGAACAAGAATAATACCCGTAAGGATCGAGAAGGGAAAGGGGGAAAAGAGAACAGGAAAAGTATATTACACCAATGTGGAGGACATTTCTGCGGGGAACCGATTATGATGGGTATGTTCCTGCCGCAAGACACCCTTGATAATATTATTTGATTACGGTGCATCGCATACATTTGTCGATAAAACATTTGTGGAGAAAAATCGATAGCCATTGGGGAAATGAAGGATGAGTTTATTATACACTCACCCTGGGACGTATGAGTACTAAAGAGGTGGTATATCAGATCCCCGTAACCTTAGGTGGATATGATTTCCCCACCAATATGATAGTTCTAAAGGATCAAGATATAGATGTGATCCTTGGTATGAACTGGCTGTACCAATACGGTACTATTATAGATACCATCAATAGAACTGTCAAAGTAAAGTTACTTGAGAGAAACTCTGAACTCCTTATTCAACTTCCAATTGTAAAGAGGACGGTTGAGAAAGTTTGTGCAACTTGTGTGAAGGAAATCAAAGATATTCCAGTAGTATGTGAGTTTCGGATGTATTTCGGATGATTTGCACGGATTACCACCGGAGAGAGATGTTCAATTCAGCATAGAATTGAAACGGGAAGCTGCTCCCATCTCTCGAAGAGCTTACAGAATGGCACCCAAGGAATTAGCCGAAATGAAAACTCAGTTACAAGAGTTAATAGATAAAGGCTTTATCAGGCCAAGTTCCTCACCTTGGGGATGTCCAGCTATTTTTGTGAAAAAGAAGGATCAGACTTTGAGGATGTGTATAGATTATCGTCCACTCAATGAAGTGACGATCAAAAAACAAATACCCTCGCGGATTGATTTACTTTTTGATCAATTAGCCGGAGCCAAAGTCTTTCCAAGATTGATTTGAGATCGGGGGTATCATCAAATTAGGATTAGACACGAGGATATTCGAAGACCGCCTTCACCACCCGATACGGTCTTTATGAATATTTGGTTATGTCCTTTGGTTTAACAAACGCCCAGGCTCATTTCATGTATTTGATGAATACGGTGTTCATGTCGAAGCTGGATAAGTTCGTGGTGGTGTTTATTGATGATATTCTTGTTTATTCCAAGAATGAAGAAGAGCATGCGAGCATCTCGAGAATAGTTTTTAAACGATTGAGAGATCATCACCTCTATGCTAAATTTAGCAAGTGTGCCTTTTGGTCGAAAGAAGTACGAGTTCTGGGTCATGTGCTATCATCCGGAAGGAGTTGCCGTTGACCGAGTAAAGTGAAAGATATCCTCAATTGGAAACCACCAACAAGCTGTTCATGAGGTCGAAGTTTTTTCGGGAATGGCGGGATATTACCGTCGATTCATTTTACGATTTTTCAAGAGTGGCAAAGCCTATCACGGGCTGTTAAAGAATCGGACCAAGTTTGTATGGTCACGAGTGTGAGCAAGCTTTTCGAACTTTGAAGAAAGCCTAACCACGCTTGATCTTAGCCCAACCGGATATTGAGAAACCATTTGGCGTCTATTGTGACGCATCCGGTATTGGTATTGGGTGCGTGTTAATGCAAGAAGGCAAAGTTATTGCCTATGCATCACGCCAACTAAAGCGCCATGAAGAGCATTATCCAACCCATGATTTGGAACTAGCGGCGGTGGTTCATGCTCTAAAAATCACGGCGTCATTATTTGTTGGGTAACACTTGTCATGTATATACGAGATCATAAAAGTCTAAAATATATCTTTACCCAATCGGACTTAAATATGCGCCCGAGAGAAGATGGCTAGAATTAATTAAGGACTACGACATAGAAGTGCATTACCATCCCGGAAAGGCAAATGTTGTTGCCCGATGCACTCGGTCGGAATCCTCGGTGTAATTGTCTTATAGCCAATCTAAGGGATAAAACCCTATGCCAAGAATTAGAGAAACTGAATATAGGAATTGTTGAGCATGGCATGGTAACTAATGCCACAATGAGAATCAACTATCAAGAATCGATTATTGATGTTCAGAAGATCAAGTAAAGGCATAGCACATATTAAAGAAAAAGTTAGAAGTGGAAAACCCACTTGTTTGAGAATTGATGAGTCGGATGTGCTATGGTTTAAAAATCGATTAGTGGTACCAAAGAATCCACGAGTTCGTCAACAAATCACGGATGAGGCTCATTTGACCGGATATTCTATTCATCCCGGAAGTACCAAGATGTATCGGGATTTGAAAGCAGAGGTTTTGGTGGACAAAAATGAAGATTGAAATTGCCCCGTCACGTAGGCCGAGTGTGATACTTGTCGGCGAGTAAAAATTCGTACACATGAAAGCTGCGAGGGCAAGCGCATCCTTTGCCTATTCCTTCACGGAAGTGGGAAGAAATTAGTATGGATTTTATTGTTGGATTACCCGAACATCAAAAAGGTTCAATTCTATTTGGGTTATAGTTGACCGACTTACCAAGATAGCCCATTTCCTACAAAGTGAATGATCAATATAAAGCGATAGATTATGCCAAGTTATATGTCCAACGGATTTTTTCGGCCTACATGGGACCCCAAAGCACATTGTAACGGATAGAGGTGCTTTATTTATGTCTAAGTTTTGGAAAGCAGTGCGAGAAGTCACTTGGAACTAAATTAAATCATAGTTCGGGGTTATCATCCCCGCCGGGCGGGACGGGCGAGAAAGAGTCAATCGAGATCTTAGAAGATATGTTGAGAGCATATGTTCTCAATTATTGAGAAAAGTGGGATGAATGTTTACCATTAGCGAGTTTGCCTATAATACTTGATTATCAAGAAAGTATTCAAATGGCACCGTTTGAAGCTTTGTATGGTCGCATGAGATGTAGAACCCCTTTGCATTGGTCGAGAACCACGAAGAAAGATGGTTCTACGGGTAGACCTAGTAAAGGAAGCCGAGAAGAAAAAGTGAGATTTGTCCAATCAAAATAAAAGAAGCACAATCTCGACAAAGAGTTATGCCGATAAAGGCGTAGAATTTTGGAATTTGAAATGGGAGATTATGTGTACTTGAAAGTGTCACCCATGAAAGGGGGTGAATCGTTTTTGGAGTTAAGGTAAGCGGCACCTCGATACATTGGTCCATTTCAAATCTTGGAGAAAGCGAGGGGACCGATTGCCTATCGACTTAGGTTGCGGAAAGATTATCGCCAGTACATGATGTTTTTCATGTATCTCAATTGAAGAAATGCTTACGAGTACCCGGTCGAGTGGTTGATTTCGAAGATGTTAATTTAGAACCAGATCTGACCTACTCGGAATATCCTATTCGGATCGTAGACCAAAAAGCTCGAGTCACCCGAAGCAAAACTATTAGATGGTACAAGATCCAATGGAATCAACACTCAGAAGACGAAGCTACTTGGGAATCAGAGGACTTCCTGACGGAAAACTTTCCCAAGTTTCCACTTTCTTAATTCTTGTAAATGTAAGACCCCTCCTTGTGTTATACTATAGTTAGAGATGTGTTTGCTCGACACATTTCCTTTGCCGTTATTAAACCCTAGGACTTTAAATCTCGGGACGAGATTTCTTTAAGGGGGAAGGGCTGTAACACCCCTGGTGTTAATTACACTAAAAACCTGACATGTCATCATAATCATTGCAAAGCATCCATGTTTAGCCCACCATGTGTTGCATTGAACTAAAATGAGTTTATTTTATGCTTGATTGCAATGTCGGTCGAAAAGACGCGGGAGAAACCAGATTCCGGAAACTATCCCCTTTGCCGGAAACCCTAATTCTCAACCCTAGTTTGTCCCCTTTTATTTTTATTAAAAATTTATCAAGATTTTGGGTATGGTTATTAAAGCCTTTTTGTAGGGTTTTCAAAACTAAACAAAGTTGGTATTTGGAGTTTTCAAAGTTTAGTTCAAAATTTTGAAGTATTTATGAATTTTATTTCAAACCATAATTGCCCCCTTTTCTATATTTCAAAATTTATGCAAAATTTGGGAAAACTTCCAAAAGCTGGTTTGTAGATCTTGTTGAGATGAGCAAAAGTCATGTACAAAGTTTTTCAAGTTTTTACATGATTTCAAAAGTAATTTTGAATCAAATTTCAAATTTTGAAACTGTTTTCAAAAAGTCCTATTTAGAGGCAGAATTTGAAAATGGTCCAATTGAGAAAGTTGTAGATCTTGAAAAATTAAGGGGGTTACTTTTTGGAAATTTTTGAGTTCAGTTCAAATTTTGAGAGTAATTTGAAAAGTTCGGACTAGGGTTGGATTTTGGGGGGATGAACATTACCCGACCTATCCTCACCGCCACCGCCGGCGTCAAGGTTCGCGCCGCCGTCCACGGCGATGTCGCGCGAGGCCGACCCACGGGCGTCTTAGCGACCTCTCCGGCCACCTTCTCGACCCGGCCATGCCTATAAGTACGCCACCATCGCCGTCGTTTTCGTTCTTTTTTCCAAATCCGCCGCCCGCCGGACCCGACTTCCTCCGCCGCCGTCGCGCGCGTGCCGTTGAGCCACCTTTCACCCAACTAGCTACCCCATCCTCTTCGCAACTTCCTTGCGCTCCTCCGTTTCCGAACCCGGCCGCGGCCTTCGCCTGCGCCGGAGTCGGCTGCCGCGATCCCTTCTTCCCATCTGCCGGCGCGGCGCGCCGCGAGCTCCCGCCCGTCGTCGCCAACCTTGCTCCGGTGAGCATTTTGCTCAACTAGTTAGTCGTTTTGCATTGCACGGGCGTCGTGGTCGTGAGCGGCTCGACCGTTTTGCGATTGAAGCCCCGGCTCGCGGGCAATGGCCCGACGCCGCCGTCGCCGCGCTCCGTCGCCGACCTATCTCGGCCGCCTCGCCCGACCAAGCCCCGTTTTTAGGACCCGGTGAGCCCACGACCGCGTTTACGTATTTAGTTTTCGATCCGACCATCGGCGGCGAGGAAACGGCAGCGCCGCGCCGCGCGGTGGTGGGCGCTAAGAGACGCCGTCGGTGAGCACCGTGCCCGCACGTGGCCAAGACCTTGTTCATGTTGGGCGGCCCAACACATTCCTTCAGGCGGTCCGTTCTTGTTCCTTTATGGGCCGTGAGCGATGAATCGGGCTTGCGATAAATGAGACCGAATTCAACCCAGAACCCTTTTCTATTTATAAAATGTTTTTTTCAATTCCTTTTATTTGAATAGTGTGCGATTTTTCAAATTTTGTACAAATTCAAATACTAGCTCAAAAATTCTGAAAATTTTTGTGTAGCCTTCCTATGGGTATGTCTATCAGGAAAAATTTGAAACTTGCATTTTGAATAGTTTGGGCATGATTTAAAAATACAAATTTTAATTGAAAAATGCATCTTCCTTGGTTTTTAACAATTATTTTATTTATCCAAAAATCATGAAAATTATTTTGGTACTGTTTTATGACCTGACCTACTTGTACAAAATTTTTGAGCTTGTTTTGAGAAAGTTAAAATATTTATTATTTCATGCCCTATTATTTTATGTGTTAAACAAATTGTTTAGCGCTTTATAACTTAGGGTTTTGGGATGAATTTTGGGTTGTTTTGTGAACCCCTAAACCACACCACTGTTAAATGGTCCTTGAGAACTCCTTAGGCAATGGTGATGATATCTCGTAGAGTAGTGCAACAAGTTGGTTTTGTTGGGTTGCAACTTTATCGTGAAGGAAAGTCGTACTCAAAGCGTTTATCTTTTCATGCATCCTCGCGCATCATGTTTATATACATGGCATCATGTAAAGCATATGTTATTCTTTTCGTATAGTGAGCGAAGGTGATCGTGAAGTTGTTGATCAAGTCTACGAAGAGGGCTATTACGTTGACCCGAGTTACGAGTATTTCGATCCGTCGTCCGAAGTCGGGATATTTAGTCAATCAAGGCAAGCCCCGGTTCATTTAAACATTTCCTTGTGTTTTTACAAAACTTTATATCACCTTTGCTTTATGCTTTGCATTAGGTGATAGGAGTTGAGTGACAACCTAATTGATGCATTATCCATCCTTGATTATTGCGATATCTACCTTGATAACTTTGTTTTGCTAAAATACTAGAACGCTTAGCTTTGGCTATATTAGTTAGACTTTTGAGTCAAAATGTGACAAGTCCTTTATGTTTGCCCGAAGAGGCTTTTAATGAGAAAGGATGCTATATGATGGAACCATCTTTGGGATATGGTTTTGAAATTGAGACCGGTCGGGTAATTTGCATTGAGAATGGAGTCTCGGTGTAGTATTTCCGGCTTGTCGATTAAGGACCGTGCGTTGTAAGCAATGTGGACTGAGACTATGGGCACTTAATTTCGCCTGAGGTCGTTGGACCAATGGCACGTCTGTCATGGGTGTCATCCCATCACGGTCGACCCTAGTTCGGACACATACTCGGTAAGCCGATCTTGGGGGTGTCAAATCGAAACGTACAAACCGCCGCCTTTGGGAGTGGAGAGATGGCGGGAGTACAAGATACCCTCGGTGGGTTAAAGTCCGGGGACGGAGGCGTACTGTATTCTCGGGTGGCGTAGGACGCGGTTCCGTTTTGAGTATCCGGGAAAGGGTTGATATATGCAAGCTTAAGTGCTACATATGTCGTGTGGAAAGAACTCCCATTTGGGTTAATCGATTTCGAAATCGCCGTGCTTCTCGGATATGGAGACTTGGTTTCCCACTTACATCGTAGTTTAATGATGGAACAAGTGAAGAGATGGAATAAGTGATGGAACTTCTACAAGTGTTTGCTATAGTGTAAGATCACCTAGAATAGGTGAGAAACTTACGTGAAAATAAAATGTTGAAAATAAGGATTTACCATTAGTAAGCTTTTCTGCAAAAAAAAAAAGAGTCCTTGATTCTTGCTAAAAGCCTTACCTTGACTCCTAATAGACCAGCATTCCTGAGTCTCCTCCTATTTTCTTTAGTCGGGTAAGTCTTGTTGAGTACTCCCGCACTCGGGGTTTGTTGACCCATGTTGCGGGGACTGGGAAGTCATGTCACGCACCGGACCGTCTTTGCATGACGATTCGTCAGGGAAGAAAGTGATGATGAGTGAGAGGTGAGACCCGTGGGCAGGGTCTAGTAGTATCTTTTGTGTAATAAACTCTTTGCTACTCTTACTTTTTATTTTGAAAAACTTGTTTCAAATAAATGGTTGTAAAAGTATTGTAATATAAATCTTCATTTGTTTTTACTCGATTATGTATGAAAACTGTTGTAATACTGCAATGACCTCGTAACGGATCTGGTTGGAATAGTTAATAGTGCTTTTCGGGTTATAGGTGCACATATGTGACTATTAAAGGTCGTTGAACCGATAATTAGTACATGTGGGCCTTGTAATTTGGAAGGTTCTGTTACAGATATTTCTCGTGTTTGCCATTAAAACACAAATGGTGTTCCTAGCTTTCCATCCGAAGAGACAAACAAAACAAATGGCTGCAGGCCAAAACGTACTATACATGGTTTTTCTATGTGAAAAGCTGTGATCGATCTGGTCACAATGCTAAACATTTGGGGTGCAAATAGTTTCTGACCATATTCGAGACCAAATCTGTTTACAACAGTTGAGTCCATATTCAAGTCCAAATCCATTTACAACGGTTCAACTTCATCCAAACCCGAGTCCAGATATTCAACAACCAGTACCGTATCCATATTCGAATACTCAAATTGCATATATAACGTCGACATACATTCGTATCATATCTGCATATTTGAATCCAAATCAAATAAAAATATAAAAATAAATATAATATCAATAATACCCATCAATACGCACCGCACGAGCCCCTAACCGCGTGGACGGATTGCAGATCAGCAGATTTGCATCAAACCACCAAGTCTCCGCTCCTTTAAATACTCTGCTGCCCCTCTCGTTCTTCCATCAGCGAACCGCCGGTCCAAACCCCGCGAGTGAACCCCCACCACAATCCACAATGGTCGCGGCGGGAGATCCGGAATCCTTCTTCGCCACCTCGCCGCCGCTGCGCGACGCCAGCGCCGTCGCCGCCAACCTGCAGGACTTCATCGCGCGCAATTCGCACGCCTCGTCAGGTACAGGTAGCCGCGCGCGCGACGTGCGCGGAGCTTTTCGTCGAACACCTGAGGTGCCCGTGTGTGTGTGTGGCGGCGACGAGCCTTTCACCGCGCGCTAGCTAAACCCGTGCGGGCCTGTTTTGCAATGTGCGCGCAGAGGGTGGCGGGCTGCGGCGGATCGTCTGCGTCACGTCGGGCGGGACGACGGTGCCGCTGGAGCAGCGATGCGTGCGCTACATCGACAACTTCAGCTCCGGCCACCGCGGCGCCACGTCCACCGAGTAAATTTGCTTTTGCCCACGCCTAACCTCATCTCTTGTTCTTCGTGCTCTCGTGCGCCCATGACGACGACTGGCTTTCCCGTACTCTGTTTCAACACGTACTAGACGACGCTCCGTGTTCAACCAACGATCATAACTTTCCCTGTTGCGACAAAACCACTATTTCCATCGTAAACTGTTCTAGTACTACATTATGGGAATAGTAACCAGGTAGTACTCTACTCATTATGGGCTTGTCCGTAAGCGTGTAGTGCTTGTACCACCCTGCACCTATGAATGAATTTAGAAAAGTGAGGCTGAGAAATGGCCTGGATCATATCAGTGAGTGCCCAATTGTTGGTTTTCTGGTATGCTGGATAAATTTCCACTGAATTTCTTTACTGCATCTTTATGAGTTCATAGTATTGAATATTTGAATGTTCACTGTTGGTTGGTATTTTGTGTTTTCAGTGAATATATCATATGTTTTTTCTTCAAATCTTGAGGGATCATGCTTTACATAAAGTTATACTAGCCCTGAACATATGTTAAATGCACTGGAAGTATAGTCTCTGTCCAGTACAAGTTTGATCAATAGTAAGTACTCTCAAGTACTTATTTCCATTTTTTGAATTTTAGTACTTATTTCCATTTTTATTTCTGGTGGTACAGGTATTTCTTAAAGGCTGGCTATGCGGTCATTTTCATCCATCGGCGGTAATCCCGCAAAGCTATAGCAGCTGCTTCCTTGCAAAACAATCCAACAAATTTTACTTTTCCAACTGCAAAAAGATTATGCTTCACCTAAAATACATTATGAATGCAGAGGGAGTTGCCAACCTTTCTCTAGGTTCCTGCCTGATGATTCGTTTCCCCAGTTCTTCGATGTCACAACAGATTTAAAGGTTCAAGGTTGGTAATTTGCAGCTTCTAGCACAGATGAAAAAGAAAAGAATAAATACCTCTTCACTGTGTTAAAAATCTCTTATATTTGTTAATCAGTGGTCGAGTCCCAAGCAACGGTGGTGAAGAAAGCAATTGGGGATTATCGCAAGGTGTGACATTTGAACTGGGCATTCGGCTATTGCATACAGATGTATAGATGACCTTGACACTTGACTGAGAGGTGAACTTCTCGCAGGCTATTGAAGGAGGCTCTCTGCTGAAACTCCCATTCACCACGATATTTGAATATCTTCAGGTTTGCAAAGTTGCTTTTATTTATTTGAGTCGCATGGATCTAAGGTAACTTGAACAACATCTTAACTTGATTACAGTTACTGAAGATGGTGGCTACATCTATGAGTTCTGTGGGTCTCCATGGGATGTTCTATCTCGCTGCAGCTGTGTCTGACTTTTATGTTCCTTGGGAAAGCATGGTATGATTTACAGTAGGAAATGTGTTGTCTGATTGAGTTAAACACTTCATCCAGCATTATTTTATCATGCTTTACTGCAAAGTGCCGTACATGATTCATAGGGAATTTGATTATTGTGCAGGCAAAACATAAGATTCAGTCAGCTGGAGGCCCATTGGATATGAAGCTCAGTCAGGTTCCAAAAATGCTTTCGGTTCTTCGAAACCAATGGGCCCCCTTGGCCTTCTGCATTTCCTTCAAGGTGAGTTTATCTTTAGAATGGTCAAAACCAAGACATGGAAGAGAAAATATCTCGTGTCGAATGTGCTATTAGGTTTATACTTAGTATAAAAACCTTTATCCAACTTCTTTTAAATAAATGGCATGCAGTTGGAGACGGATTCAGATATTCTAGTTCAGAAAGCAGAAATGGCTCTGAACAAGTACAGGATGAATGTTGTTGTGGCCAATCTGCTTGCAACGTACAAAAGAGGAGGTCGTCATTATCTCAAATGGCGAAAGCAATACCATTCAAAGGTGCAACAAAGATGAGGATCTGGAGGAGCATATTATCAAGCTCCTAGAGAAGAGCCACTCAAAGTATATTTACAGCAGCACAGAAGGGCACAATAAGAATGATCACGAAAAGCTTATACCGTTAGGCATCAAAAGTCTGGCTTAAAGGGAAACACTGATTTTTTTTCTAGAACTGAAAATAACAAAAGTCTGGCTTAAGGGAAACACTGATTTGATTCTGGAACTCAAAATAACAAGAAAGCCCTATCAACTATGAGAAACATCTATACAGTGCATGTAACTTGTACCTTGCTGATATGTATATGTACGTAAGCCAGACTTTTGATGCCTAACGGTACCTTGCTGGTATGTATATGAAAAACAATTGCTGGTATGTATATACATCTATACATTGATTTGATTCTGGAACCTTGCTGGTATACATGTAACTTGTACCTTGCTGGTATGTATATGAGAAACAATTATAGCCCAGTAGGTGGCAAAGACAACAAAGGAATGCATAGAGCAATATAAACGGGCATCGGTCTACCACATAGACATAGCTATCTTGTGTATCACCCGCCATAGGTGTATGCCGGCGTATCCTTGCATGGCAGTAGTGGGGTTGTGTGCTAACTGGTTTTGTATCTTAAATTATTTTCTTCTTATAATTAATAAGAAACAGAGCTCCTACTATTTACGTTCAAAAAAGAAGCGAACAACATGAAAAACTACCCACAAAGGCTAATAAATCATTGGGCACCACATTTCTGCACTACTATCGATTCTTCACAATCCTTTTTTATCTTCTTCAGTGTCACCACCACGTCCATCATTGAAATCCTCCGGTCAGGTGAGTCACTTGAGCAAAGCAAACCCACCTCAAATATTTGCAAAAGAAGTTGATTCAGGCCACAGATAGAAGACGCATCTAGCAGTAACTTGTCGTCCAAAACACGAACAAGGTTCCCTGGAAATGCTTGATGGACCCACTGCCTGATGCTCAAATCTCCAACAAACAAAGGATCCGTGGGTCGCTTCCCAGTGAATACTTCAAGGAGCATGATTCCGAAGCTAAACACGTCGCTCTTGCGTGATGCCTTTCCATGTGATCCGTACTCTGATCATGAAATTCAGAAACAAACTTTTAAGCACATTGATCAACCATAATTAATTAATGAAATTTCCAGTCAATGGGTTTACCAAAACTAATATAACAATAGTATACAGGTTATATCATTCAGTACCTGGTGCCATATACCCAAGTGTTCCAGGCATGCTTGCCGTGATCTTTGAATTGTCATCACCCAGTAACAACTTTGCGATGCCAAAGTCTGCCACATGCGCCACCATTTCCTCATCAAATAGCACATTGCTAGGCTTCAAGTCACAGTGCAGGATAACATCGTAATGCTCATGGTGCAGATACTCCATTGCCGTCGATACATCTAGCATGATATCCAGCCTCTTGAGGAACCCTAAATGACCTCTCCATTCAGAGTGCAGGAGCATGTCTAAACTGCCATTGGGCATGTACTGGAGCACCAAAGCTCTGAACTCCATGTTGGAGCAGGTGTTCAGTACCTTTATCAAGTTCCGTGCCGAGTCATGCGAAGTACACGACATTCAGCATCGAAGGTTCTAATGGCCACTTCCAGCTTCATATCAAGAACTTTTATCGCAACCACCGAGCCAGTGCTCAGTTTGCCCTTGAAAACTTTTCCAAAGCTCCCACTACCCAATAGGTTATCGTTGCTAAAATTATCAGTGGCACGAACAAGCTCATGGTAGGTGACTATAGTGTGATTCATGACATTGATGTCACCTGGAGTGTGACTTGAAGCCTCTGCCTTGTTTTTAAATTTTCTTCTGATCATTAGGAGAATGCAAATGAGAGTAGAGCCAGATGCAATAGCGATGGCTGCAAGGAGAAATTTTAGGAAGCGTCTACTATTTGATTGAGACTTCTCAAGGCATGGCAAAAATCCTAGACGTGGAGCACCACATAATGCAGAATTTCCGATCAAAAACTGCAATGTGATGTTTGAGAACACTCCTCCATCTGGTATCTTGCCTTCTAGCCTATTGAAGGAGAGATCCAAGGTTGTCAAGTATGTGAAGTTTGCAAGGAATTTGGGAATGGTACCAGAGAGGTTGTTGGAGGAGAGGTCCAATGTTGCTAAGCTAGTAAGTTCTTGAAATGAGTAAGGTATTGAGTCGCCAAATGAGTTGTGTGATAGATTTAGGTAGGTGAGCATCCTAATTTGACCAAATGATTCTGGAACGCTTCCATGAAAAAAGTTAGAAGACAAGTCAATTGTATCAACTTGTTTTAGCCCACTAAGATCATTGGGTACTACACCAGCAAAGGAGTTATGAGAAAGATTTAGTTGGATAAGTTTGCCAAGCAGGAATAAGCTTCCGGGTATCATTGAGTCCAATTGATTATGGGACAACATTAGGCTTTCTAGTTCACTCAGATTGCCAATGCTATCAGGAATGGAGCCAAATAATTTGTTTCCTTGGAGATTCAATCCCAGCAAACTCCTGAGCATTCCGATCTGTGTTGGGATGGGCCCTGAAATTTCATTGGTAGACACATCTAACCTTGCGAGATTTTGCATCATGGTGAGAGATTCTGGGATCGCCCCTGTGAGCAGGTTGCTAGGAAGTTGTAGCTGTTCAAGACTACTTACATTTGAAAAATGATGATGGCAGCCCACCTGTTAGCTTATTTTCACTTGCAGAAAAAAAATAAGTAATTGTGCAGATAGGTTCCCAACTTGGTCAGGGAGAACCCCGGTGATAGAATTAGAATCTAAGGCAATGATCGAAAGTTGTTGACAATGCCAAAGGGAGGACAAGAAGTCAAGGTTTCCATCTAAGTTATTCATTGATAGATCAAGCCAGTTCAGAGATGGGATATTGCTGCCTAATGTTGCTGGTATTGAGCCAGACAATTGGTTCATTTGCAAATCTAAGAATGACAGTTGGGATAAATTCCCAAGAGAAGTTGGAATTGGACCTGTTAGCTGATTGTGCGAGAGATGTAGATTTGAGAGATTTTGCATAAAGCCTATTTCCATAGGGATTTCACCGGTAAGGTTGCAATAAGCGAAATCTAGTGAAACAAGGCTTGTGAGATTGCCAAGAACAGCCGGGATAGATCCAACAAGGTAATTTCCACCCATGTAAAGTTCAACGAGAAATGGCAGCTGAGCCAACCATGTTGGCACAACATCTACAAAGTAATTATAGGGGATGGAGAGAGTTTTCAGGTATTGGCATGCTGCAAGACCCACTGGAATTGGGCCTGCAATGTTATTCCAACTCAGGGAAAACGTGCGCAGCATCGGAAGGCTGAAGGTTACATTGCGCGGAATTTGCCCTGTTAGATTGTTATGCGAGAGTACCAAGCCTTGCAGCCTCGACATATTATAGATGGTTAAGGGTATCGTGCCAGAGAGGTGATTGCCACGCAGGTTCAAGTACTCAAGCATGGGAAGGGAGGCCACACCATGTGGTATGGGACCTGATAGACTGTTGTTTCCAAGGTTGATGAACCACAGCGAAGGCGTGTTATTGAACAGATGTGGCGGTATCTGGTCACTCAACTCGTTCACATTCAGAGCTATCCTCAAAAAGGCTTCCCAGATTCTGCAGCATCTGGGACGGGATCTCGTCTGAGAGGTGGTTGTTACCTAGGTTGAGTAACTCGAGCTTTGTGAGATTTCCTATGGTGGGTGGAATGGCACCGGATAGGCGGTTTTCGCCGAGGAGGAGCCACCGTAGCCGGCGTAGCCTACCAAGATTAGCAGGAATGGGGCCGACGAGGCTGGTGTTTGTGAGGTCGAGTACAGACAGGAAAGAAAGGTTACCGAGATGAGCCGTGAGCTCTCCTTTGAGGGGCACATCCGGCAACGACAGAGCCGTGACGCGCTGCCGGCGGTGGCTGCATGAGACGCCGGCCCAGCGACAGAAGGAGACGTTGCTTGTCCAGCTGCTGGCGAGGATGCCGAGAGGATCCGAGAGCTGGGCTCTGAAAGCCAGCAGTGCGTCGAGGTCGGTGGTGCTGCCGTTGGTGGATGGTGATGGAGTCCGACTCGGATCAAGACTTGGAGAAGCGGAGGAGGATCCTGCTGCTGCAAGGGCCGTCAGCGAGATGGCCAACAACACCGGCGTGAGAGTGGCCATGATGGTTGCAGCGACCATTGCTGATTTCATGAATGGAAATCATCTGGTCACTGAGCTTACGTCCTTCTTTTCTTTTTTTTTTTCACGACCGGGTCCTTCACCCGTCTTTCTCCTTCTTTTCTATATAGTTCAATAGCTGTCTAAATCTATAGCAACTTGCCTGAACTTTCTGCAGGGTTTCATTTTCTAATATGCTATCATTGACTGACCTTCACCGAATTGTGTGCTGCCCAGCGGTTTGGTGCATCCTCGGGCCAAATATCGTCCACCTGAGCAAAACTTCCCGGTCCTCTGAACCACAATGTAAATCCATGGAATTTTGACCGGATTGCAAATTTGGAATCCAGGGAAAGACTCTTCCAGAATAACTTATCTGAATTCTAAAGGTCTTGGCTTTCCACGACGAATGCGTGTTGTTTCCATTTATGATTTGTGACCAACGAATTTCTACAGCCATATTCTCTCTGCCCCCTCTAGTCCGAAGTTAAATATATCATCTGCTATTCACTTATCGATTAAAGGCTTTGTAACTGTTTGTTGATTTGTTCGACGAATGGATGCCACCTAGTTTGTTGGTGAACTTACGAATTATAGCCAGATGCGGAGACAGCCGAGCAACTCGGGGGCCAAGACCAAAGCGTCCTGTGTTTGTATATAGTTGTTGCTTATCGTGTGTTTGTATATAGTTGTTGCTTAGTGTACACTATTGCGTCAGATGTTAGGGGGCCTTTGCCCCTGCCAGTGCCCCTAGTTCCACTAACAAGGCGGGTTTTTTTTTTTCTTTGGGTGCTATTTTAGAATTTGTATAGCAAAAAGTAGACTACCTTATATAAAAAGCCTTAATTATAAAATAGAAAGCCAACCCTGGTAGGGACCGTTTTTACTTCTATATTTGAATACGGAAACCAAAGCAAAAGCTCGACATGGCCTGGCATAGCCCAATAGGGCTCTACACGCAAAGGGCCTACTGGCCACCTGCCGTCTACCCCTCTACTAGAGGCATACCTGAGCAAAACTAGCCTGGCCTGACCCGGCCCGCAGGCCCGGCCCGAGCCCGACGGGTTTTGGTCCGCCCACGAACCTTACTTTGGACGGGGCACGGGCAGAGATCTTGAAGCCCGGTAAAATTTTTTTCTTGGCCCGAACCCGGGCTCGGAATACATTTTAGCTACTTTGTAGTGTAAAATCTTGTGAGACGGCACCCAAGCCCCGGACGGCCCGAAAAAGCTAGGCCCGACTTGCCCGGTGGGACGTCATGGGCAGGATTTTTTTGGCCCGAAATAAGCGGGTTTTTTCAGCCCGGCCCGAAAAATGCTCAGGTATAACTGGAGGTTTCACAACAAACAAGACACCACGTCTATGCTATCAACTACTCCCTCCGTTCCAAATTGTAGTTCACTTTGGCTTTTCTAGATTCTTTTCTTTTGCTATGTATCTAGACATAGTGTATAACTAGGTGCATAGCAAAATCAATGTATCTAGAAAAGCCAGAGTGAACTACAATTTGAAACGGAGGAAGTACTACTCTAGCGTCTGCTAGGAACATTTGTCTTTACGAGGAGTCCTGTGCTAGAGCATCCGCCACGGGGACGGATGATGAACCCACAAACAAGTAAAGGTGAAGGTAAACTTAACAATGTAAAACTCAATGAACAATAGACATAAAGGCTATATGAACCACCAACACTTACTTGGCCAAAATCCCGCTAAATAACCAAGTACATGCTTGTAGAGGTACAAGTTCGGGGACACATCGATAAGTCCGGCACTTCCCCGCTCTCTCCCTCACATCTCACTTTCATAACTCTAGATAGCTACTAGGGCATAGCCCTTTGGAGTGGAAGCTCAAACTAGAAGTGGTGCTCTTGATCTGTGTTGTTGTGAATGTCAGGCCCCCACTTCAAAGGGTCCTTAATCACACGTATATACGCTAGGATCACACAAAAATACATTTATCATTCACAGAAGTTGGTACACAGATTTAATGAAAAATACTGAGCTTTATTAGTATAGGATAAAAGGTCTTACAACAGTGACTGGGGTGGTCGCAAGTCTAGGTTACAATTGTCGAGTTCGCCAACCGAGATGTGGTGGGTAAACTAAGAATCGGTCTACTAAGCGATAGGTCGTGATGGCACTACTTCCTACTCCACAAGCATGCTCGAGCGCGGATGAAACCCTAACTTCGATGTCATCCTCCTACGCGTCGTCGTTCCTTTACCTCGTTGATGTCGTTATCTTTGTCTGTGCCGATATCTAAAAACAACGGGGGTGAGTACTTACGCACTCAGCAAGTCCCAACTAGGGGTGGAAGGTCATTATTAAAGGTTGGGCCCTATTAGAGTTTCAACTACCCTCACTAGTTCCCGAGTTAGGTTGTAGGTTATCTTAGGTCAACTAACTAGTCACATACCAGGTTATCTTAGATTTTTGGTATCTAATTGTATGGTGAACGCATCCCAGCATCTGCACATTTCAAGGACGTGGCTATTCGAATAAATTCAAGGAAACTCTGCAGAGGTGTACAAATTTCCCTACACGGTAGGCGTTGTCCTTACCATCCGGTTTGGTTTAGACAGGCCTACTGACATCCCATACCCGCTTGGGTGCTACCCCATATGTTTCCATATGATCCGACCACAGCTTCTTAGGGGTTGAAAACTCGACGATACGGTGATACCAAATCACCAAGGGATTTACAAGTGATACCATATTGCCCAACCTATATCGTCCAACTCTCATCATAAACACAATCATAATCATTTGTGCACGTCAACAATCCAAGGGCTTAATGTGGAAGACCACATAGGAACCACGCCAACCGGACCATGCGGCCACTCTCCCCATGTGCGCCCCTCGATATACCGTTGCCTTCGTTGATTCTCCTAAGTACGAATCATACTTCCACCCAACGGGGTGTGAAATCAAGTCGCCCTATCCCGACGTGTGGTTGTATGTAATATCTCACCGGGCGTGATCAACCAACGAACCGGTCCTTAGGGGAGCGAGTTCTCCATCTGATACAGGGAACCCTCACTGGGCGAAACCTGCCGAGACGATCCATCCCACATGAATCGCCCCCAAACTCGCTTTTTGTTGATTAAGGTCAGGTTATTATTTCATGTTTCTCTTTCTTATATATATTCACCATCACTGTACTACCATTAAGTTGTGGGGCCAACACAATTAATGTAGTCATAGTTAGGCGGTATCCTTACATCTATCCATTTATCTTTCAATTGTTCCTTATGTTATAAACAAGCTCACATATTAAGAGGAAGGGTGGAGATTAGGACTTGCCTTGATGTCGTTGTTGATCGGCACGTTTCCTTGATCGGTCTTTACTCCTGGAAACTCCTTCGCTGGACGGCGCAACTATCGCGTACTAACTTGAACTAGAACAAACATAGAACATTATGGTGGTGACAGGCTAAATACATAGAGCTAGATTTTTAGAGGAATTACAGAAGTGGTTTCATGTGAAACGGAGTTGAAACGCGAAAGATATGAATTTTATAAGTTTATTCCTATTTAAATTTTATAAGGAATATTCTCATATCATTTTTTTATTGCATTTCAACTCAAACTAATTGCATGATTAAATCCCTCATATTATCTAGATATTTTACAAATTTTCTCGGGAACTTTTGGAATGCACGGGAACTATTATGTTTAGATCTCCATCTTCATTAGCCGTGTGTACCTAGTAGGTTTCACCCGTGTACCCAGCACCGGTGTGTGTGTGGACACGTGCATATGACATGTGGGCCCTCGGTCGGCGCCACCGCAGCTCGTATGCGGGCCACGGGGCTTTTTTTGTGCCTCGTGGGCCACGCCCACTTGCCATAGAAGGAAAGGAATGGAGGGAGGGAACGAAGGGGTATGGCGGTGCTCTGCTTCGCCGCCGGCGTGCTAGGGAGGCGAACGCTCGCCGGACTCGGTCATGAAGGTCCGGACCTCGTTCGACGCCGTCACGTGGGTCTATGATGATATACACCGCCGTCCCTATTCTTGTAGGTGCCGTTGGTCGGCAGCTTGGTCGTGCCCCACGATGGGCGCTCGTCCGGGCGGCGCTCGGTGGCGCGTCCTCTGGTGGAGTACTACGGGGTGAAGGAAGGGGAAAAGGAGAGGGTGTTGGTGTCGCTAGCGGGTACAAACGTAGCTTGTCGGTTTCCCTGGTGGCGCCTAAGCCTGGTCGCGAGCGGCGCCGCTCGGCAATCGACGGCACACGCGGGTGGGGTAACACGAGTAGAAGGTGGAAAGGAAAAGAGGGAAATCGACGGACGGGAATCCGAGAAGCTTACCGACCTTCCATTTCTCGCCGGAGCAACTCAATCGCCTCGGAACGCCCGCCCTAGCCGGAGGTCTACCGGGCGACGCCGCACGCCCGATTTGGGGGAAAAGGAATAGAGTAGGAAAGGAGAGGGAAAGGGAGATTGGATGCGAGCACGACGTGTTACAGGTGTCACGGCGATGCTCGTGAGGGGAGGGTCGAGCTCAATCAAGCGCCCGGCTGGACCTATTTATAGGCCAGCTATGGCGGTGGCGGCGCCGGGAAATGTCTTCCCGTTTACCTCCCCCCCCCCGACGGCCGTGCTCGAGCAAAGAACCGGCGGTGGATTCAGCTCGTCGGTAACGTCTTCGGGCTAGCCACAAGAAGGCGGTTCGCCGCTTGGTCGTGTCAAGGCGGTCGACACTTGGGCCGGGGGAGTGGGGTCGCTGGGCGGGGGCCGCCGCCGTCCGGCGCCGCACGGGCACGGGGAAGACGACCCGACGTCGTGGGCTTGGCTGCCCGACTCTGGCTGTTGGGCGGCCCACGCGTGGGAATGAGAAGAGGAGGGAGGGAAGAGAAGGAGCTGGCTGGGCGGAATGAGAAGAGGAGGGAGGGAAGAGAAGGAGCCGGCTGGGCCAAGAAATGAGCCCAGTGCTCTTTCCCAATTTCTTTCCTCTTTCTATTTTCTTTTCCCCTCTTTTGCTATTTCCTTTCTTTATTCCTTCTCTTCCAATTTCTCATGTATACATATATCCCATTTTTATTTGTACAAGCATATATATATTCTTAAGGTTTCCATTATTGGACACCCATATACAAATACTTGTTCTTGGAAATATATGTATTAATATACATGTCTTGACTTTATTATTTTCCCGAAGAATTTGTGTAAAGGAGGACCATACATGCATGTGATCTCGATTATGCATCAATTCCATTGCCACCATAAGTTTGACAAAAAACATTCATACACAGCAGTGGATCCTATTTTCTATATGGTGGATTTTAATGCAGGGTTTTCGGAAAACAGTTTGGGGTGGTTTTTACGGAAAAGTAAATCAAGTTTTAGTTGTTTCAAAAAGTTTAAATTTTTAGTGCTTTTTAAGAGGATACAAAAACACGGGTGTTACCGTGAATGTGGGGAGAGCACCTCCTTTTATAGGTAGAGGAGAGGGGCTCTTTGGAAGATGTCCCTCCCCATATGGAACGAGCAAACCAACCTCAAACAGATGCCAATGCAAGATACATTGAACTTGTCGAAGCACCCATGAAACCGCCTTTGCAACATCACTGGGAGGTTGCCCGTCAAAATTGAGCATGAACAGGGACGATTGGGCTCCGATTGGACCCGGACTGGCTCCGATCGATCGATTCTATTTTTGGTGAGCGTGCTAGAACATTTAGTGTATTTTTGGGTTTTGTCCTGCGGAACATGTATTGTACCAAAACTCATGGAAATGTAAGTTATAAAGTCCTAGAGTTTGGTAGTCATATTTGTTTTATTTTATGAAAATGTTGGCAATATACATATGTGTTAAGGACCGTCAACATCTGTTCTTGTTTTAGCTTATTCTTTCTCACATCTATTGAATCAGCCGAAAGCCAGCCGCCAGCAGAAGGCAATATATGTTGGATCTACATCATGGTGTAGGCATATCACATTTGTTTGGATGGTCCCTCTCGCCATTGATTTTGCTAGAAGGCACGACATGAAATATTTCTAATTCCCCTTGGATATTAGCATCTAATTTGGTATCTTAGCGATCGTCTACAAATGATAGGTCGTTTGATATTGTTTTGTTGTAAAAGAAAAATAATGTACTACGGCAAATAAGTTGAAGTGAACGGGGTGTACACTACATGTAGACCAAAACAACTACTCGCCTTGTCGAAAACAAATCAACTTATAAAATCATCCTAGTATAAAAAACTTAACCATAGGCAATTTTCATTTCCCGTGGCGGGCAAAGTGTCCGCTGTGGTTGTAAGGTCATTTAATCATGGCGTAACTGCGGCGGGCACGTAAGGAAGCCCAGAGAGAGAGAGGCCCACACACTTGGATCTGGGGCTGCAATGGACCTGGATCGTGGTGTTAAGGTCACTTGGATCTCTAGGCCTCTTGGTGATACCAGTTGCACACACGCTCCCTACAAAGAATTCATGTGCAATCACTGATCCAGCAAATTGGGCAGCGCCTACCAGGCTGGAAAGAGAGATGTGTTTGTATATTCCCATAATATGTATAAAGTTGTACATGTATACATATTGGGCTTCAGCCCCTTCTACTGAATACACAGCTCATTTCATCCTAACAAGGACGACATTTGAATAGCGCTGGACGGCTAGCTCTTGTTACGTACATCTGTGCTGTCCTGTCCTCCATACAAACCTACATCCCAGCAGGTGGCAGAGACAACAAAGGAATGCATAGAGCAATATAAACGGGTGTATCGGTCTACCACATAGACATAGCTATCATGTGTATTTCCCCCGCAGGTGTGTGCCGGCGTAGTCAAGGGGCTGACGGCGTAATGGCAAAGACCATTGGTTGGGGACTCCCACCCGGGGTTCAAACCGGCGGCGACACATTATCCCTGGATTTATTTTAGGATTTTTTTCGACACCATGCATTAAGTGGTAGAAGACGCCCTTGTCGACAGCGAGACGCATGGTGGTGAGTTCATGAACTTCAAGATATGTCAGCTCAGTCCTTCGAAGGTGCTCATAGGGACAAGGTTTGCGTACCTATGTTTATAGGGGTGAATGTGCGTACGTGTTGATCACCGTCTGCATTGTACTATATTGTATCAAAAAAGGTGTATGTCGACGTATCATTACATGGCAGCAGGGGGGGTGTGTGCTAGCTGGTTTTGTATCTTAAACTATTTTCTTCTTAATTAAGAAACAGAGCTCCTACTGTTTAGGTTCAAAAAAGAAGGAAACAACAAGAAAACTACCCACAAAGGCTAATCAATCATTGGGTACCACATTTCTGCACCGCATACTATCAATTCTTCACAATCTTTTTTTTTTTTCTTCGACGAGAGCCAAATCCATTACCGCTAGCACCATGGCCAGCGGCCAGAAGAGGTCGACCCCAACGATGAAGAAGCCGCCGGTCGGAAAAGATTCCCGCGGTCACCAAGCACACCAGCAAAAGAACGCAGAAAAGCGAGGAAAGAGAAACCGTGCTTCCCCTTTCACAACAAAAGAGGACCTTCCACGGTGGCCGCGCTGGAAAAGCTCCAAGAAACCGCCGCTCACATAGGCGGCCTTTATTCTCCGGCGAAGTAGCTTCGAACACCCACCACTCCCGGAAACACTTGCTCCATCGACGATTGACCGCAAGCAACTAGCACCACCATCGGACATCGACGACGAGCACAAGCTAGGCGCAGATAGAGACTTATCTAACCTATGTACAGCCATGCGACGATTTCATGATCCACCTCACTCTCCGACGCCAAAGCGGTCATCAGAGAGGGACGGGACTGCCGGAATCGCCGTTGGCAGCGGCTTCCGCCTCAGGTTGGCCCTTTCAGGCCTTGTTTGGAACACAGTTTTTTCAAAGGAATTTTGGAGTTTTGCAATCCTATAGGAAAAAAACCTGTGAGAGTGTTTGGAACAAAGGATTCGTGGATTCCTTTCCGGAGGAACGGCAGCGAGCTGGGCAGCTTTCACGGGAAATAAAACATCCAGTCTGACTCGATGGAAACTTTCTCGCTCGTTCTTTTCTCCCGTCGCCGCTCTCTCTGACTCTTCCCGCGTCGCCTCTCTCTCCCTCCCGCCATGGTGACCGAACCCTAGATAAATTTGGCGCGAACAGGTGGAGATGGCAGACCCCACCAACGAATCAGCCAATCCTCACGAAATCCCCCTCTCCCCGCTTCATCTCGCTTTGCAGCTCCATCGATGCAGGGGTTTGACGGCCACGAATTTGGTGGAAGTCAAGAAATCCAACAAGAACAAGGTACGATTGGATAATGATAAGATTTCCCTTTATTTTGCCCTTTATTTTGTATTTGGATCCAAATTTGTGGATCCGGTAACACATGTTCTAATATAAAGATCTGATTTGTGGAGTCATTTAAAGATTACGATTGGATAATGATCCCCTATATCTCTTTTGCCTAAGTTTCTGAAATAGATTTGTGTGCCTATAACTAGGTAGCACTCTCCCCAATTACTTAGCAGCTCGCACAAGGAGATAGGACTTACATTTTATTATATGATGCCTCTAGATTTTTTCCCCTCCTGGTAGGATCTGTAATATCCACTATTTATCTTATTTTAAAACTGGATTTTTGATCATGTTTGTCATAGGCACATCAAAGAATCGAGCTAAGTGGAATCACCAGAAGAAGCTATATCTTATTGAACTCTTAAAAGTTCATGATGTGCCTAGATTTCGGACTCACAATGCATGGAGTAAGGAAGCTTGGACTGTTATTGTGGCTCAGTTCAATAAGAAATTTTCTTTGTCATTCTCTATTGCACAAGTGAAACAAAAGGAACAAGACATGAAAAAGGAATATCGTACCATAAAAGATTTGGTGGCAGAAAGTGGTTTTGGCTGGGATTCCAATAGAATGATGGTGACGGCACCACCAGATGTTTGGGCAGCAATGGAGGCACGCAAGAATAAGGATGCTCTGTTTTGGCGAGACAAATCATTTCCGTACTATGATGATCTGTTTGTGGAGAAGGCAAGCATATATAGTGGCATGTGAGTTGTGTAAGTGCATTGAGCACTGCTGTAAAGTGACGGCTAATTGTTTCCCCACTATGTTGGAATTGATCTTGTAAAGTTCGATTGCTTGCATTTTTTGAGACTGCATAAAGAAATATGGCTAATTGCTCTTCCACTGAGACATACCTTGCATCAACAAGTCCTGCTTCACGCAATCTTTGAACCAGAGCTAGGAAAATATTTCTCTCCATGTGGAATCGCCTTTGGCATACGACTTCATGTCCATTTAGTGTTTCATCAATAAATGTGGCTCCATTTCGGATTGATGTGTGTATGGCTTGCCTTTGTGATGATTGGGATGAACTAGCTTCTTGTAAGGAAGGGAGCACAAAGAGAAATAGTTCCTCCTCTTCATTTTTTGATCTACGGTGGTAGCTTGAATCCATAGAGAGAATGACAAAGGTGCTGGACAGATGAGAGAATGACAAAGGTGCTGGACAGATGAGAGAATGGCAAAGCTGCTGGACAACACACAAATATGCTTCTGCAGTTTTGCCCGACAAGTATATATATAGCTACTGGACAACACACAAAGCTGCTGGGCTGCAACGGCTACCTGCCCTGCCAAAGCAAAGCTGCTAGACAACACACAAAGCTGCTGGGCTGCAACGGCAACCTGCCCAACGGCTCTTTCCTCATTGCATAGGACCCAACGGCTCTTTCCTCATTGCATAGGAAAATATGAATGTTCAAAATTTTCCTGCAATCCAAACAGCTCAAAGTATTTTTCCCGTGTTTTTGGAATCTCAGTAGTTTTTCACTTTTTCACTCTACCCTATTCCTCGCGTTATTTTCCTTTCCTCTGTTTTTGTATATTCCTGTGTTCCAAACAGGCCCTCAACCTCTGAGCACAGTAGATGGGGAAAAGAATGAAAGGCTTACTCGGAGGGAGTATATTATTATATATTAAGTCAAAAGATACTTTGTACTCGTGAACCAAAAAAAAGTCACGTGCGCGTTTGACGCATCGACCGGCAGTGCGCACGTCCAATAACGAACAAGTCCACCAACGGGCAGCAGGCGGCAAGTACAGTGCGCAGAGCCGAACAACGGAGGCCGAGAGCAGCTTCCACAACGTTTCTCTCTTCGTTCCTCCACTGACTGAACAACCATTATTCTTCGACGGCAGGCCGGGACGGACTCTCTCACCGGCCGGGGCCGGCACAATACAATTTCCCCCGAAACTCACGTAGTCACATTCCTGGAGCTGGACTACCCGTGGCCGTGGTGAGGCCCCGAGGTAGCCAGAACGTGATCCCAACCGAATGAACCGTGGGAACGAACCCGCCCAGCTCCCCGTCTCCCCGTCGCGATCGCACGACGACGACTGGGGACGGGATCCACTCGCGGCACGCGCAAGCAAAATCCTGCCGCCTCCGGCCCTCCGCATCACGTCGCGGTCTCGCCTCTCCGGCGCTGATGGACGGGAGACTTTTGGGTCCGGTGGTAGTAGTGCGTCACGCGTGACATCGCGGAAATTCGGTTGGGTGGGGTTTTGGCTCGCAGCGGCAGCGCAGCTCGTTTTCAGCGTGCGGACGATGGCTTTCCGCGCGGCCCAAGTAACCAAAGATTCTCCGTTGCCCTGGCAGTTTCCTAGCTTTCAGCTTGCGTACCAAGTCTACGGACGGCTCTACGGACTACGGCCTCAGCTTTCTCACCGCCCTAGCGACTAGCGTAGCGTAGCGGCTATAAAAGCAGCGGGGAGCAGCTCAACCCAGCTCATCACAAGTCACGGACACGGAGAGCTACTCCAGTCAGGCAGCTTTATTTGAGCAGACTAGCAGAGGATCCGATCGAGGAGGAAGACAGGTTGCTAAGAGATCGCGATGGCGTCCATGATGGGAGGAGACTTCGTGGAGGCGTACGTGCTCAAGAACGCGTACAAGGAGAAGCTCCGGCGCATGGAGGCGGCCGAGGAGAAGAGGAGCAAGCAGGGCTCCGCGGAGAAGAAGGCAACGGGCGGCGGCAGGGAGGAGGCCTGTTTGGACTCCTGAAGAAGAAAGTGCACCCGAAAGCGGCGGCCGCGGCGCCCATGGAGACCACCAGCACTGAAGAAGAAGCATGTTCTTGATTTAGTGATCCGTCCAACGAATTTCCTGTCGATCGCCATTGCCGGACGACGATCGGTCGACGCAGACGACGGCGCACGGATTGCTAAAACGCCTGCTTGCAATTACTACTACGACGCAAGTATATAGTGCGTGCTTTCTAGGATTGTGTAGTCTTGGTTCTTTAGTTTCTTTTCTTTGTCGATTGACGATCCAGCTTGTGTGTAACCAACTCGCTTCAGGTCGATCATGTTGTTTCATTGGTTATTATTACTCAGTGTAAAGTTACGTGAAATGGCCAAAAAACGGCAAAAAGGAATGTAAAAACATATTGTCGGGTACGACTGACTGTCAAAACTCTTTCCAAGCTTCTGGGTGTACGTCTGGTGCCTGTGGTTTAATTTACTCTCTTTGGAATGAGATAATTAAGGGATAATTAATTATCTCAGAATATTTGTATGTTTTCCCCTGCCGGCCACCCCGGGTTCAAAACCCGGTGACCGCGGTATTTCCGTGCATGGTGCATGGAAATGAGGAGAAAAGGCTCCTTAATTCAAAAAAAAAAAAATTGTATGTTTTCCCTAGGTGAAATGCGATAATTAAATATTTTTCATATTAACGTCCAAGTTATGCAAGCTTAAATTCTGGGCTAGTTTTCCTCTTCTTTTATTTATATAAATAGAAATTGGCACTGTCCTTTCGTTCAATTTTTTTTTTTTGGGTGATTTATCTTTTGTTGGCTCCGAGCACACTGAAATGGCTCGACCTGTCTTCAGTTTACTGATCAGTGCTGAGGTGAGCAGCCAGCGAACAAGGACAATACTATATATGGCTAAACTATACTCCCTCCGTCTTTTTATGTATGTCGCCCGGAAAGTGTGTCTGTGAGGGAAATACGGTTTTCTAGAAACAAACATTTAGGGAGCGGAGCTTGAAAATGAAAGCTCCCATTTCGATCTGTGCCGGCCAAGCGGAGTTTGAAAAATAAAAGATCTTTCCTGGCCTCTCAGCAAAAGCAAAAGCCATCTAACGCTCTTTTTGGTCGTTGTAAGTGAACCATAGTATATTCTCATATTCTCCCTATCAGAACGTGCTCTGAAGTCTGAACATTCTCTCGAAAAAACTAAGTTATTTTTCTTAACAAAAAAACATGGTCCACTTGTTCTAATAATAAATAAAATAGAAGCTGCGGAAGCGACGTATAGATGTGTATGTCCTATAACGCACACAAGTGGTTGTCCTTGACGCAAAACGAATCATGATCGAGTTGTCCATATTTTTTAACACCAGCTGGCTAGATAATCTCACGACCCGCCGCTAACTTCTTTTACTTCATAGACGATTACGCATTAGTAGGAGTGTTAGGAAATCTCAACCGAAAGCAAAAATCAAATTGGTGATTCTTGGCATATGGCTACATGCATGTTTCAAGCATGGATAAGATGGATCGAGAAAATTCTTAATTACAAGTTATGGAATGCAAAATTTTCTACTCGACCCGTCACGCTGGATAGAAACATTGCAACCCTGCTCCCTCTCCTCCCCGCAACCGCGCGACCGCGACCTTGCTTGAGAAGAAGAAGACAAGCCAAGGTGGCTATGTTTACGGGGACCTTCATTTCCATCTCTAGTGGGCATAGAAGGAAGGGACGAGTGTAGGCTGACCAGGTGGTCGGGAAGGATATGTTTGCGGCTTAGGGGCCATGGCCGCAGCCATGGAGTTCTAATGAACCCTAGTGCGTTGTAGCGGGATGGTGGCCGAGCGAGGCGAGGGACGAGGAGGAGGGCGGGGTTGTGGAGGCGGGGATGGACGGTGGGACGACAAGGAAGGAGGTGGGGATGACAGAGTAAGGGCATGGGCGGGATGTAGATGACGGCTGGTCGTGGCGCTTTAACGACGCCCCTTTATTGTGTGACTGTGGTTTTGTGCAAGAATAAATAATCTAGCCAATCCCTTGACTTCGCCTGCGTGACGATAAGATTGTTGAGTATGTTCCAAATTCAGTCTATAATGGAGTTCGGGCTTCTACCGTAGCGAAGCGGAGGCCCGTAGAAGGCGAAGGCCGGGCCGGACGTCTAGGGTTTCCACCGACGTATCGTCTCATTCTCTTGTAAGCCGTCGCATCGGCGTTGTAACCCGACTCTTTAATAGTGAGGAGTGTTTGCCGGCCGGGCGCCCGTGGTTTTTTATTCTCCCGCATTGGGAGAGTTTTCCACGTTAAATCTTGTGTCTATTTGTGGTTTGATCTTGTTCTTCATCGTTTCCCGTCGCCACGTTTATAACAAAGATAGTAGTAAGTCATTCGATCCGTAATTTTACTCCATTTATTGTACTAGTGGATTTATTTGATATGCTATGTAGATATTAATAAATTTCATTATAAACTTGGTTGAATTTAAATAAAATTAACTTGGGGCAAAGCTTAAAAACAAATTTGCATTACTAGTAAAGATGTCCGTGCGTTGCTACGGGTTTTTAGTTTTTTTAAAAAAAAATCAATGATCAGAGGCTCATATATTGATTATTATGTCATGTTTCTTTGTTGATCCTAAAGTTATATAAAATTTTATTTTGCTCACATTGCTTAATCCAGGAAAAGGTGCTAGCACCAGGATTGAATCACGGTGGGTAACGTCTCGATTGGACCGCCCTACCAATAGATATTTGGGCTACAAGCCAATTTGCATGTACACACTATATATGTTTCGTAGGAGCTATATAAATAATATGTATGTTTCCTAGGAGCTACATAAACATACGCATCGATCGTTCGAAGATGTATGGATGGAAATAATGGACATAGCGGTGCGTGTGTACGTGATGATGGGAAATTAATGAAAATTGTCACACCGCTGATTATGTTGTGCACACGTATGTAGGTACACGCACGAGAACGTGGCACACGCCGATGGTTCTGTATGACGACCTCCGATCCTCCCCACCACCATCGTCTCATCTACATACGCGCGCGTGCATGGGCCGGTGTCGTCGATCTCGATCGCATAGATGTCCTAATTTAACACGTTACGAACGGCCGACGCGCCTGCCCACAACAAAAAAGTACGTATGCTTCATTTGCGCCGTGTGTTTCTTAAAACAATCTGGGCCATCTTTGCTATGGCGCCACTTAGCATTTTTAAAGCCCCATGGCAGAAGCCCAGCAGGCCAGTACCACCATGTATGTTGTGGCCCAAAAGAGAGGGCAGACAAAAAAGGAGGTGGAGGCAGAAATTTCCTCTCTTTATTAGAGGGGTGTACATTCTACACGTGAAAGCGGCCTCATGGCCGCCTCACGCATCGCCACGCGTAGTATTTTTGATGATGTGGAGGAAAGAGAGAGGTGAGAGAGAATGAGGTAGTTGCTTCGAGAAACAATGACCTCATGAGCTAGAATTTAGGACTATGAGACAACTATTTTACCATTGTATGAGTTGTTGTCGCCATGCACCTCACAATCCTATTTTTTTTTCTCTCCATAAATTAAGGAAATGCGCATTCTACGAGACAACTTAGAAAGACAACCATTATACACGTAGTCTATTAAGTCGTCTTAAATTACGTGGCACTATATGAGACTAGTTATAAGACAACACTAATGTACTTTGCCCTTAGTAGGTATATAATCCGCCTTTCTACCCACCGTGGCCAAGTTAGGACGGAGAACGTGAAGCACCGAAGCGCCTTCCACAGTGTTTTTCCCCCTCTTGGACCCACCGGAACAAAACGACCCAATGCAAGTTTTACCCAACGGACGGCACGGGACTCACCCAGTCACGATCACGACGAACGAAGCTCCCGAGTCTCACGCGCTCTCCTCACCGTAGCATAGCGGAGCGGTCAAACCCCGTCGCGAGGCAACAAAAAGAGAGGCATAGCACGCGGGGTCCATGATCCACATCCACGCACTCTACTGGCTGCCGCTGCCTTTCCGTTTCCGCGCAATGCACGGGAGACGGAGGTCCTACAGACAGCGGCGTTATTGCTTTGCTTGCACGGGAGGCTTGTGCGCGAGCGCGAGTCCTGGATCGCCCCACGGTCCGTCACGCGTGACATGCGCTGCCCCTCGTCGTCGTCGCTGTCGCGGTCGGAAATCCGTGCGTTTCCTCGCAGCAAAGGCGGCTGCCGCGCGACTCGTTTTCAGTGTGCCCCCGTCCGCGGCTTCCTCGCGACCCAAGCAACCAAATTCGTCGCCCCGTTCTCATTTTCCTTTTTCGCTTCTGCTTGCGTGCCAAGTCTCCGCCCAGCTCTTCTTCTCAACTCGAGCCTATAAAGAGTACCTCAACTCCTTCCCTGCAAACTCACTGGAAGCGCACCGCCGCTAGCTGAGCTACTTCTGTCATCAGCTTAATCGAGAAGAAGAATCGCCAGTTCAGTTGCAGAGCAAAAAAAAAGCTTCATTACGAGATCGAGGAGCTGGTCGGTGAATTGCGATGGCGTCGATGATGGGAGGAGACTTCGTGGAGGCTTACGTGCTCAAGAACGCGTGCAAGGAGAAGCTCCGGCGCTTAGAGGCCGCCGAGGAGAGGAGAAGAAGAGCAAGCAGCAGGGCTCCACGGAGAAGAAGGCCGCGAGCGGCGGCAGTAGCAGGGGAGGAGGAGGAGGGCTGTTCGGGCTCATAAAGAAGAAGAAGCAGGTGCATCCCAAGGCCGCCGCCGCGCCACGGAGACCGGTCATGGAGCGTCTTCTTGAATGTTCAGCTCTATGATCGTTGATCGACCCTGCAGTCAGTGATTTTGAGACAGCGCGGAGGACGAAATGATGTTTATTTGGCTTGTCTACAATCGTGTAGCTTACTTTCTTTCTTCTTTATTGATGACGATCGGGTGTTGTATAACTAGCCTCACGTTCATCATGTTGTTAGTTTCATTTGTTATTAATTATTAAATGTCCTTTATGTGAAATTACAAAAAGAAAAAGGTTTTTTTTTTTTTTTGCCTGAATTCAGCCGTGCTGTACTTACCCATGCGATCCATAATCGTTTTTTTTTGAAGGTCTCCATAAATACTCACGGTCAACATCTATGCGCATCTCGTAATTGTTAAGGGTTTGATTGGTAGGCTACTACAAAAACTTACCATGATAAGGTTTTAGCAAGCCTTGATTTCCACGGCTGAGATGGGCCGCGGCCCAGATAAGGAGTGAGGGCACAGGTTGTAGGAGATGGGCTGGCCAGATTGATGGTTGCTTTTGATTGTGACTATCGGATGTGTGATGTTGCCACCCCCCACCCACAAAAAAAAAAAAAAAAAAAAAAAAAAAAAAAAAACTATCGGATGTGTAATAACTTGTACTTCGTTCTTATTACGCTCTTTGTTGATGAAAGAGCGTGTAACTTGCTGGCACGTTATTTTATTTTACACAACGTGGTTACGTTGAATGAGTATCACTCGGTCTCTCTATTATCCATTACTACTATTGGCCACCGCAGACGATCCAGCAAACAAACTCTTTTTGCACTCATCGTTATCCCTAGTCTGTTTTATAGTAAACACCTAATCTTCTCAACGAGAAATACAGAGATGCAACGTTGTCTAGTCGTCGACTTATCCATTTGGAGAAACAGATGGCTTCCGGAAACTCCGCTGTTTGACCTCTGAAATGCTTCCAATTTTTTTTGCCGGCCAACGGAAGCAATGAAGCGTGAACAGATATCAACAGAAGACCTCGAGGCATCGCTCCAATCGTCACGCATGACATTGGACCGGCGGCGTTTGAAGCGAGTAACAAAAGTTGTGGAAGCCATCGAGACGTGTGTTCGTCCCACAACGCCGGCAACCGAGCACAATTCGCCCCCGTTTCTGCTGACGCTGCGTGCACTTAGACTTTCCATTGCACCAGCTACAAGCAGAGTGAACAAACGACAAAGTGCCGTCCGTCCATTGCATTTGGCACGCAGTGTCAGAAAGCTCAGCGTCAGCAGAATTGTGCTCGCCATGCTGTAGCTGTCACAGCTGACGCGGCTTGCTTTGCTTGTTCAGAGAAATGAAAGAAATTGGCACTCGCCATGGCCTCGCTGGCAGATCGGACCTCCACAACATGCTTTCATGCTTGCTGGACATTACGCATCGGCATCAACAAACAAACAATGGTGATAGTTGTAAGCTGGAACCGGAAGTCACAGGGTGATTCTGCCACATGTTGGCATGGATACATGGATAGGATATGTAACACAAAAGCGCGGAAACAGATACAAAAGCACAGGAGGCCTGCGCACCGAGAATGTCACTGGGAGTACAAGATAGTTGCAGCCTTGCTACAAGACACGGCTTGGAAAGGAATGAAGGATCATCAACCGCCATGGAATAGATTGATCTCCCAGAAGTTCAGGACCAGAAACATGTCAAAAGGAAACTAAAATTGATCACTGTACATTAGCATGTCAATTGTATGTCTATAAATATACACACAGTGTCCCAGCAACTGAGTTAACTTATACAGTTACACATATCTGTAATTGATCTCTTCACATCAAATTAAGCGCTTGTTCCACACACATACACAAAATAAAAGAAAAAGAAAAACTATATATTTGTTGGTTAAAATGGTGGTATATGATATACTATATGCTCTACAAAGTGTAACCTGGCTGTGATCCACATTTTAAACATCTAGAACCTGGCAGCTGACAAGCTCAGCCGTCCCAAAGTTCCTAGAAGCCACAGCTGTCCATACCACATTTTCTTCTGATACCGCGTTATCCGAGTTATTCTGTACTACAGCCTGCATAACTTGAAGAGTGTTGTTCGCCGCCTTTGTTATAACATGGAGCCTTCCACGGAGACCGGGAGTAAATAAGGGGCCTCTGCATCGGTGAAATCATTAACCGGAACTTGTGGCGAGATAGTAACCCATGTGTCCTCTTCGGAGTTGTATCTTTTATCTGACCACTGTCCAAAGAGCTGGAAGGCTCCAGGGTGTAAAGTTTGTCATCGATCACTATACCCAATTTTGTGCCTGCTTGTCTTGCTGGCCATCCATCGCCGAGACCGTCAGGCATCGTTGACCAAGCATTCAGATCTGGGTCATAGATCTCACCTCCGATGTCAAAAAAGAATGGCCATGAGTACAAGCTCTGAGGAACATACAGCTTTCCATTGTAGGGTGCCATTCCTGTGGCGATCGGCTTCAACACATCGATCAAGAAAGCTGTGGGGAGTACCTGTGCTTTTGCGAAAGGCATTTCTGGTAGCTCACTCCACAGTCCAGTTTTGGGATCAAATGCCTCAGCTGAACGCAGAGGAAGCAAGCCATTCCGACCCCTACTGACTCCACCAACTACATATAACTTGCCATTCAAAAATGTTGCCTTGCAGAAAGCCCGCCCAGTCATCATTGGGCTCACTTCCTGCCACAAATTAAGAAAAGGGTCATATCTCCAAACACAACTCAGGGCAACAGCTTTGGAAAACCCCCCAATGACATACAAGTAACCATCAGCAACACCCACTGAACAACCACAAAAGGGCATCTGGTCCAAACTGTTCCTGCGCCAAAACAAGCCTCTCACGAAATCAGCAATCCTAATGCTTGATCCCACAACATTCCACATCCTGAACCCAGAAGACGCCGTCCTATTGGATTCCTCCTCATTGACAAAAGAAGGCATCTGTGGCAACCTCTGCCATTTCTGAAACACTGGATCAAGGGCATACCATTGGAGCTTGTTTGCCTCAACTTTGGTCAGCACATACAACCACTCTTCACTTACGCCAAGCTCTTTCCTCAGTTGGGAAAGTTCAGAACCGATGATTGCTGCCTTCCAAGCTCGGCAAACCATCTTCAAGTTTAGGTAATGAATCCGTGGTAACCTTGCCAAAATCTGGAGTGAGAGCTCATCAGGAAGAGTCGGAATAATCCTTGGGTTTGACCCATACTCATAAGTAGATATCTTCACCCTCTTATTAGGATCTGTTCCAGATGTCTCATGCTGATCCATAGACTTAGCCGCAGTACTTGTTGCACTTAGAATGGAGCCCATCTGAACTTGTTTTCTTGAAACCAAATAATTGAAGCAGTCTTACATCTCTAGTCCATCAATAGGCGCTGAAAATAGGAGTTCTATGAGCTTCATTTTAAGTCTGAGATATATAGTGACAGAGCACAAGTCTAACAATGTGATTAATATACCACAAACATTTTAAAGCATCATAGAATGTATTGCAAACAAATACTTGAAAATGAACATATATTGCAAACCCAAGTTTTTGATAAAGTCAAAACATCACTGCCACACAGTGTGTGTTGACAGATTTGTCGCTCACATCATGGCATGTGGCCCAAGCCTCCAACCAACTCTATAGGTCATTACTGAGACAATGAGTTGAAAATATCCACACACACCAATAAACAAGAATGAGATTGTAACCATATGGAATGTTGGCTTGGGCAACAGTGAAATTAGAAAAAAACTATCAATACTTCAATAGCATACATATACATGTCATCTTATCGGCTATGTCTACCTCTATGCAGGGATTCTGAATTTCTAACCCAGAAAATCTCAAGCAGAAGCATGAATTTAACTTCAAAATCGCCATCTCCCTCAAAGAAAAAAAAAAAAAAAAAGAGAAAATCCACCCGCGTTCCTAAAATCCATGTCCTAGCAAAAGGCTCGAATTAGACAGCGCAAGTTACGTGTTCTGCCAAACCTAAACAAGGCGGCGGTTAATTCATCAATCCCAGAAGAACTCAAATTAGAAATTAGCGATGATCTGCGCGGGACCCAGAGTGGTTTTTCCATGAATCAGACGAGAAATTGGATGTTGGCCGTGGTCGGGCTTACCGGAAGGAAACGCGAGGACGGATCTCCGATTGGGCTGGAGGAGCAGAGGAGAGGGCAAGCAGACAGCAGCAGATGATTCGGCCGCGGGTAGGGGTAGCCGGCCCCGTTGGCGTCGAGCGAGCACGACCCGCGCCGGCAGCCGTGTCAGCAGGTAGGTAGTAGAGGTAGGCACGGAAGGTAGAGAGAGAGAGGGTGTATGCCCAGGACGGCACGGAGAGGGGCCGGCGGGGTGGTGGTGACCGGTGGGTGGACACGAAGGGTTGGTGGAAGAGGCGCGGGATCAGAGCCAGGCGACTTTGCGTGCCAACGGCGACTTGCCGTATGCACCGCTACACGGAGCGGAAAGGAACATATGTGGACTTCCTTGGACTGGACCTGACGGTGCGGGGTCGGTGTCCTGGGCCGCTACGGCGCTATCGGGCGGCCCAAGAGTTTTGGCGCCTGGACCTTCCGCTCCGTGTGCAAGAAGTCACAACGCTGCTGCTCTCTCCGGGCACCATTTGTTACCTCGCTCAACCTCCGAAAACAAAAATGTTACTCAATTTGTTTCATAGTTTGTTTAACTTTTTCAACTCTAAATTTAAGCACTCTTCATATTTATTTATTTTTTTGCTAAATATCACTTCTTTTGTTGTGAACTAGTACTTTAAGAATGACTTAGTTAACACATTTTGTGAATAAAACAAACGACCAAACTTGGGACAAAAGAGTTAAACGAAATATGATTAGAACGGATAGAATACGTTGCTAGTATGTCTATTTAAATGACTCCATCTAATATGACATAACCTTGTTATACTTGGCTAGACTAACAGGGTAAGAGCACCAGTTCAGAATATATCCAGGTGGTAGAGCGTAGTGTCAATTTCAATTATCTGTTTCCTCCCTCCATTTCAAATTATAAATCATTTTGCTTTTCCTTTTGTACATCAAAATTACAATGTATCTAGACATAAAAAGTCAAAATGACATATAACCTGGAGCGCCGAGGGACCTATATTTTAAAGAGAAATCTTTTTTTATTCTAGAGGTTCCCTTTTTAGCACCCAGACCGCCCTGGTGGCGTTGGGTCCGTCGGCTTGGAGTGGATAGCAAATGTTACGGGCCAAAAAATGCTTCACAAGTCACAAGTGTCAAAACAAAGCCTTTGTCTGAATGCACCAGAACCTCCATCCAGAGCTGGAGACCTTGGCGTTGGCCAGCGCCAACAAGATTTTTTCGCCACGGGCCGTCCGCTTGGTGCAATCGATCGTCCATGGCGCCACTGGGAGATAGTTTTTCATCCACCAGCAGAATGTGTATAACGCTTCAGTGCTCAGCTCTCTCTCCAACACAGGGACTGAGCACCATCATCACTTATCTGAAACCATTACCGCGCTACAGCCGGCTCTTTCGTCTTGGCCGCGCCGTCCTTGACCTTGAGCATCCGCCAAGCCTCGGCGCAACACCAACGTGTGCTGATGCGACAACAACACGTACGGCGAGCTCGACTCCGACCAAGAGCCAGCAATATCTCGTCGGCCCTTCCGCCGACGTCCGTGTCTCCATGGACCCTACAGGCGGGAAGCAGGCTGCCCAGGACTATGAGATCGTCACGTAACGATGCCAATGTCCCTGCCCCGATATGTCCCTCGGCGTCCTTCAACAATCAACCTCCCAGCTCTGCCCAGCCCGAAGATTGATGACGCAAGAGAAGTGCTCGGCTCTCGGTGAGACGCCGGATGTTCGGCTCATGGAGTTGAATGCCTTGGCTGTGACCAGTCCGGCATGGTTGCAGGCTCCTAGAAGGCCAGTGAATGTTATCGAGTCTGGGGCCGTCCCAGTTTCCTTCATCCGCTCACACGCATCGATGGCTTCCTTGGTATGCCCTTAGTTTGCTGAACCAAGAGATCAGTGTGTTCCTGCAGAGATCAAACACACGAGCAGCAAACACCATCTGACCACACCTTGCGTACATGTTCATAATCGCATTGCTCACGGCAACATCAACATCGTCCCTGCTTCTGATGGCGTGCCATTAACTTCACCGCCATGCCGGAACTTAACCAAGATCTTCTGTTGAATTTATGCGATTCAACTTTAGCAATTAGCAATTTCAGATACGATGTGTTGGTCACAGATTTACCCCGCTTGACGTTTTCGGGAGCACACACGATTTGTCCTTTCGATTACTCAAAGCTACTATCCCCATCTAAATCTATATTCAGCTCACGTCACAGGTCCTACCCATCACGATAAGCTTAGAAGAAATGGAACGCGAAGTACCTAGACGCACACATTTTGACTGGTCAACATCCATCAGCCACGCGCCACGTCATTCCTCCCGCCCAAGCAGGCCTATCGTGCAGCGACGCGTGGACCAACACGACGCTGAGTCACTGCTCAGTCGTCCTGCATCAGGCGGAACGCGTCGTCGGCTCCCGAGCAGCTCGCGATGAGATCGAACAGCACGTCCGGCGGCACCTCGTCGACGACGCCGCACAGGTCCAGCTCTCCGAGGGGCATCGGCATGAGGCCTGCTTCGTCCTCCGGCAAGACGACGAAGCTCTCGTCCTGATAGTAACGCTTGAGGAGTTCGTCGATCGGGCTAAGGTTCCCATCCGCCACGATGCCGGCCACCAGCTCCCCGCCGTCGCCGCCGCCGCCGCCGCTGTTATCTCCGGTACTGATCAGCTCGCGCTTGCGCTTGTCGTGCACGCCGCGGACTACGTCCTCCAGGTCGTCGTCTCGGTCGTCCCTGCTGTCCTCCTCCTCGTCGCCGTCACCGTCGCCGTCGAGGGGCGTGATCTTGAGCGAGTGCTTGAGGCGGTGGCTGAGCGTCTCCTCCTGGCGCAGGATCTTGGACCACGTCTCCGTCTCCTTGGCGCTCATCTTCTGCTGCAGGCGCTTGACTGCCACACGAGCTTGCGCATCTGGTCGAAGCGCGGGCTCATGTGCTTGATCACCGCGCTCAGCAGCGAGATCTTCCACGCCTTCTTGAGGTCGTGCGGCTTCCGGTACGGCGGCACGCCCTGGTGCGCCTGTCCTCGCCCTGGGCGCCCCACCAGGCCTCCTGCCCCGTGGGCCACCACGGCGGCGCCAGCCCGCGCTCCAGCGGGAAGCTCCGCTGAGGCGGCACGCAGTGCTGGATGAGCGCCGAGAGCACGGAACCCAGCGTGCTGTCCTGGATGTCCTGGAGCCGGTGGAGGCAGGACGCGGCGCCCAGCGGGCTCTTCTCCCCGGTCGGGGCCGTGAGCGCCATGGGCCCGGACCGGTCGAAGCTGACGTTGTCCTTCCACCAGCCGCGGAGGCTGTCAGAGGACCCCGACATGGGCTCGCCGGCCTCGTCGATGATGCCGTACACGAACCCGCGCGCGTCGCAGGCCTCCATCATCTTGAGCATGTGGCGGAGCACGCCGTCCTGCGCGCGGAGCATCGCCTTGCGCCGGCACCGCACCTCGGGGTTCTCCTCCTCCTCCTCCGCTTTCCCGTTCGTCGGTGGCCTGCTGGACGACGGGCCCGCCCCGCCGCCGAAGGTACCCGCGCGGCCCTCCAGCTTGCTGAGCAGCATCTGGTCCTTCCACATGCGCCGCTTCAGGTCGGAGATCTCGATGGACTCCGAGCCCGACTCAGAGTCGCTCAACTCCTCCTGATGAGCTGCCTCGAATGCTTCTTCGCCTGCGGGAACAGCGCCGCCACCTTGCGCGATGTCGTGCTCCATTGCCGACTCAGAGAAAGGATGCCTCCGGCCGCGGATGCCGCGATGATTTTTCATAAGCAAGGAACCGCTCTGCCGGTATAGTCGACGCCGGCGTCTGTTTTTCCCCTGACAGCCTGCCACGGATGATCGATCTAAGCTAGATAGGAGTAGATAGGACGAGAGGTGAATTAATGGCTGCGCCGGCCGGCGTGGGGATGAGGATGATTTATACAGAGAGACGATCAGATCAGAACGAAGTTGAGAAATGAGAAGAGAGCTAAAGATCGATCCGAGAGTCAGAAGACGCATGCATGGGGTTGATGTCGTCGTCGTGACTCGTGCCGTGGCTCTCCGCCGCAACGACCCCGTGACGATGGCCAAAGGACGTGGCCGTCGTCCCGGAAATGGTGCAAGCCCTAGGCTCCATTTTATAGTAGCATCTATAGCATAGAGATATAGTACGTGGTAGCTTCTATAGCATATTTTACTAATGTGGCTCTCGCAAATGTGCGCCCAAAGTTAGGTTTCCTGTCAGACTTACGTCCAAGGAAAATAGAAAATTAACCTGAGATTAGCTTGCCGCCACACCCTGCAGCTAGCTGTTTCATGTGCAATACGTGATTTTTCCTTTGTTTCATTTGGTCGACAGGCAGGGTCGGGGGTATCTGTTGTTTTAATCAAGGGAAACAGAAAACCTGAGATCAATTAATATGTGTGGAAATTATGATTATTAAAATAAATTGATTCCAACGGGGTACGTACGTAATTAACTTAATTATTTTCTACTATAACGTCCCCACTTGGCGGCTCACGAAATCAACGACCCACCTAAACAACGCCACCCGAGGGCTAGGATTCAAAGTTTGATGCATGGTCGGACATCTCATCGCGCGCGGCATCGTTATCGCGACCTGCGTTCGAACCGCGACAATCACCGCAAAACAAAAAACCGGGCAAATCACAGCCTTCGAAGACGATGGGAAACCCTAAACCACGACGACGCCTTCCTCATCTGAAACCGTGGAGACCAGGATCGACCACGAACTGCCGGGGTCTCGCCACGAGATCGATGATGGACTGCCCGGGGCACGCAGTTCGCGAGATCGACGGCTGACTGCCCGTGACTCGCCACGAGATCGACGGCGCGCCCCCGATCAAACCGACGCCGATCAACGACGCGCGGCCACACGTCTTGCGGAGATGCGTTCGTAGCGTGCTCCAGGAGGTCGCTGGCTGGGACCGGAGTTGGTACCAGATGTTCGTGCACTCCCGCGTGGATCACGGCGCCAACGTCCCCGGAATGATCGATTTGTTCATCGACTTCATGTACGAACTCTCCCAGGCTCGCGTCCCTTGGCTTGCCCCGTCCATCCACGATCGATCTCCCAGATCTCATCGCTTCAAGTGCCCGGGGCACAGGCTAGAGGTCGGCGGCGGCACAGGAAGTGGAGGACACGGCAGAGGGCGCCTCAGCGATCGTGAGGGGAACGACATAGGGCGCCGCAGTCCAGGATCCGCAGACCAGTCCCAGGACCCGCACGCACGGCGACGACACGGCGGGGGCGGCGTGCTCAACTGGGACATGTAGGTCGGTTTCTTTCTTGAGGCATAGTTGCTCTGAGAAACATGTTCTTCAGCAGCTTGAGTTACTTCGCCTGCTTTGTTCAGATGATTTTCGTGATTTTTCTCTGAATATCATTTGCACAGCCACCGCTTTGCTCCAGTGCAGTACCTAGCTGCTCTGATCGCTTCAACTCTCAATTAAGTTGTAGTGTTCTTCTCTTGTTTCTTGGTTGTTCAGACAACGTCAAGTCTGCAGTTGCTTTGCGACATTAGGATGAGAGGTGCAGCAGCAGGTTGGTACGATTTGTGATTGCTCCAATCATCTTATCTGTCACCGTTAAATTGGATAGGTGAAATCATTGTTGACTTCTCAGATTGGTATTAGAATTTCAGGATCCATGATTTCGTCTACCTGAAATAAATCATATATGATAGCCCTCATTCATTCAGTATTTACAGTAAGTTTTTCATTTTTGTTTAATTTGAAATCTACCATGCAGACCACCGCTGGCGCTGATCGACGCTGCTCATCCCCGGCAACGACGAGGCCAATCATCTCAGCACTGCAGATCGGGTTTTTCTGGTAAACGATCAATGCTAGATTACCTTGACTGATTACTACGCATCAGGTACTGTCGATGCTCATCTCAAATACGCACTTGAGATTGGGGCAATGCACTCATCTGATTTGTTTTATACAGATCCAATTTCTTTTCAACCGCTGGAAATAGATAGGTACCATAAGAGAATTGATTCCTTTTGTTATTTTGGCCTTCACGTCAATGCCAAACCTTCGTTTCCTGGTACTATAGCATAGGCTTCGTAGTATACCTGCCAACAGGTAATAATCTATCAACATATCTTGAAATTTTTATTAATAACATCCCTACAATGCTTAATTTGGTGTTGACACTAACTACTGCTGACCCCCTTTTACGTACCTACAGTTCATGTTAGCTTTGTTTTCTTAAAATTTTATTAAGAATCACATTCTGCTTGTAGGCTTTGATTCATGAAAGTCAGGATTGGGATAAACTGGCTAACTCTGTGGCATGTGGCCTCCTCAAGTTCGTGCTACCTCTATCTACACAACAAGGTTTGTTTCTAGAGACAGGAGCATTTTTATTTTCTTATTCGATTAGCTTATCAGCATACTAATTGTTTCATTAGCAAATCATTTTTTCTTAATGGCCTGATTCTAATTAATTAGCTTGGACGCTGCTGCTTTCTGGTAGGCGATGCTGCTTAGAGTAAGCATTGTTGGCTATCTCTATGTTTTTCTAATTAATCTTCATCAGTTTAAAGGGATTGAATGAGTACATGAACTGCTGCTTAGTTCACACAAACCTTGCAGCAATGAATTGTTCAAGCTGAACAAATACCATGAACCAGTACAGTACACCCAAAAGCTATGAAAATGAACCCAAAGGGATCCTTAGAGTAAGCATTGTTGGCTATCTCTACGTTTTTCCTTATCAAATAAATCTAACTAGAGACTCTTGATAAATACATACCTCTTTTGAAATTACAGTAATTTCTTAGAAACTAAATTTGCATTCATAAATATGCCATCCATGATCAGCCACATAGGGCATACTTGTTCATTTTGAAGTCAGGTTCTGTGTCTTCCTCTTTTCTCTTGGGATGCCGGGCAATGGAATTTGTTTTTTAACAACAATGTTTCAGGTTTTAACAATATCATTTTTCATTTCATAAGACCTTTTTCTTAGCAGTACCAATATCACTACTAATAACCTCTTCTCCTAAAAAGATGGCAAAGTACAGTCGATGGGGTCTGTAGCACAAGCAGGCCCCATGGCACTGTGAACTTTTTTTTTTGAACTGAAGATCTTCAATCTGAGCATGCCATCTTTAGTTCAAAATACAAGGGAGTTTAGCATGGGCTCACAGCAATGGCTTGTTTGTTGTTTTGGTAAAACGCTAAAATATAACATTGCTTCTATTTTAAGCAAGAACTGCATTTTCAGAAACTTTTAGTATGATATTGTCTAAAAAGTCTGTTTCTGCGACTAATTCTATAGGAAATATTGGATTTTAGTTATCGACAAAAGGCCCTATGAACATTGCAGTTCAAAATATTATTTGCCGAAGTGTTTCAATTTTGTTTTCTAGGAATTGTGCCCCTTTTTTGTCGAATTCAATCAATGAAGATATAGATATATAGATGCAAATATTTGTCTGTTTCAGTACCAATAGGATTTCTAGCATCGCAGGTAGGCTCACTGTTGATGGTGGCATACCTCAAGGAGAAGTCTGCTAACCATCAACACCAAACTACTTTTGTTGTATGCAAAAACTAGAAGGTTATTTATGTATCCTTTCATTTGTTAATTTTGTATCAACAATTGTGTTGTCATTCTAATGGTTTGGGTGGGGCACATAATTGAATGAACATGTTTGGTTTACATGCAAAATTCTCCCCGTAGATTAACATTTCATTGAGGATGGAATTCTTGGTAGACCTTTTTGAAGAGCAGTGCAAATGAATGTTTTGATAGTCATCTGATTGCGTAAAAAGTTGAATTATTAAAAAAATCGTCTGATTTTTATGTGCATTTCTAAAATAAGTCGTAGCGTTTAGCACGGGTATTATACTAAGATCGTAGAAGACCGCAATTTAGAATAATAAATCGAGAGAGTAGAATGGTGCGGCGTCACGTTGGTAACGCAAGCAAGCATGCGTCGGCAAAAACGTTGGTGCTGCGGAAATCGATCACGGCGATCTCCTCGATCTCCAACGGAACGGCAGATGCAAACATAGACACCAAACTTACGTCATCGCTGACGTCGTCGGACACGTCTCGAACTGAAGCAGACCAGAACATATAAGAGGGAAAACCAAATGAATACTCATGTCAGCATACTCATGCCTGCACTGTGTACAAATTTGACAATTACAGCAAGCAGATCGATCGAGCCGGCCGGCATGATGTGCGTCCACCGAATCGCGCTACTACCAAACTACTCCTACTCACATGGAGAGTCGAGTCGAGACTTCTAGTTCCAAGTCCATGTGCTGAGTCGGCGCGGCCACAGAAGTTTCTGTGTCGTGTCACGAGATGCACGGACATGTATGGTTGACCGTACGATTGGACCCGACTCATCCGACATGCCTGCTCCAGTCCGGCCGTCCCAGAGTTCCAAACCTTCCGATGCTGTTGGCGGTGAGTTCACATGTCTCCTCACCGGGTGTCCAGTAAAGAAAAGCTGCGGCCTTAGATCTTTTCTCCCGTTGATTATCTCTCTCTCTCAAATCATCCACGAGGCTTAGGCCTTGTTTCGATGGCTAATGGGTTGTTTGGTTCAGCCCTTCACTTTGCCACGGTGCATGTGTGGCCACCACAGCCTGTGGCGGTCGTTTTCTCCACCACACTCCGTCACGCCCCAGACAGCAGCTGCAGCAAAGGACAAAGCACTAAATGACAAATGCACCAGTAATTATTACACAAGCAGGAAGAAATGACAAGAGTAATTATTACACAAGCTCGGACGACGAGGTGGGAAGGTGAAAGGTCCCTTGTGGTTTTTGGTAATTGAGTGTCAACATTAGGTGAACTAATATGTGTGATTGAGATTATACACGGGAAATTAGTTCACACACGTGATGATGCAATGAAGGAGCTTATTGCATATGAAACATGACATGGAGTCATGTGACCGAGGTGGTGAAGATCAAGACGAGGCTTGGCTTGATGGACCGTTGCAAGTGTGAAGGGCAAGTCGAGGGACTTGGCGCCCGATGGACCGACGCTTAACGGTGAAGAGCAAGTGAGGTCAAGATCGATGGATCAAGAAGGTCATGTGATGATATGAAATGGATCATATCATTCTTGATCGTGTTGGTGCATGTGTTGCATCGACACTTGAAGATGGAGCGGAATGGAAATGCGCAAGGCAAAGGTATAACCTATAGGGCATTTCATTTCGCCGTCATTGGAGCTTAGAGAAGTTTATGACCGGATTTAGGATAGATGGCCGTACTATCAAGAGGGGCAAACTTGTTTGCATATCGGTCATCTAGTGCCACTTGAGCGATCTAACTTTGCGATGTGTTAGGATCGAGTGGCGTGCTAAGAGCTAACCCGGCCTTTGAAATGATTGTGAAAATGCTAACACACTTGCACATGGTGATGTACACTTGGTGGTGTTGGCACATTTGCAAAGGCGGCGGTGATTGTAGGGTTGAGTTGGGTTTGGGAACCGCTCGGGATTCGGCGCTTTCGAGAAAATGAGTTGCATATTTTCTATTGCGCCGGATGCATCATGGTGGTGAAAACATGCTATTCCTCGTGCTCAAGTTTGGTATACTTGATGGGTAGCATGTCGAAGCAAAGGCGACGGAGTTTCGCAGGAAATGGCGACCGGAAGCGTCGACCGGACGCTTGACCGGACGCACGGTCTTTGACCGGACGCTCCGGTGGGTGAGTCCGGTCGGAGTTTCCAGAGAGCATGTTTTTGGACTTGGCTCTTGGACTCGACCGGACGCATGGACCGGAAGCTTCCGGTGCTGACCGGAAGCATGCACCGGACGCATGTAGTTAGCCGTTAGTGTGGGGCCGGGGCCTTGTCCGTTCTAACCGGATCTTTCGGAAGGGGAGCGACGGACGCTGGACCGACTTCGCCGGTGAGTCCGGTCGGGCGTCCCGGCCAACGAAGCAGCACACCCCAACGGCTCTATTTTGGCTTGTGGCTATAAATAGATGGGGTGGCCGGCTTTGGTCGGTTGCTGAGCACACTCTAGCCTTTGTGGCTTGTTGTGTGGTGCTTGAGAGCCCTCCCACTCACATATGCTTGATATCGCTCATCCGATTGAGTGAGAGATCGAGTTCTAGTGCGTTATGCGTTGAGAGATCGCGATTCGTGGCACTAGGTGATCGTGTTGCAGGGCGGTGTGCTTGTTTCTCTTGGAGGTTGCCACCTCCTAGACGGCTTGGTGGCAAGAGGCTTCGTGAAGCACGCAAGGAAGCTTGTGCGGTGCTCGAAGAAGAGATTGTGAGAGGTTCGTGCTCACCTCGCGGGGGATCGTGGAAGAGCAACTCTAGTGGAGCGTGTCATTGAGCTACCATACTTGTGTGTGGGTTCACACGGTACCCTCTAAGGGATTGGCTAGAGGACTCACACCGTGTGAGGGACTCGATCGAGCTCCCTTGTGGGATTTGGCACCGCCATTAAGCTTGAGAATCATCACGGGTGATTCGCCAAAACCGTGGAACCACTAAAGTGTTGGTCGACACAACGAGGAGTAGGGGGAAGTTGGCAAGCTTCCCGAGACCTCGGTAAAAATCACCGGTGTCATCTTGTGTCCACACTTCGCGGTGGTTTGCAATCTCTTCCTCTCAAGCTTTGTTCTTACATTCATATATACTTGTGTTTGTGCTTGAGTAGAGTAGTTGTAACTATCTAGCTTGTGTAGCTTGTTTATTTACTTTGCTTAGCTTGTGTAGCTAGGTTATTTAAGCCTTTGGGTTAGGCGTGTGTTGCCTTGTCCATTGTGCATCTAGTGAGCTTAGGGGCTTTGTGCTTGTGCTTACTAGATTTGTGTAGGAGCTCTCTTGTGCTTGAAGTACTAGTGCTTAGGTTTGTGTGACCTTGCATTAGAATTGATTAGGAGCTCAAGCTAGGCTTGTCACCTCACCTTTCTTGTGTAGGATCTTTTGTGAGGTGATTTAGAGTCTTAGTTAGAGGGGTAAAGTCTTGGCTAGACCGATAAGTTTAATTCCGCAATTGTATTCGGTTAGCCTTCGCATTAGTTTTTATAGGGACTATTCACCCCCCCCTCTAGTCCCCATCTCGACCCTTCGGAAGGGAGGGCGGCGCACTCAGCGGGAACTCAGCAGGGAGGGAGGCCGCCGGTGCTCGGCAAGGAGGGAGGCGGGTTGCACTCGATTGGGGCTCTGGTTTTGTGTTCGCTATTGAGTTTGGCACATTTGGGTGTGATCTTCCTCTGTTGTAGGAGACCCAAAACGTGAAATAGGTATGGTATTTGCCTATGCTTCGTTGGATATAGTCTTGTACGCATAAAATGGGTTTGGTGTTCAGAGTAAATACTACAACAAGTGAATCTCTCTGGCTGAACTTGTAGCCTAAGAATCATTTTTTTATAATTTCTTCAAAGGATCTCTACATGGCGTTTTAATCACTAAATTTTGGGGCAACAAAAAAAAATATCTCAATAGACTCTCCAAATCATTTTTCATTTTTTTCGCCTTTTAAAACCACTATTTTCACTCTCCACTTCTGAGAAGCTATACGTCTCTCCAAATGTAATATATGGTAATTTTCTCATGAATTTTTTTCACACAAGAAAAATTATGATAAGCTAGAGCCTCTATAATTTTCGACCCCTATTTATCTCTACTCAACAATGAATATTCTCTTGGTATATCTCCATGTCATCATCAGACTCCTCAATTTGACGCTTGTACAGTGCATCTCGATCCCCAAGACGCCGCTTGTACCTAGTGCATCTCCCACAGGCCTCGGCAGATCAAACCGGGCGGCGTTACCCATCGAGGTCTACGGGCTACGGCAATGGAGGAGTAGCGGCCATCTCCGATCGGGGACGAGGGGGACACACAATGCGGCGTAGCGGCAGCGTGTGGGAGGACTTCGGGGCGGCGCGACTAACGTGGCGATCGGAGTTCTCTCGAGCGCATGGGGAAATTCGAAGTGCTCGTGGTTACGGGGGGCCACCGACGGACCTTCCCTAGGGGCGGCGTGGGGCGGCCGCCCCGCCTCGGCGTCAGAGCACCAAACCCCGGACCCAATCTTCAGCTTTCTTCTCAGTCTCCGGCGACGAGCGGCGTCCGGCGAAGGGCGTCGCGAGCGTGAATACGCACGGAGAGAAAAGCTTTGGCTGGCTTCCTTCGTGGCTTCTAGTTGGGCTTTATGTTTGGTCTTCTAAAATAGCCCAGTCCAAGGCTCACGGCAGCAAGGCCCAAATTTCCCAATCCCTAATCCAATGTGCTCGACGCCGCCATCCGCCGTGCTCGCCTCTCACACACCGCTCTCTCCCGTGTCCGCCGCTGTAGGCTTGCCGCCGCCGCCGGCGCCCGGGGACTGCTTGGCTATGGACGGAGGAGATGGAGATGAGGGGCAGCAGCTGCCTTCGGGGGCTGGGGCTGGCCGTGGCAGCAGCCACCTCCTCGCCATCGGCGCGCAGCGCTGGGGCTGGCCGTGGCCGGGCGCCGGGCTGGCCATGGCCGGGTAGCGGCGCAAAGGGCAGCAGCTGCAGCTCCCTGCTCCACCAGGATTGGGCCGAGGCCGTGGTTCAAGCAGAGGCGTCCCTAGGAGAGCCATTGGCAATGGCAAGAACAAGAGAACAAATGGTATTGCTTTTTGGTTTTTTCAGTTTATGAATTGACAGTACTAGAGTATGCTAACTTGACTAGTAATTATTGTACAGACTTGAATTATTTTACAAGTTTGAGTGTTGGTTCAAGCAATTTGGGTTCAAGTTCAACTTGCAGCCGGCCAAGCACTCATGAAAGTGGCAATGCCACTGCTTCAGCGGCGAGAGAAGTTGTTCAAGAAAATGAAGCTATACAGACCGTAGCAACAAATTTAGCACACGTTGATGATGCACAACCAGCAGAACTACAACAAGAAGATGGAGGTATTGGCCTTATCACAGAATTTAACCCGCATTCTAGTGTTTTTACATAACTTTTGTGTGATAATAGTATGTGAATGCGGTGCATTTTGAATAAAGTGTCTTCTTGCTTCATTTTTTTTGTTGGACTTCGCCCCAGCTTTATTTTTTTCCTGGGTCCGTCATTGCAGGGGGCCATAGAGGAACAACTGAGGAAGGCACGAAGGTGGATTTCCTTGTGTTAAACAGAGTTCATGCACTCTACGATTACCACCACACGCCCAATTGCCCAAAGATACATAAATACGCTCGACGACAGATGCATGGAAGAAGCGCCGGGCCGGGCTTCCCGTATGTCCCTAACCCCAACATGGCAGCAGATGGGAACCCTTCTGCCAAAGGGAAATCCGTCGTCGTCGACTACGACGAGATCGGCAGCACCAGCCGCCATAACGGAAGCCATGGAGACTTTAGCATCACCGGCTACGGCGGTGGTAGTACTCGTAGTTCAGCATCCTTCCCTTTACCTTCCAGCGGCGGCGCCGCCGGTATCCCTGGCCCTCAGCATCATGTACGCACCGCCGGTAACCAGCTGTTCACCGGCATCGGCAGTAGCAGCATCCGGCGATTCCAGCATCACTACGAGCTCTACCATAGTGCCAACGCCAACGCCAACGGCAGCGGCGGCGCAACCGTCCCCTCGCCGCACACAGGTGATGGCGCCATGCACGACGCGCTCCATTATGCATATTATGCGCCCAACAGTGGGCGTGCACGCTCGCCGCTCCCGTGGTCCATGGAGCAAATCGACAGCTTCATCGGCAACTCGCTACGATCTCTCAGCATCCGCGGCGACAGCAGCCTCTTCGCTCACGGTCGCGGCGGCCGCCGCCGGTTGTCGGAGTCTGTGAATGACAACCTGCAAGAGCCGCGAGATCTGGTCGTCGGCACTGCCGACGACGACGGGCAGAGTAATAATCCTCGGCGTGGCGGCGTCTTAATAAGCAACAACGCCGACGACCATGACCAGTACTACGTGGGGAGGGGGCTGGAGGACGTGAGGGGCGCCATGAGCAGCGTCGCCAGGAACACCCCCGGGTGCCGGTTCCTGGTCCGGATGGTGGCCGAGGGCGGCGCCGCCGCGGCGCGGCAGGTGCTCGGCGAGGTCGCCGGCGAGGTCGTCAGGCTCATGGTCCACGCCGACGGCCACGCGCTCGTCGAGGCGTTGGTGCAGCAATTGACTGGCGAGGATATGGCGCGCGTGCTCGAGATCCTCGACGCCGCGTCCCCAGCTCATATCGTCGAGGTTGCCAGAAACCATCAAGGGTAAGATGTCTCATACATACTAGTACCCACAGCAACTATTACTGATCGTATATGCTGGATCATCTCAAAATCTGCTCATATATGCTGCTGGATCGATCCGTTTTCTAGCTAGTTTCTTGCGTAGTTTTGATATGTGTTCTCTGATGGATCAATTCACAGGTCCAGCATCCTTCAGACGCTGATCGGCAGAGTAGCTGGGAACCCCGTCCACGCAGAGTTTTTGACCCGGACCCTCGCCCGCGTCGGCGACAGGGGCGTGCTCTCCCTCATGGAAGACGTGGACGGCAGCCGCCTGATCATGAGATGCCTCGACACGTTCTCAGCAGCCCATAACCAGGTAGTACACTACAAATGCATATATGCATATATATGTCGACTCGATCTGATCCATTTGGATTTTGGTGGTCTGATATGTATATATGTACCTGCATGATGATCTGCATGAACAATAACGCAGTTCATCACGGTCGCCATGGCAATGTCTCTCCACCGCGTGTGCCGTGACCGGCACGGCTGCCACGTGATGAACAAACTCATCGACATGGCCGGCGTCGACGCCCAGACGTGGAGCTCGCTCGTGCGCTCCGTGTGCTGGGACGGGTTCGCGCTCGCCGAGCATGGCTACGGGTACGTATTATTAGCTAGGCCCGTCGCGTCTCAGATCGCTCCGGCCGGCGACTCGCCGGCCGTTTAGTTGTGTACATTTTCGATATGATCGCCGGCCGGTGTGGGTGGCATGCAGGAACTACGTGGTGCAGCACGTGCTGAGGTGCGTCCCCAGGCGAGGGCCGCCCTGCACGCCGCGTTCCGGGGCCGGTACGTGAGCCTGTCGACGCAGATGGCCAGCAGCCACGTGGTGCAGCGCTGCCTGGAGCTCTTCTCCCGGAGCAGGCCGACGAGATCGTCGGGGAGCTGCTTGAATGTCACCACCAGCACCACTGGAGCTGCACCTTCCAGCAGCTCATCAGCGACCGTTTTGCCAACTTTGTCTTGCAGACTGCTATGGAACGCACAGAGGTCAGGATTCCTCAGCTCCAATCAATGGATATATTAGTGCTAGTAGTATCACAAGTTCACAACTCACTGGCAAGCTTCTAGTTTAGCTTTAATTATACTTGAAATTATGAAACGCTGTTTCTCATTTGATATATGTCTACATCTAACTAGAAATTAAGGTCATTTTGCGTCGTCATTTCTACTTGAGTCGCTTCAACAATCGGTAATTGCAAGTGAGCAAAACAAGAACTAATGACCTCGTGACAAATTATCCTTTTTTGCAGATAACAATGCACCATAGGCTGTTGTATGCTATCACCGTGCACAGTGGCGAACTCCGGGAAAACATGTTCGCCAGGAACATTTATCGCAAACTTTGCACCTTGAGAAGGATATATAGGCCATTCAGAGCTACATAGCGAGTGTTGTGCACACTGTTCTGTCGTATTGAAAATGTTGCTTATTATTAGCAGATAAGTTTTGCTGTTGAGTCTTGTTGGAACGCTTGGAAAAACGTATTAGTAATGTTGTGGCAGTTGTGAGTCAGCAGTGGAGGCTCTGAATCGATGCTAGTTTAGTTTGTGTTTGATTGCTTTCGTCGTGTGTCCGTTGTTGTCAATGTCCTGATCAGCTGATCATGCATGTAAGGATCAGTTGTTCGATGTTCTCATTATAAGCAAGTGCTAGTAGTGTCTCGCCAATAATGATGATTGCACTTATTGTCTTATTGCTCTACATTACATTATATTGATTCAAATTTGATTGCATACCGCCACCGTTGAAGCCGGTGATTCTTGTCCGTGTGTTTTCGTATGCTTCGGCCAATTCTTTTGGCTAAGGTGTGCGGCGTGTAAAAACTCTAATTTCCCTTAATATAATACGTGCCAACGGTGCGCTTTCGAAAAAAAAATTTGATTGCATACCATTCCTTCTATACATATACACTGTATATGGTGCTGAGTGGATGGATAGCTAAGGGCATATATATTGATTCAATTTTGATTGCATATTATTCTTGCTATGCATATGCATATACACTACAAGGGTTGTTTGGATGGGTGGCTAAGGGCACATATTTAGGCTATCGCAAATTCGCAATGCAACATCTCCTTGTTTGGCTGCTGCTAAGCCAGACTCTAGGAAGGCAGAAATGGTAGAGATGGGTGGATAGCTAGAAACGGATCCACAACTCATTTCCACAAAGTCAGGCTTGCTAAAATCCACGTGCACTGCAACAACGTATGGAGTAGGAGTAACCTTCTATAATCCACATGCACTACAACAACACATGGAGTAGGAGTAACCTTCTATTCCATTCGTTGCAAATTATAAGTCTCTTTGGCTATCTTGGTTCATCCATTTTGCTATGTATTTAGACATAATATTATATCTAGATGCGTAGCAAAATGGATGTAAAGAAATTAAAGCGACTTATAATTTAGAACGTGGGATTAATATTTTAAAACAGCTAGTGGATAGCTATATTCTTGCAAGAAATGGTCCTTAACTTTCTGTTTTGTTAGTTTATCTTTTTTTGGTTGTGATGTTTCCATTGTTTCATTTTGTGATATTGACTTTATTTTTGTTTTTTTTAAATAGCAATTTTTAAATTTGTATAGTAGTATCAGATTAATCCACCATTGCTTTTCGTAAAGAAAGTGATGATGAGAGGAGATTGACAGGTAGTGCCGAACTGTGTGGAAGGTTTACTGGGCCTAATTGCGTAATTCTAACTAACTGGGCTACTCAGACTTGTTAGGCCTCGGAAGCAAAATTAGCCCGATTTCCATAGTCCAGCCCACGATGGCCCCGTTGCTAAGCTCCGGGTAAATGGTCTCGGTCAGGTGACCTGATCTTGATCCTCTCCACGGCGACAGCGGTAGGATCGGAGTCGGGATCTTGTTCCAGCCACCTCACCCTCACCGTGCGCCAGGCCAGGACCGCCGCCAGCGGGCGGGCGCATCGCGTGTCGCGGCCGTGCGCTACCAAAGAAAACGCCTGCGCGGCGCGGTCGCGCACGCTGCCTCACATGCACACCCACACGTAGCCCCGCCGCAGCGCAGCACCGGCGCCGCGGCCCCCAGCGGCCACGCCACGCCAGGCCAGCTTTACCTCGGCACGCGCATCGACGCCCGCTTGGCCGCCTCCTCCTGCTCTCTGCTGTCTCAGCTCTGCTCTACCCACCCCCCTGCCCGCCCACATCACGTTATACTACCAGCGAGCACCAGAGCACCCGAGGATTCCCTCCCCCATCACCCTCACAATACCGGACGCCGGCGGACGGACCATCTGGTGGGAAGAAAAGAAAAGCGAGGCACACAGGTTCGCGGTCGGTCTCTCTCGCATCCATCCCACTTCCTCTCCTCTCGCTTTCTCCTCCTCCTCCTCTCTTGTTCCTGACACTTCTTGTGATCGCGACCGGCGCCTCAATATTGGCACTACTATATTCCAGCGAAGCGCACGGCGGTCGATCGGCAGGCGAGGAGGAAGCGCCGACGCCTCGTTTCCGTCGTACGTCTCCTCCCTCGGCACTTTAACCTTGGCCTCTTCTTGTTCTGTACTATCTACTATTACGTTCTGATAAGGATCACAGCTGTTGCTGACAGGCACACGCACACACACTACTCGCCGGGATCCGTCCCTCGGCGACACTTCCTCGAAGAGCTCGCCGCCGGCGTGAGGTGAGGGGTGGTCGCCGTCCGGCCGCGTCCGGCAGAACCGCGGAGCATAAAGGCCGCCGCCGCAGCAAAGGGAGAGAGGGAAGCAAGTGGCCGGGTACTGTTGCGGTATTCTCCGGAACACTCTCCATCCACCGAGCAGCAGCAGCAGCAGCAGGTCAGAAATTCCTCCTTCTTTCCTTCTCCATACCTCCTTATCTTTCTCTTGCAACGACCAACAACAAAAAGGGGTTAGGCCTATGATGTCACGCGATTCGAAAGCGAGTTGGAAAAACAAAGCCGTGTAGCTCGCACTCGCGTCGCGTCGCGTTCGCGTCAATGCAGTGAAAGGTCTAGAAGGGGAGGGAATGGGGTTCTGTTTCTGTTCTGTCTCCATGGATGAGGCCATGAATGGTTGGCCTCTGCCTCTGCTGCATGTCTCGGCAAAGTTTAGGTTTTGCGATATGATGCTCTCTTTTCGGAGAGAAAACACTTTGAAATTGCAAGTACTAACTAGGCACTCCACTATTTTCCGACGGTCATTCATGGAAAACAATGGCCTGAGACCTCATTGACCTTTCACGCTAAACGAGTCGTATGGAACAGTAGTATACTACTTGTATACACACGCGACCGCATCCGTCTGTCGCTTTCATAAGCGCCAAGATCATGATCCAACTCCATGGGAGCCGGGGCCGGGGCTCCTTTGTTTTTATTTTCTGAAAATAAAATACGTAGAAATAGTCACGGCATAGGAAGGTGCCAGCGCGCTGCTCCGAATCTCCAACTTGTGGCTCGTGTTGCTCGGCCTCGGCGTCTGCACTCCGCAGCTGGAAAGGCGACACGCACGAGTAGCTTCTGGTAGAGGGTCACGAGCCTTACCGTGCGTAGGGCCCACGTTCAGTGGCCTGTACCCCGATTATTGCTGTCTTGTTCGTTGGACGGAGGAATCTTCACGTGCCGGGAATATTCAGTGGAATCTGCTCCAAGCAATAATATTGCACATTTGGACTCGATCCTCTTCCAAGGTCCAATTTTTGTTTATTATTACTATGCTGGATCCCAGTTGTCTGCTGAGATCTTTGATACCACTTAGATCTGTACAATTTCTACTTAGATCTGCTATTCCAAGGTCAAGGTCGATATGTTCATTTCCAGCCTACATCACGTTAGATCTAATCTAACACCAACACTGCCTTTATTACTTTCTACTTACAATTTCTCACTGCTAGTCCATGATTCCTATGATTCATCTCTAGTAAGCAGTGCCTTAAAGTAACCCACACGAAACAACTGAATACTCAGGTTAGCGAGTAGTCAGTCTCTAGACAGAATTATAAGATTAGCATTGTCATCAGGTCAAGTTGAGAACACATTTTAAGCTCTACATTTGCTATTCTTCTTCATGTACACGCCTTTTCCTTTTGTTATTATCACACATGGACTGCTAATTTGCTTTGGCATGCAGGTGTTTTCAAAATGCAGTCATCCGTGATGGCGTTCTTCCCGAGTGTTGCCACAGCAAAGCTGGAGCTGAATTCTCTGTACAGGAAATATGTGGATATGTTCGGTGTATCGTTAAATAACTCCACCGTTGGCAGCCATCTCACCCGTAAAATGGCGCACCTTCCTGCTGTGTTGATCGACCATACATTTTTCAGTACTGGTACTGCTATTCAGAGTATTGCCATCAGCTACGGAGCTCTTATTCAGAGGTGGTTACTAAACAGAACTTCTGCTGTACAGGTCAGTTGCTGAATGCACTCAAGTGAACAGTCTTTGTATGCTGTTTTATTTCAATTTATTCATGCTATTAACACATCTCTAACTGGACAATTTGGCAGCGCACGTTGACTTCCGGTGCTATGAGCTCAGGGTCTTGGTGTGGCTCCTTGCCATTATTTGTGAGCTTTGGTGTTCTAATGACCAAGCTCTTTGACTACACTATGATCCCAAAACATTTTTGTGGTCAGCAGTTCATCCTTGGTGATAGTGCTAATGTCCGTGGAGAATCAGTTTTGACCATGGATAATAATGAATTGGGGAATGGTGAGACCTTCTTATCAAGTTTGCTTGGGCGCAAGCGAGATTATGTCAGCCTAGTGCTTCAGTGCATCTGTTCCCCTGCTTGTTTGAAGGTTGTTGATATCCCCCAAAAGAAGCTCAGCTTCAGCAGGCAATGGACACAGAGTGGTCATGACACAAGTAAAATTTGGAGGGTCATGGCGAGAAACGAGCAGTACTTGACATGCATGATAGTCCTGGCCACCTTGCAACTCTTCCTGCGCCTAACCAGAGTGAATGTTACCATTCTGTTCTTGCCAATGCTGTCCAGAGCCATAAGTTCCAGAGGCAGCCCAGCGGTGATCGGTAACATTGTGCTGGTTTTGGTTAACTCCTGTGGAGTTCTTGGATCTGCAGTTTCAGTGAAACAGTTTGGCCGGGAGGTGACGTTCGCCATCAGTGCCATCGTGATGGTAATTTGCCAGGTAACTGAAAGAAGAGCTAAAACTTCTTTTTTTAAAAAACGAGACTCAAATGTTTTCTTGAAACAAACAACTGGCATTTTTTCCCTTGACATCAACAAACAACTGACATTGTTCATGGTTGAAATTTTGTCTGCAAGGTTGCAATTCCATTGATCCTAGAAGTTCAGATCGGAGTTGGTGGTGGAGCTCGCATGCCGACGGGTTACACAACAGCGATGTTTGCCCTGACTTGTGTTGTCTCCTGTGGCCTCAGCTGGTCATGGGGTTCATTCTTCTGGACCTTCCCTGGTAGGAAGGTTCACTCGGCTGGGCAGGTTCTGACCATGGCTCTGAACTTGGGCGTCTGCTCCGCCCAGATGCAGTACTTCCTGCTCATGCTGTGCAGGCTGAAGAACGCCACTATTGCGTACTATGCACTGTGGATCTGGTCATGATTTTGGGATTCAGCTGAGGAAAATGCGTGCCTATTTCTTAGTGGGTTAGTTTGGTGGATGTAAATATTTCTCTTTCCACTTCTTTGTCTTGGCCTGGTTTGTACAGTTTTGGTGCTATTTCTGATGGCCTTTGCAGATCGCAACCGTAGGTTGGTTGCACATGCACTTCCTATGCTAGTTGCTGTTCTAGTAACTGTGGCACTCGTCCAAACTGTTATGGATAGCATGGTCGCTACGGGATTACCAATAGAGATCCCTTACCAATAAGCCCTAAGAGGATGCCATTCTCGGGGGTTTTTCTTTTTCAGATTGCCACTGCCTGAATGACGATATGTTTGGGCCGTGTGGCCGTAGGAAAACGGAACTCAAACGGGCCCATCTGCAAATTTGGCCCGTAGGAATTCTCAAATTACAGCTACCCGTCGGCTACCCATAGTAAAATTTGGTTCCCCTAAAAAAAAGCTAGTAAAATTTGGTACCCGACTCTGATATATGTCACCTATGTTATACACATAATGTCGACTATGTAATTTGTACTAGTATATATGCATAGCATGTCGAACTATAAAGATGATTTTTTATGGATTGTCAAATAAAGTGAATTTGTGGGCTATTAACTTGTTACTTTAGTTGATTTCTCTTGCTTTCAGTTTATACAGCAACCTGATATTATTAGTTGGAAATTTGGGGGAAAAAGGCAGATCTACTGTTAAATCTTTATATGATCATTTGACTAAAGATGATTATGGTTTCTTTAACAAAAGATATGGAAAAGTAGAATACCAGAGAAAATCAAGATTTTTTTGTGGCTAATTTCTAGAGATGCAGTTTTGACCAAAGAAAATTTAGTTAAAAGGAATTGGAATGGAGATCCTTTATGTGCATTTTGTGAAGAAGTTGAAACGGTGTCTCATCTATTTTTACTTGTTCACTTGCTAAAGTAGTATGGTCTGTCATTGCTACTTGTTTTGGTGCAACTAATATTCCACAAAATTTCAATCAATGCTAGAAATGGTGTGATGTGTGGTTTCCTTTAGGAAAAGAATTTCATGCTGCTGGTATTGGAGCCTTTTGTTGGTCTATTTGGAAAACACGAAATAGAGCTATTTTTGATTAAAAAAAAATCATCAAAGATCCAATTGCAATTTTCTGTCAAGCTCATTCACTCATAATATATTTGTCAGGCCTGTTTGTCAATGAGGACAAAGACTTTTGGGTGTCCAGTGCTAACACCATGCTCAAGACTGCAAAGGAAGTGCTGAAGAGGCAGACTGCAAGTCAGATTGACTATCTTCTTCTCCAAGATGCTGAGTACAAGGAGTCTGACAAGACAACTGAAGGAAGGACCTCTGCTGTCAAATGATCAGTTCTCCTGAATCTTTGCATCAATGGCGACTTAAATCCCATGTTGGTCTTTTGTCAAGCTGCGGCTTTTTGCGAAACTTGTTATCAGTTCTGTTTTGTTAAACTGTTCCAAAGTTCTGCTGTTATGGTTCATCGACAGTTGGTTTTAGTTAATCAATGGTAGCAGGTTTGGTTAAGATAGTTGGTTATGGCTGAAAGCAGCAATTTAGTGCTCTGTTATTCACTTTTGAATGGGCATTGTCTGCCAAATCCCCTGCTTTCCTTTGTAACTCTCAAACTTCTTTGTATTTCCGTTATTGCAATGGAAATGGGTTAACCGGTTGGAAAAAAAAACTTGTTACTTTAGTTCTTGTGTAACTTTCTTTTGTGTTATTTGTGTTTTGCGAGCTATATATATTGTCTGAACATTATGTAAGTAAAATTGGCATATTTGTGTGTCGTCTAATTCACAAATATGTCGGGACTATGCCCAACTCACATTTAGTGTATCACGTCAACGTATAGCGGGTTAAGCCTGGTTTAGACCTATATGAGACTTAAAACTAAGTTTAGTGTTTAGAATTACATGACCAAGTTTAGGAATCGTCGGCTGTGAGCCTGTGATCACCTTGTAAGTTATGAACTGAAATGACATTACTCCCTCCGTCCCAGAGAAGTATGTCGTTTTAGCTTTGGGATGGTGTCCCAGGAGTATGTCGTTTTAGCTTGGTCCCTGTCCATCGTAGGCTGCAGGCCTATCCATTGGTTGCTTCACCGTATTAACTTCCCCCTTTTTGCTTGAAAAAATAAAACCACGCGCGCACACACACGGAGTTCAATGTGCTGTGCTAGGCCTGGCAATTGCTTTTTACTCTTGTCTTGGTACCTGTGTCATCTCCTTCAGCGACGTTCTCAGTGGGGCGGAGGGAGTAGCTGAGTTTAAGGACCCACGTCGTCGCATATATCACTTTGAAAATACACAATCTGAAAGTCAAATAAGCCTTAAATGAGCTATGGTAGAGATACACACGCAGAAGCAACGTTTGAAAAAAAAAACATCACGAGTTCGCATCGCAACACAGCTGTGACATCGAAAGCTCCCCGTCGTCCTGGGTCCTTCCCACCCTCCATCTCGATCTCTTTGGCCCCGTCGGGCTTTTGGCCTGGTCAGCCTCCCGCGCTACTCCTCCACCGCCATCTCCGCGCCCGCCCACGCCCGTGGCCAAGCAAGCGGAACCCTAGCATGGCGAAGCTGGCGCGATCGCCAACGGCCTCCCCGCCGGCGGCAGCCGCGGAGAAGCACCGCTCCGCGGCCGGGTCGGGGCTCCGGTCCCTCGCCAGCGCCGCCTCCGGGTGGTGGGACCGGTGGGCGGTCATGGGTTCCAGCCTCTCCAAGCTTGAAAGGGCCTTTGGCGACCAGTTCCCCGAGGGCGAGCGCTACTTCGGGCTCGAGAACTTCGGCAACACCTGCTACTGCAACAGCGTCCTCCAGGTGAGGTGACTACTGATCCCCCCACATAGGAGGGAGGGGTGGCGCTAGCCGGCGTGTTGACTTGTTCACTGCATGCTCCGTCGCGATCCGTTTAGTTTTCGTTGTTGTTATTATGGTTGCAATTTCGGTGAAACTTTGTTTAGGTAGTTGTTTTAGGAACCGTTTGTGTGTTGGCCTCCTTTTAGCTTTTGATGAGGTAGGTGTACCATTCTGTTTGTCCAAATTTTGGGTGTAGTGTGGCATGTACGGGGACCAGTAAGTGGAGTTGAGTTCGTTTAGGCGCATGAGGGCAGACAGCAGGTGATGCCAATCATTATGTTTGTGTTTATCCGTTATCCCATACAATCGGATTGCGGATAACAGGATCATGGCGTGATTGACATGTGTTGTCGTATTCAGCATTCTGTGCTTATCTGGTTGGTGGTTTCTTATACGACACTCAAGAATACGTGTACAGGGGCGTTTCACAACAGCTATATTTTTTGGCGTTGCATTTTGTCATTGTCGTCACTCATCAGTTTCATGGCCCGTACCTCAATAGACAATAACAGTTTAGGATCCTCAGTCATTCACGATAGCGTCATTTCTTTCAAAACATTGCTCCCATCCCATGGTATCATGAAACCATGGAATCTGGAACTGATCTGATGAGGTGTGAAGATGGGAGGATATGCCAAACTATTTAAAGAAGTTTGGGATGCTTCATTTAGGAAACTAGTAATGTTTATTTTTTTAGTAGAACAATGGGATGCTTACTATTGACTAATGTATAGACTGCAACTGGACCCTGCTTAGTTACTTTATGGATGAACCATGTGTAGGCCATATGCATTAAGAGCTACTGCAATTTGATGCAAATATACAGCAAATCCAGTGCATTTTGTTATCATAGGTGCCTAGGCGCCAAACTTAGTCATGCTTCTTAAATTTCGATGTGACTAATAGGTATTTCTTTTGAAGTTGCAAGTGATTATTGTTTCTTTACCTACCTCCCAAACAATCGAAGTCAAAGAATGCTGCAATTCATTTTTGTGGTCCTCCACACTATCATACATATTGCTACTTATTGATCAATGAATTAACACCTCAAGTCTTCTACCTCATTTTTTGAAATGGCACATGCAGCTTTTTATTTGTCAGATCGCATGCCTGTTAGATGTTACTTTTTGTGGATTAGTGTTATTCCAAAATATAGTGGAAATAAACATATTCAGGAATACAATTGGTGTTGTCTGATGTTTTAACCAAGGGAAATTGGCGTCATATGAATACAGTTTGAAGAACAAATTATTATGATACAGCAAAGATATGGTTGACTGTTCATGTATTGGCTATTTGGCAGCATGCAGACCTTCTGTTGTTATCTTTGTGCAGACCGTGATGTCGCCTTCATTATTTTCTGAGCATGATTAGCTCATGGAACTAAGAAAGTTGTACGAAATAAAATTTATCTTTTTTTTTCAAAGCATTAGTAGTCATACAATTGTTTTGCCATTTTGTTTAATTTCTCGGTACTACACATTCATTCTGACTTTGTGCTACCTTTGGGGTGCATAAGTGATGGGGATTAAAAAGTTATACCTTTTTTTCAGGCACTGTATTATTGTGCTCCATTCGGGAGCAATTGCTGGAATACTATAGCAAAAACAGAAATCTCGAAGATGCTGAAGAAAATTTGTTGACCTGCCTAGCAGATCTTTTTCACAGGTGAAGAAATATAAGCTCCCATTTAGTTGATATACTACTTTGTTGTTCTTTTGCAGTGTCGCTTTATGAAATGAATTTGAATAAGAATGGTTCTGGATAATCTTCTTTCTCCTTTGGACCTAGAAAAATATTATTTGCAGTATATTGCTGTTGTTCATGCATTGTGAAGCGGTGTAACATTTTTTTGCAAGCCATAAGTGATAAACCATTTGTGATTTTCTTGTTATTTCCAAGAAATGATTGATACAACTTGCATACAGTTTAGAGTGTACAAATTGGTTAGTATACACTAGTTGTTTGCATGATCTTGACTTTGTGCATTGCTTGTTGACAATTCTGTATTGCTTCACTCAACTTATGTAATAGCTCACTTGAGGCTGCATCTGTATATTATTAGTTATAACTGATTAGTTTAGAGCATCGAATATTGCAACCAAATGATGCATAGCTGTCATGTATGTTCATAGAAGAAAGAACACCTGGACATTTTGTAGAGGATTGGAAAAACACTCCCCCCCTTCAATAGAGGAGGGCCCTTCCATATATATAGACAAGTTAGTGTACAAGTACAACTTGAGTACAAGAAGATGATACACATCTCTAGAAGATGATACATATCTCTAATACCCGCCCGCAGTCACAGCGGGAGGGAACTGGACGCAGAGACTGGACCTAAAGTCAGTGAACAACTGTAGAGGCAGTCCCTTAGTCATAATGTCCGCGAACTGATGAGCTGAGGGAACATGGAGTACTCTGAGCTGGCCCAAAGCCACCTTCTCACGAACAAAATGGATATCAATCTCAATATGCTTGGTGCGACGATGATGAACCGGATTGGCAGTCATATAAACTGCACCGACATTGTCACAAAAAGACAATGGTGGCCGAAGGGGATGGAGATACGGAGCTCCTGAAGTAGTTGTCGCAGCCAGCAACACTCAGCAACCGCATAAGCAACAGCTCGGTACTCCGCCCCAGACTGGACCGAGACACTGTGGTCTGCCGTTTTGAAGACCAAGATATCAGGTTGTCGCCGAGGAAGACGCAGTAGCCTGAAGTAGAACGCCGAGAATCTGGACATCCAGCCCAGTCAGCATCGGAATATGCCGTGATAGAAGACACGCTGCCAATGCCGAGGTGGAGACTAGCGTCGAGGGTGCCCTTGACATAGCGCAAAATACGCTTGATCAGAGCAAGATGCGGCGCCCGTGGGTCGTGCATGAAGAGGCAGACTTGCTGAACAGCGTAAGCAATGTCCGGACGAGTCAGCGTGAGATACTGCAAGGCGCCAGCAAGACTCCGGTATTCTGAAGGGTTAGTAACTGGAACTCCATCAGTGGCAGACAACTTGGACTTTGAATCAACCGGTGTCGCTGTGGGATGGCACTCAGCCATGCCGGCTCGCTGAAGAAGGTCGACGGCATATTGTCGCTGGGACAAGTAGAGGCCGTCAGAAGACCGAGTGACAGAGATGCCGAGGAAGTGGTGAAGAGTGCCAAGGTCTGTCATGGCAAACTCAGAGCTGAGACGAGCGATGATGCGCCTCAGGAGATCCAAAGAGGATGCTGTGAGGATGATATCGTCGACGTAGAGTAGCAAGTATGCCATCTCCACTCCATCTTTGAAGATGAACAGAGAAGCATCGGACTTCGCCGCAGTGAATCCGTGCTTGCAGACATAGGTGGCAAACCGTTGATGCCACGCTCGAGGAGCCTGCTTGAGGCCATAAAGTGACTTCTGCAACAGACAGACATAGTCAGGTGTAGACGGGTTGATGAAACCAGCAGGCTGATGTGCATAGACGGTCTCCTCAAGGTCACCATGAAGAAAAGCATTCTTCACATCGAGCTGATGAATCGGCCAGGAGCGTGAGGCAGCAATACTAAGGACAGTCCGAATGGTGGCAGGCTTGACGACCGGACTGAAGGTCTCATCATAGTCGACACCATGCTGCTGGGAGAAGCCACGGACAACCCAGCGAGCTTTGTGACGTGCAAGGGACCCATCTGCATGATATTTGTGCTTGAAGAGCCACTTGCCTGTCACAATGTTGGCACCTGGTGGTCGAGGAACTAGACGCCATGTGTTATTGTTGAGAAGAGCCTGATACTCATCTGTCATCGCAGCACGCCAATTGGGATCAGCCAACGCACTGCGATAATTAGGGGGCAGCGGAGAGGTGGATGTTGCAAACAAGCCTTTGTAGTTGACAGGTGGCACAGCGCCTGTCTGCGTGCGTGTCATCATGCGACGAAGCAGGGGGTTGGCCGGTGCAGGCCCCTGCATAGGCCGAGGAGAAGGTGCAGGGGGCTGCAGCAGTCCTGTAGCCACCCGTGCAGCGACAGCCGGACGCTGAGGTGCGTGCACAGGACGAGGTAGCGGAGGCCTGCTAGCAATAGTCGGACGCTGAGGCCTTCCGGGTGGTGCTGCAGGTGGCTGAGGAGGAGCTGGCGCAGTGGTTGTACTAGCAGCAGTCGAAGAAGTAGACGCAACCGTTCTAGTGGACGGTTGAGCTTCAGCAGGCACCAGGGATGAAGGTGATGAAGACTGGACCTGCACCAGGGATGAAGGTGATGAAGACTGGACCTGGCCGCTGAAAGGCTGTCCAGTCGGTGCTGGTTCTGGTACAGGGGGCCGACGCTGATAGGTGAGGCCAAACCGGTGAGTCCCGCCCGGAGGTGCATTAGGGGCAGGACTAGGTGGCTGCTCAGGAGGACCAGCCGGCTGTAGTGGGAGACGAGGAGGGATAGACATGATGATAGCTGGATCATCAAGGTCCTGGGGCCACGGCTGCTCAACCTCTGGAACAGAGGGAGCGACCGAGGTAACATCCTGCAAAAGAAAATCAAGTGAAGCCGGCACAAACGGAGTGGCGGCAAAGGGGAAAGTTGACTCATCAAAGACCACATGGCGGGATATAATGACGCGCCGAGTAGAAATGTCAAGACAACGATAACCCTTGTGGGAGGTGGGATAACCAATAAAGACACAGGGCGTGGAGCGAGGTGCAAGTTTGTGGGGAGACGTGGCACTGAGGTTGGGATAACAGAGGCAGCCAAACACACGAAGCTGAGAATAATCCGGTACAGAGCGATAGAGGAGTTGGTACGGGATTTGGTGACCGACGGAGGAGGAAGGGCGCCGGTTCAGCAAGAAAGTTGCTGTAGTCAGCGCTTCAGCCCAGTAAGAGGGAGGCATGGAAGCATGGATCAGCAGTGTGCGGATGGTGTTATTGATAGTGCGAAGCATACGCTCAGCTTTGCCATTTTGTGGAGAGGTATAGGGGCAGGATAAGTTTAAGTAGGATACCGTGACTCGATAGGAAGGTAGACATGGCATGGTTGACAAATTCCGTGCCATTGTCAGCCTGAAAGCACTTAGGTACACAACCAAATTGAGTCTGAACGTAGGCAATATAATCCACAAAATGACCATATACTTCAGATTTCTGGCGGAGCGGAAAGGTCCAGCAATAATGAGTGAAATCATCAAGCATGACCAGATAGTATTTATAACCCGAAGTGCTAGGAACAGGGGATGTCCAGACATCACAATGCACAAGAGCAAACGGTTCTGATGTAGTGGAAACAGATCTAGCAAAGGGCAGGCGCGTGTGCTTGCCTAGCTGGCAAGCATGACACAATGAGCGTGCTGCTTTATTACACTTGATGATCGACATGTTTCTAAGAGAAGCGACGACGGAGTCGGACGGATGACCAAGACGGTGATGCCATAAGGTGGACGTGATGGCGAGACTGCAAGTAGCGGTGGTGGATGGCGAAGCTGGTGAGATGGTGTAGAGATCCCCACTGCTATTGCAGCGAAGAATCACGCGTCCCGTCCATGAATCCTTAACAGAAAAACCAAGGGCGTCAAATTCGATAGAACAGTGATTATCACGGGTAAATTGACGAACGGAAAGAAGATTGCGCACAATGGCAGGCGCAACCAGAACATTATTAAGATGAAAGGAGGTAGTAGCTGTGGGAAGGATGGAAGTACCACGACTAACAACAGGTATAGAATGACCATTGCCCACAGTTATGGATGATGAAGGAGGAGGAAGGCGGGTGAGTAATATACCGTCTGAAGAAGCCATGTGAGATGTGGCACCGGTGTCCAGAACCCAGGGACCAGCACCCTGAAGCGCCATCTGGTTCAAGGCCGTGATGAGACCCGCCTGGTTTGATCCACCAGCTTGATAACCCGGTGGAGGAGCAAGGCTTGGCTGCTGAAGATAAGCCGGAGTAGAGAACTCAACTGGCGCGAAGGCTGAGTGCGCCTGTTGCGGAGGAGGAGGTCCAAGTAGCCCCTGCCGATGCCAGGCCGGCTGCTGCAGCGGCGGACGGAACCAGGGTGGCTGCTGCTGCTGCTGGCTAGGCAGTGGACCATAACAGACCCACGGACCGAACGGAGGAGGTGCGCGCTGACCACCTTGCTGCTGCTGCCATCCACCACCACCGCGGCCAGCCTTCTTCTTGTTGTTGCGAGTAGACATGCTGCCGGTGGTAGAACTACGGTTGCCTTGCCGCTGTGTTGCGCCAAAGCACGCAGAGGCAGAGCGACATGCAGAGCCACACGAAGAGGAGCCGGAGGCATGAAGGGCGGTCTCAGTGGACACCTTGGCTTCATTAGCTAGGCGGAGTTCCTTAAGGACGAGCTTCTGGCGTGTGGTGTTGAAGTCGGGCAGCGGTGTGGTGTCGGCGATGTTGTCCGCTGTGCTGGAAAAACGGGGATTAAGACCACGAAGGAGGTTGAGGACCAACTGGGATGGCGAGACAGCATGGCCGACATCACTCAGGGCATCGGCGACCGTCTTCATGCGTTGGCAGTAGTCGTTGATGGAGAGGTCCCCCTGCCTCATGGAGGAGAACTCCTCGTGCAGGAAGACAGCGCGGGGCTCCTTGTTGGACAGGAAGAGGCCCTCTATGGCGACCCAGAGCTGGCGAGCCGTCTGTTCGCCATCAAGGGCGAGGTCCTGGACGTCAGGGCCGGTGGACCCAAGGAGCCAACTGTGAACGCAGGCGTCGTCGATGACCCACTGGGGATCAGCGGGGTTGGCGGGGACAGTCCCGTTGATGTGGCCGCGAAGGCCGAACTTCCCCACGAGAGACTTGAAGAAGGGCGCCCATTTGTTGAAGTTTGGATGCTTCAGCTCAAGGACGACAGGGACGTGGGAGCGGATGTTGATCGTGGCGTATGGGGCGACGATCGGGCCGGCTGGGACAGAGCCCATGGCGCCGCTGGTGGCCGAGGAAGGGGAAGACTCTGTTGTCATTTTTTTTTTTTTTTTTTTTTTTTGAGAATGAAAACAGAGTAGTGGAGGAAGAGCAGAGGAACGCACGGGAGCTGACCGCGCAGAGAGGAGAGCAGAGGGCCGGCGGCTGAAGGAAGGGCACGCACGGCTGGAGGGAGGACGCGCAGCCAGGCGAGCGGGCGCGGGAGCAGGGGAGGGCGGACGCGCCGCAAGACAGAGCGGCGCGCGTGAGCAGGGGAGGGCGCGAGCAGGGGCGAGTAGAGGAAGGCAGGGGAGGCACGCGCGCGGAAGCAGGGGAGTCGCGAGGGAGGGAAGGGCGCCGAAGGAAGGGAGGCGTCGGCGGAGGCGCAGAGGAGCGTGGCGTCGGCGTCGGGGGTTAGGGCAGAGAAGAGGAAGGACCTGGAACCTGGTCGTCTGATACCATGTAGAGAATTGGAAAAACACTCCCCTTCAATAGAGGAGGGCCCTTCCATATATATAGACAAGTTAGTGTACAAGTACAACTTGAGTACAAGAAGATGATACACATCTCTAGAAGATGATACATATCTCTAATAGAGAGCTGCATATCATTGTACTAAACAGATAAAAAGGATCGGCCCCTTACTAACACTACCACGTCACTCCAGGTCGGGCTGTGAGGGATTGTTTACAATACATCGGAAGAACTAATAGATAAATGAGATAGAGGTGAGACCTGACCAAATTTTTTTTTATTTGGGCCATGATTTGTCTAATTGTTTTTCAATGCCGAATTTGGTCTGTGGTAGCCTCGATTTTGGTCTGCGGTGTTTCAATATGGTTCTATTTGGTATTCATCTTGCCTCTCCTGTTTTATTTGGGCCTTAATTTGTTTCGGACAATGACATTAGAGAAAGTTTGATGCACAACGTGCTGTACCTGGTCTGTGTCTCCACTGGAAGCATGCAAAGTTAGCTAGAAGATGCGACAAAAAGTTTCCCGTTCTCTCCCAGGGCGGTGGCGCTCACGAGGGAGTGCGCCAGTTCTCTTCCCGACTACTAGAACATGCCATATGATCTAGGACCCAAATGATCACTTTTTTAGTCAGAGGTCCCAGATGAGAACAGTGTTATCAGATCGGACGACTAATCACAATTAGGTGTCTAATCGGTGGTTTTACGACTAGCCTCAAATATACGATCTAATAACACTAGGATGCATGAAAAGTTTAAGAATTCACAGTGAAATACCCTATTATTCATGTTACATCAAGTAAGATTGGAGCAATTACCTTGCCTCCATTCCCAAGGAGCTCTAGCATTAGAAGCTCTTGTGGATCATTGCTCTTTCTGTTCAGCTATAATAGTGAGATAAATGGGGAAACAAAGTAATCAATATGACAGTTGCTTCTTGAATATATGCAACCCAGTGCAAAATGCATCCAAGTCTCATTTGAGAAAAACTACCAATACTTTACCTTTCCATACAGTGAAAGTTTAGTTTCAATAACAGAGCCATTCACAACAAGATCCACTGATCCCAAGCTATTAAGCCGTGGTGTACTTGATTCTGGGGGATGGCTGACAGGGTCTCCTAATATGTTCACATCAGGAGGGGTCTACAAAAAGCAAGGAAGGCACGAAAAATAAGACAAACCATTACAAGCGGTAGGTCATATGTCAAGTATTTGTAAGTAAAGAAAGACATACAGAAGCTTGATATGTTGCCTGGACAAGTGTTTTCATCCACATAGCCTTCTCGATTTCATTACGAAATTCAATTATCAGTGTGCTGGTCAGTTCTAGTGCCTGCATATGGAATAATGCTTAGACAAAACGAGAAACAAAGGGGGAATCCAGAAGGTTGGCATTCCAAAAAAAACAAAAAACTCATATTTAACATACTATGTAAAAATATTGTATAATAGATTAATAGTAAATAGAGGCTAAAAGGGGGAAACGAAGTGTTGAGCAGAAGTAATAAAAGTAAGGAGCATGAGAAGATGTCTTAATATTTCACATGCTTAAGTGTAAGACACTTAATAGTGCATGCTAGCAAAAAACAAACTGACAAAACCATTTGTCTTTTATGATGTTACTGATACATAGCAAAGACTTCAGTTAGCATGACTTTCCTGATTCCATCCTATTCAAGAAAATGTTTTTTTCTATTCACTTCTAATGTCTAAGGCTGATGTGATCATTAATGAACCATATAACATTAGACCATGCAAAAGGCATTAATCTGCCTGCACTGTGTCGAATATGTTACTAGATCCATCATGGAAAAATAATTTCATGTCAAAGTGCAATGACGCATTGCAGACTGTCAATATCCTACATAACTTACATTTTTTTTCTCAAACTAAGGGCAGAAAGCTACGTGTCATCATAAAGAAAAGTAAAAATGTACAAAACCAAGACACCACAACACATAGCAAACCCAACCTTGTTCCGATCACAATGAGCAAGCCTGCCACTTTCAAACAAACAAAACAACCACCAAGAAAAGAAAAATAACCAATAAATCCTGGAGGCCCTGAGCCCCAGCCGAACACCATAGGGTTCCTCCTCTTTTACTGTCCTCAGCACCAAGGAAACAGTCAGGGCAGCAGTGTTGAAGATGCAATCATTGCATTTGGAAGAAGAGAGACTACATGTTATGAACCTTAGTTCATAAGAGGGATAACTAGGCCTTATGCTTTGCCAAGAGCTTGAGAGATTGAGGGATGAGACTCAGAGGTAGCAGGGGATGAGACTAGAGATAACTTCATTCTTGTTCATTGCTTAATCTCAATAGGTGCGGAATACAAATATATATAGGAGCTGGCCCAGCCCGGCTGCCCAGCTCCCTAGTCTCTCTTTCATACTCTTGTCTCTCGTTCCCACAATGTGAATGCTCTCAGTCTTTCAAACTTCAGCCACTATGGTCAAGACCTGACCCTTCGCTGCTTCTGACCCTTTGGGTGCCGGCTGTACTGCCAGCCCCACATGACATCTCCCCCTCCCTTGAGGGCCAGCTCGTCCTCAAGCTGCAATGCTGGATAGCGGACGAGGAAGGTGCCGACATCGCCCTAGATCCCATGGGAAGAGTCCAACAGCTGGCTTCTGGAAATGGGGAGGCCGACGCCCTGGTGGTCGCCGTGGCCTGAGCCTCTTGAACCAGAGAAGGACGCCGCTGCTGGACGCTCTTGCTGCAGGGCAGCGACTTGCCCTGCATGTCACTGCTGGAGGCGGTGAGGGATTTGGTGAGCTTGGCCAAATCAGCCATGGTGGTTTCTGCTTCTGCCATTGGTGACAAGATGGAGGCAGCGGAGTGTTGTGGCGAGGATGGAGCAGCGATGGGAGGCATGGTGTTGGCTAGTGGCGGCGTATGAGCAGATGAGGAACGCCTCATTGAAGGCGCAGGTTTGATTGCTGCCCCCATCTTCCTTATGGTGTGCCGCACCAGGAATCAGCGCCGCGCCGCCGCCTGTAGGCGCACCGCTGCCCACTCCTCCGATGATGGCCACGTGATGGCCCGGGAGATAACAGCCAGACACTGTACCCCACGGAGAGACTGCACCCGCCCGCGAGCTAGCAGCCCACGTGCAGCTGCCTGTAGGCGTGTTGCCGCCAGGTCATGTGCCACCCTCGCCTTGAGCACCACCATTATGCGATGCAGCGTTGTGGACGCTTGATGGAGCCCCTCAGCAAGGGCGCTAAAGGCATCGTCAGCAGGTGGTGATCCAAAGTGCAGGCGTAGCAGCTCGGTGAAGCGACGCCATGTTGGGGTGCCCTCATCCTTCTGGACTTGGCGGAACCACAGCCGGGCACCATCTTCCAAATGCCAGGAAACCAGCCATACCTTTTCTTCCTCCATGATGTGTTGCCGGTGGAAGTAGGACTCACATTGGTTGATGAAGGTGAGAGGATCAGATTTCCCCTCAAATTTAGGAAAATCCATTTTCTGGAATTGTGGCGGAGCAGAGGTGGAAGAGGAGCGCCTGGAAGCCGATACCAGATATTATGGTCCTTAGTTCATAGGGGGATAATTAGGCCTTATGCTTTGCCAAGAGCTTGAGAGATTGAGGATGAGACTCCGAGGTAGCAGGGGATGAGACTAGAGATAACTTCATTCTTGTTCATTGCTTAATCTCAATAGGTGCGGAATACAAAAATATATATAGATGCTGGCCCAGCTGGCTGCCCAGCTCCCTAGTCTCTCTTTCATACTCTTGTCTCTCGTTCCCACAATGTGAATGCTCTCAGTCTTTCAAACTTCAGCCACTATGGTCAAGACCTGACCCTTCGCTGCTTCTGACCCTTTGGGTGCCAGCTGTACTGCCAGCCCCACATGACACTACAACACTATGCCAAGAATCTATGAACATTTGCTCCCCCCCCCCGCCCCGTGCTTATTTAGATAAATTATTATACACACATCTAGTTTCCATGCCTAATCGGCTCTCTAAGTGGGCTCTAGATTGGAAACATTGATCCACAAACAATTAGCGAATCAGCTTATGAACTTCTGATTTCAGAATTCCAGCAGAGACCTTAAATATCACCATAAAGTGCAGATAGGACCCAATCACTTACCTTATGTGTGTCTGCACCTCTAGAACACACACCAATACTGTAAAGAGATCCGCCAACACTAGTTGGTGGCACCTCAAATACTTGGCGACTAGCCATGCTGCAAAACCAAATATCAAAGCATAAATTACATTAAAAAACTTAATCAACCTATAGATAATCCGAATTTCCATCTATTTCTTTAACAGAACAATTTCTTAAAATTTTCTCAACTCAACTAGCCACATGGGGGCCTAACCTGCTGTATTTTCAGTTCAAAAAAAAAAAAAACTAGCATACCAACATTAATACATAAGTTTTATTGGAGAATACAAAGGTTATTTAAAGCCAATGAAACTCATATACGGACTGCTACAGTCTTCAATGTCTTCATGCAAATTGAGTTGCTTTAGTATTCAGAGATGTCAAACTAAAAAAAAGAAACTGAGCTTTTTAGCCATTGTAAAGCTCATTTCACTTCGACCAGATTAAATATATTTTCTTTATTCCAAGGAGCATTAGAAATACATACCTACAACACCTTTGGTAATTCGGGGAGAACTCTGACTCCAAAATATAAAGATACATCCCAGATAATACAACATAGCAAGTATGCCATTCAGCTTGCGAATAGCCAATGCCCTTGAACCAAAAAATAAAGCATACAAATATGGTATTAGCAAATTGAACAGATGCATTGCATGGTACAATATGGTTGAACAGAACATTCAATCTGAACAAGTGTAACTTCATACCCTCCAAACCAAAGTTCTAGCATCACCAGCTAGATCAGCAGGATACCAAGGCGCCAAGCTACCACTTTCGTGGTTATTTGAATGTTCATTATTGCTTCCCTTCACAGGGAAAAGCACACCAAGCAGTTCAACTATCTTGCAGTACCTTTTTGGTGAGAAGTGAATGTCCAGATTGGGTACTTGAAAAGAAACACGAGTTGATGGATAATTCGGATGTGGAACTTTGATCTTCATGCCATCACATAAAAAAAAAGTCAATATTTTTCATGCATTTCAATGGAAAAAGAAGTGTAGAGTAAATTCTATTCGTTATATTAGACAGTTTTCTCCCCTATGCACCGAATCAGTATGAACAACCAAAGATGTTTAACATTCGTAAATAAGAACAAACAAGAAGAAGATAGGGAATGTAAAAAAAATAAATGAGCACTTCAAGATAAAAATGCAAAAATTGCTCATACTTATATCATATAAGCTCAATAGTAGTGGTCCTTTGTACATGCAAAAGTTGCACCAAATGCAAAGCTGGCAAATTCCTACAAGGCCAACTATGTCAACTAACTCATACATGCAAATCAAAAGTAAATAGGGCACCTATGAAAATGTATTTTGTCAAGATATTTTTCAGGCAATAAAAAGGAGACTGTTGACGCATAATAAGCAATATTAGGTAGCAATTGCATGGGCATCTCAGTCTCAGCTATCTGAGACAAATTACCAGAACTTTAAATCTTCATTTGTTGGACAGGGCTCGTCTAAAACTCTAAACAATATAAGAGGCTGACAAATTCCAGTAGAACAGTTGAATCAGGCAGCAAGCAATTCTAAATAGCAGTTCAGCATTGCTGAATAATACAATATACCCAGTCTGTTTAATAAGTTGAGCTCATAAATATCAGTCAATAATAGCTGCCATATTTCATTAAGCTAAAAGGTAATTTGGTAAGAGAACTAACTTAAATCTGTACATTTCAACAGTTAAAATATGTCATGCAAAAGGACCGCCTTAATTACCTGCTCAATTATCACTGACATTCCACAGCGATCAAGAAGAGAACTGAACTGATTATCATAAGAGGTATGACCTAGTAGGGTATCTTGGTCTAAACTTTCAGGAATTGAGTATATGTCCTGAGCTAAATCACAAATAAGGAAAGCAGCCATATCCCTCCCAGTAATATAAAAGCCTGAATACAGACTCTGTCTTTCTTCATCATGCCTACCATCCTGTAGTTGAAAAAACAGTTAGTAACAACTAACTCAACAGTATGTCATACTCTGGGGCCAAGAACTTACTCTTGTATGCAATGTAAAATGGCCAAAATCAAGAACAAAGTACTCATTGCCCAGCAAAGGTTGATTAGCAGTCAAGGGAATCCTAACTTTTGGTGCATCCAGATCAATATCAAGTCCAAATCTAGAAAAGGAACATCAAACTGTGAGAGCCAAAACAAACACATAATGGCAACAGATTGAAGCATACAATAGGAAATGTTGACATGAAAACGTATCAAATTGCAAGAAAAATAGCCTTGAATAATATGAGGAACCTATATAGGAAAAAAAATGATTTAGGCGTTGGAGGACAAAAACCACACTTAAACAAAGATTCATCTATGAAACATTGACACTTATGATAAGAATGAAATGCAAATGTTATTCTCAATACTTCCTGCTTTAACAAAAGGTCATGGATTTTGCCGTGAAAAAAAAAAAAAATAAGTCATGGATTAGAGTAAAAGTACATGAACCCAGAAGCACATATACCTGCTTTGTTCCTCTAAGACCAGCTGAAGCTGTTCCTGAGCCCTACGTGTGACCTGCTCCAACTTCAACTGCAGTTCAGAAGATCAGATAAATTATTAAAGCAGTATGGACAAAACAACTAGGATGAGAATAAATTCATACTAGATACAACATACTTGAATTATATGATCCAAAAAAACAAAAAGATAAATGTACCTGTAGAGCAGTTGCTGTTTCCATAGTTACTGTTGGACTAACTGCGTTGCTTCGCTTAATGAACTCCATAAATCGTTCATAACTCTCCTTCAGAACCTAATGAGTACAAAACCAATGAGTGAGCTTTATAAAAATGACAACAAAGAAAGTTTCCATATTGTGCTAAGTTATAATACAACAACAACAACATAGCCTTTTTTGCCCCAAACTAGTTGGGGTAGGCTAGAGATGAAACCCACAGGAAACAAGCATAAAAGAAACACAAAATAGGGCACAAGACAGAAGGTAGAGTTAGGGGTAAACGGAAAAAGAAACAAAGGTCACGGATCCGGATTCCCCGAATCCCGCAATCTTAGCACCGAGAGCCGAAATTCGACGCACTGATTCGGCTACAACGCCACTAGGGCCTCTTGTTGTGCCTCGGCAATCTTAGCACCACACTCCGGCGCACCCACTAAGGGAAAGGCCCAATTGCCCCAAAAGACTAGTTCGATAGGGGAAGGGTGGCTCTCCCTTTTAAGGTGGCTTCCTCCTCCCAAGCTAAGCGAGGTGGGATTATTCAAAGGCTCACATGGTCGCTGCCCGACTACAAGCGGGCCGCTTGGCCCATTTTTTGTTGTGTCTTTGCCAACGGGCACGTTGATTGCTAGTCTCCAAGCGCTCCTATCCGTAGCTAATTCCTTGGAGATATTCCACTCCTTAAGGTCGTGTCTAGGTCGACCTCTACCTCTCTTTACATTACCCGCTTTAAAACCCCACTAAGCACTGGTGCCTTGGGAGGCCTCCGTTGGACATGTCCAAACCATCTCAACCGATGTTGAATCAATTTCTCCTCGATTGGTGCCACCCCGACCCTATCCCGAATCTCTTCGTTCCAAACTCTATCCCTTCTTGTATGCCCACAAAACCAATGCAACATATCTCTGCTACACTCAGTTGCTGGACATGTCGCCTTTTTGTAGGCCAACACTCAGCACCGTATAACATCGTCGGCGAATCGCCGTCCTATAGAATTTACCTTCACAGAGGAATTAGCTATGTTGTTGTTGTTGTATATAAAATATGGAACTGCCAAACATTCGTGCTTCCAATGTGTCCACACTGCTCTGTTGAGTCTGTTTATCTTTTCCAAATGATTTATTTTTTTCCAGTCCTTTTAGCCTTTCTTCTCAGTGTTGTTCTTTGTTGTTCTTCTGTAATAAAGGATATAAAATAGCAGGTAGCTGTATATTTTCATTGCCCACTATTAATGTTGTTGGTTTTCAACTACTATTGTTTCGGTACATATGATCAACAGAACTTATTATTAAATATTTGATGGAGCCCCAACAACTACTATATACCAGCGTTTCTTAGCATAACATTACCCTATATGCTGTAGATCTTGAATGAAGTTAACAGTGATGTTCTATGGCTTCTTAAGGGATTTCCATATCATCTTTGTGACTGCCACTGCGAACTTTAGGCTCTATAAGAGCACACGCAACACATAATGCCACGGATTCTATATACACGCCATTGCAAAATGTTGTTGAGTTTACTTTTCGGATATGCATTAGGTTGTGGGACATAATGATAGCATCAATTTATTTTTTTCCCTTTACCTATGCCACTCAACTACTCAGACTACAATAAAAATATAAGTTGTACAACATCCTAAATATGCACATTTCTCTTTTGTCTTATGTTATAGATCTTCCATGGAGCTGACAATGATGTTCTTTGGCTTCCAAAGCATTTTCATATTGCCATTGCCAAGTAACGGTACAATATATCCTTTTGACACAATTCTCCCCATTCTGCAAAGATTTCTGGTATTTAGTGCGGTTAATATCATTTGTGTGGTATGTACTGCTTAAATTCACACCCCATTTTCACACGGACCAATTCTGTGCAGGTAGTTTAGCTCTTATTTTTGGCTGAAAGGCAATCACATCCAAAAATCTTATTTTGTTTTCAGTCAGTAGGGATTGTACCAACTTTCTTTTGCCTGTTATGCTTAGTTGCAATGGTGTTGCATGCCTATAGGATCTATTCAGTTATAATTCTTATCTCTTTGAATATTCCAAAAGACATGAAAATAGCTTGTTCAAAAACAGTTTCAAATAGTTTTGCTATACTTTTCATGTGTTATACTATTATTAATTAACATTGCTGTCCAAAATGATACTTATATGTGACTGGAGGGAGTAGTGCAGGTCCATTAACTAATGCTTTCGGAGATACCTTTGTGTTCTTGTGCATCCATAACTAAAAACACTTTTTTTTTTTTTTTTTTCTAAATAGACATTTTCTGGGGCAGCTACTGGCACTAAACTACAATAAAGATTAAATAATACAAAATAATTGCTATTACCAACAGAAAACATTGGTGGGGAGATTAAAACAATAACCTTCAAGAATAAACCAACTCAAACCAAAACAAACCAAGCCTGTCAGTCCCAAGCAAGTTGGGGTAGGCTAGAGTTGAAACCCAACAAGCACCCCAGTAGTCAGTCACAATAAACCAACTTAAAAGAATGAAAAATAAGAAACATGCAATTGCCTCCACATAATAAGAAAATACAAGAAACACGCAAGCTTAGATAAGTACCGTAACATGGCATGGTGATATCTTTGCCATGAGCTGCCAATCAAGGTCCATACCAATTGGTGCTCGCACAAAACTAATATCAAGAGCATTACTCTTCCCTCACTAATGACACTCTGCAAATAAGGGCCAAAAGGAGTTATTGATTAAAAAAATGAATGCCACAAGAAAAATATAAAATGGCATGCAAACTAACATTTTCCGTGCACTATATAAATGACGTACATTTTCTAGTAAGCTGCATGTGCTTAAGGTTAATCCAGGTAAAGGTGGCCATGAATCAAATGATGCCTTGCATCTAACACTTACACAACCACCACCAGTATTATGATATAATATGGATTGGTTTCGGACCCTGGAACCTCAATATGGGGGCATAGTAACTCATAACTCATTTTCATAGAAGTACAAATCATTTTGGTTTCGATGGTTTTGGACCCTGCCTCTTTTAAAATGGTTTATTAGAAACTAACTGGTTCAACTACATTTTTAACCATATTATACTGGTCTACTTATTCAATCTTCAATTGTAAAACAGTATTACCAGCTTTGATTTTTCCCATCAAACAAACCGATAGTGATGTTTTAAAAATACATCGATGCACAAGCAATGCAGATTTTTCATTAGGTGACATGATTGCAATTAGGAAACATTGGTGGTATTGGTGTTATTAATTATGAGGAAGGCAGGAAACAAGACCAACATGGTATGTTAAATGCAGCTTATCACATGGATAAGGTTAGCCTGAGCATACTAACTTGTGGTTTTCATATTGTATAAGTACAGAAAAAGATGGCTCACATAGACCAGCACAGAACACAGTCGTATACAACTTCAAATCCATAAAACAATAAATTCCATCATATTTACTTACCTGAGCAAGAGAACCTTCTGGAGACGATAGACCACAATATTTCAAAGTTACATCACATCGTGTGCTTTTGGGATACAGCTTAGTGGCAACCTGAAGCTGCTCAAATCTACCACATAAAACCTCAGTTCCATCAATATTAATGATCCTTGCACCAGCCTGGCCAATGGATACATCCATCATAAATCGAATTGCATTTGGGGAAACCTTCTCAAGGGGAAAAGACAGGTCTTCATCTGGTTGGTAACTCAACAGCTTATTAATAGACTGCCACTCTTCTTTAGTCAATTGCTCCTCTTCATCTAACTGTGGTTCTGGATGTGTAGCTTCTTCAGAAGGTAAACCAGTCGTGTTCCTTCAACCAAAGAAAATAAAGGGACTCAGGTACAACAGAAAGAAGCATAAATAGAAATCTGAAAAGTTTGTTCATTAGAAATGTAAATTCAATTTAAAGCATATCAGTATCCTCCAATCAACAAACTTATGGCTTGTGAAAAATTATCATCCAACCAATTAACAAATGCAATGTTGATTCTAGTTTTAACAATATCCAATATCTAGAAACTAGAAGCACTTCAAAAAAAAAAACTAGCATCATTTGTGATTGTGATTGGTAAGTTTACAAACCATCCAAAAGGCCACCATCTTTTCTTTGGGGCCCCTTTTCTATATAGGGTCTCCTTTGATTTCACTGTTTCAACCTTAGCATGAGCCAGCAACCTGGAAGTATGGAATGGAATAATACCATAAAAGATGAAGAGCAACCCAGATTAAAGACAAAAAAGAATACAATGTAACCCTAGGATATGCAGTAACTCACCTCCAAAGTATTATGACCTTCATGTCTAGGATTTTCTCTATCTCTCGAATTTCAGAAATATCAACTTTTGGTGCTTGTTGCAAAAGGGTGGCATACAATTGAACATAACGGCGTCGAAGCTGGCAGAGGTGCCTAGTTCGGTCCCATGAGAACCAATAGCTGAAAAAAAGAAAATGGTAAATAAACATCACTAACAAGCATTTGAAATGATAAACAAAGCTAAGAAATATCTAAATAGTAAACATCAAAACATAGCTTGACTAAGTAGTTGCGCAATATTCAACATTTATATCGATCAAATCATGCAGAACAAGGATTAAGATTAGAGATGCAGTTTTGTTGGTTCGTCCCAACTACCCAATAAAAAAATAGAAAATAGTGTAAGTACCATGTAGAGTAAACCCATTAATTTTTTGGGTCAGTTTGGCTTGTACTTGTGGGTAATAGGGTAACCCATTCTGAGTTAGACACATAGCAGAGGAGACGGCAGCCATGGCTGCAACTACTCGACCGCTGGGCGCAAACGCAGCTAAGGCAGTGGAGGAGCAGAGGCTACCCACGGGAGGCTGCAGAGATTCGTTTTGCAGGGCTAGCGGTGGTTAGTAGTGAATGGAACTGTGCCAGATCGAAAAAGCAGCAACAGCAGCAATTTAAGTGTGGCGGTGATAGTGCTGAAGGCCACTACAGAGCGGAGAATAAGATGCGCGAGGTTTCTTGGCATCTCACAGAAGGTCATCGATAGGAAGTTTGAGTGTTTGACGTGGAGGAGCTCAAGATTCACCAGTTGAGGGAGCCCGGATGAGACTAACAAAGAACATGAGACAAATAATTGATCTCCTCCTTTTCTGTGTTCTTGTTAGTAATCCGTCCATACATGTGACATTTTTCAATAGCTGATGCAATTTTAGGCTATGATTCTAGTGAGATCTGATCTCTTCTAGCTCAATTTTTTACCAGCTCAGTGACCCCATTCAGGAGGAACTTAATCTAGCACCAATAAAATGAATTTGGGTGCCCTAGGGTCTATGATTTAGTGGCCTCCATGAACATCTATGGCCATGGAGAAACAGAATAAAGAGCCGGTGAACATTTAAAGAAAAATGGGGCTTTGAATCAGAGTCACAAGCGCAACACAAGTAGTGAATCTTGCCAAGCCCAGACCACACCAGCACATGCTCCTTGTCTCCTTCGCCATGCTTGATAGCATTGCCATGCGCACGAGTAGGGATGGAAATGGGTAACCACAACCCAGAACCCAATGGGTTTTAACATTAGTACTAATATACTTAACCATGGGTGTGTTAACGGGTAAAACTCCATAGTCCATACCCATTGGGTTCATGGGTACAGGTATGGCTATGCTCTACTGAACCCATAAACACTACGTAGCAGGAGGTGGAACAGACGGCACAGGAGCAAGCGACACAAGACGCATGCGTGAGTCGGGAGGAACGGCTCAAGACGATGGAAGCCACAACAGCGCATGGTTGATACAGCCCGCACAGCTATGGCAGCAGTCAAGGCCGCGGCGGATGTTGAGCACGTCACATTGTAGCAGGCGGCACGGGAGCAGCGAGCACAGGATGCACACAACTTCGACGGTGATGACGGCTGCGACATGGGACAAGACGATAGCGAGCGGAACCCTCCCTCACAGAACTTTGATAGACATGTCCTGCACCGTGATGACGGCTGGGACATGGGACAGGACGATGGTGGGCGGAACCCTCCCTCAAAGGTGCCGCATCTCCCCTTCCCCAGACCGGCGCCGCAGCCGCCATGGCCGGCATGGTTCTCTCGCCGTCCACACCGTCTTAAGGACTCCGACGTCAGCAACAGATGGCCCATGCTCACCTAGACCAACTTCATTATATAATAAAATAATAACATTTAAGACACCAAATAAGTATCATTAGATTCTTCATTAGTTATATTTGCATAGTATAAGTATTTCATGTCATAAATCTTTGTAATTCTCTACAATTTTGGTCAAATTTGAGATGCTTTCACTCTGCAAGAAAGTTGGAATGACTTTATAATTTGGAACTGACGGAGTAAGTATTACCATAGTTTCTTTTGTCGCAGACCAGCCAGCACAGCATAACGCCACCAAGCACGACGATCCTCCTTTACCGGTACAACAGGCCGTAAATGAGACACATCAACACGTGTTCTAAACCTCGAAAATGTTTCCAACAGTTTGATGCCATCATAATACTGTGCCTGGCATATAAATTGCAAAGAGAAGTAAGTGTGTGAACACAATAACTGAACATACTAAAGAAGTAGAACAACGGGTACCTCAGCTACAGTTAAAGAAACATCACTGAGGACAAGTGAGGCTTTCTCTAATGGGGTATCTGGATCCCCTCTTTCATTCTTCCCAAGTCGTTTATATTTAAGGGTTCCATTTATAGGCGAGACCAGGTAGTTCGGTTTACTGCCCAGATGGAATTTCCAGAGCGATCATCAATGCCATCTTGAAATATCTGTTAACAGATCATCCAAGAATAAGTACCCAACAGGTACAAAAACAAAGGTGCTGTGACTGACAGGAGAATAACCTCACTCCATTCAGTAGGATTTAGAGCTTCCCATTTTTTATCAAGCTTCCAAGGATTACTGTCCAGTCATGGTAGATGGCCAGCCTATGCAGTTCAACAGACTAAACAATGACAACAAGAATGAAAAATAGTTAAGATAACAGAATAATCATCTGGATTATAACAATAATAAAACAAAAGCAGACCACCAAAGAGGAATGTTACAACTTATAATCAAAAATTCAAAATTGATCAATGTTGTGATACAGTATGTCAAAACAACCTAAGAAAAATAACAGTGTCACTTGTTAGCCTCAAGTATTGCAGTAACAACCATCCAGTGAAAAAAAAAAAATGGTTCAAGAGCATAAAACCAGATGATAGTGAAAACCAACTAGATCTTGTTCATCATTCACCTGAGTGATACATAATTTCAGTAGAAGTAAAAAAGGATGAATAGAAGAAATTCAGTCATAAAGATCAACCTACACTTATATTCAGCATAATAAAACGTAGGAAGTTGATACTATAAATGTGCCAATGTTGAGCAGATAGTAGGATACCGATTACTAGTTCCATAACTACTTCTATGCTATGTAGCTAGGGTTTTACAGCCATGGATTTCAATGTCAAATCCCGTCAATACAGCAAATACCCAAAAAAGAAGTGATGCTTCTGACATCAAAGGTTAATAGTAACAAAACATGAAGATGTTCTAACCTTCCGCAGCTTATCTAGGGCTACACCGGCATCAAATGTTTCATTACCATCCTCATCCACCGTAACAGCTGCAAGTTTTGATAATGTGAAGCCAGTCGCGAATGGGTGCCCAGAATTGCTAGGGAAAAAATCAAAGAAAATGTTACAAAGTGAATACAGGAAACGAGAAAAATTAGAACAGATATGCAAGTGATTTAACAAACCTGACGGAATCTTCATATCTGATGTGTACATTACTGATGGTGACTTTAAGATTACCAATAATTGTAGATATTAAATTGTATAACCATGAATTTCCACTTGGTACCTAAAACATGCCGGGAATAACAGGAACAGATTATATAGAATAACACAGTTGATATGGAATAGAATCTATGATAAACTACTAATACACCCAATTGAGATTTTAAATTCACAATTTACAAACCATAATGTTGTGTGGTTAGAAATGAAACTATATTTTAGTGTGCAGATTTACCACCCTCACTTTCTAATCTATATCTATATCTGTTAATCTGTTATAGTCCTCCCCCACCAAAGATTTATCTCAACATGCAAGCTGTCAAACTCAGAAATGCACCATCACATGCAATTAAATTCCACAAGCATATGCAATTGTGATGTCCACGCCCCTGTTTTAAAGGTGTCGCCTAGGCGACGACTAGGCGTCCAGGCGCAGGAAAGGGCTGGGCGTCGGGAGTCGCCTTGTGAGGCCGCGTATGGCGTCCGCCTCGGCGTCTAAGGCGGTCGCCTTGCGCACACGGAAGCAGCGCGGGGAAGAAATCGAGCACATGCTGCCTTCCGCAGGAAACCAGCCCGCCTTCCGTGCCTTCTGCACGTCCTTCCACGCGGAAAAGATATCGGCGTGGGAAGGAAATAGAACGAATCGAGTGCGGGAAGGAAATCCCGCGCTAGGATATTGGGAGAGAAAGGGATAAGAAGGGGAGGAGAGACCGAGAGAAGAAATCCCGCGCGCAGAAATCGCACCTGCCGGACTCCGCTTCCTCTGCGCGCTCAGGCATCCCACGTGGGGCTTCTTCTCTGTGAGCTCAGGCTTCCCCACACACACAGCCGTGCTTTCTTGATGTATGTCTCTTCTCTCCCTCTTCCTGTCCTGTCTCCTCTCTTGAAGGTCGAATCTTGACTACTCTGTTTTTTCCCTGCTGGCTGATGCTCTGTTCTAACCCCTGCTGCTCTGGTTTCACAGTTAGCGCAATGGCAAGTTCAGATCCAGGGTGGAAGTATGCCTACTGGCCAGACCTTTGTAACAAAGATGCGGTGACATGCACCCTATGTGGTCACTCATTTTTGGAGGGATAAAAGGTTGAAGCAACATCTGGCTGGTGGCTTTGGAGATACAAAAGTATGCACAATAACTACTGCTACAATTAGAAAGGAGATGAGGGATGACTTGGAAACCAGGAGGAGGAGAATGCACTAGCAGCAGTGCAGAACTAAGAGTTGTTATCTTACTACTTGATGGTGTGTAGTAGTAGTCTAGTAGCACCACTTATTATTGTATTAATTACTTCCTAAGAGATGGCAATATTAATGCCTGATTTGATCCTGAATTTTTAGTTAACTAATATATTATATGTTATTATATGGCGTCGCCTAGGCGGTCGCCTTATTGACCGCCTTATTCGCCTAGGCGTCCGGAAAGGGGTCGCTCGCCCGCCTCGCCTTACCGCCTTTAAAACAGGGGTCCACGCCAGCACATGCAATTGTGATGTCAAGCAAGACACACAAGCATTTTGTTGTCCACATCAACATGCCGGCAATCCACTAGCATTAATTAATTTATAACAGTTTATTTCTTCGTATAAGTAATTATATATGGAATAATTTCATTCTAATGAATCATTGCAATTCCCGCAGCAACATGTGGCCCACTGCTTTGCAAACAATTACAAGTCCCACCAGGATCAATACGCTTCAAGAGAATCCAAACCTTCATAGCCATGTATAAAGTTATAAATGGCTACTGGTGTCAAATGTTTATCTATTCATGCTGATGTATTTCTCTACTTAAGAAGCTCCAGGCTGCTTAGTCGCTCATAAACTATATCTAAATAAATAACTGTCAAGCTATGATCATGACCGTGCATTGTATGCAAAGTTCTGGTTGAGAGAAAGAAGAGTAAAGCTTTGGTATTTAAAATTCATAGGAGAATGTTCTTTGATAAGTTTATTTATCTTACATAGCCACTCATCGATTGAATATGGCACACTAAGAAAATTAGGACAAGTCCCCTGCTGCATTTCCGGTTCAAAAAAAGAAATATATTCCAATATAAATTTTAGGATTTTCTTAAGTCAGAATTCCCTAACTTTGGCCAGGTTTATAGAAAAAGCAAAACAAAATCAAATTAGTCTGGATAGTGTATTTATTTTGTATTGTAGTTAATATATATTTTTTCATAAACTTGACCAAAGTTAGATATGTTTGACTTAGGGTAAAAGTAAAACAACTTATATAGATGTAACAGAGGCAATAACAAAGGAGAGTAAAAAACATAAAGCATTTAGAGAATAGGATAAGAACCATACAGGTCCTCCTTTTGAGTTCCTACTTGTTGCTTCAACAGTTGCTGCCTCTGCAGCCTGCAGAATAAAAGCAAAAGGCATTAAAGCTGTGTGCATACAATTTGTCAGAAAAGGACAGATAATCTGACAACAGGTCAACTAGAACTGACAAAAGCTAAAAAAACAACAGTAGACAGAAGTGCAGCTACCCCACCACTTCACCACCATTAAACCATAACTCAACAGGAGACTATAAAACTGCTGGGAAAAAGAATCACCACATCGCTGATTAGCTTTCACCTTTTGCTTAATAAAAGAAAAAGAACTTACAGTGGGGGTCTCCCCTGCTGTATTTTCCACTCAAAAAAAAAGAAAAGGAGAAAGCTAGCTCAATGGTGAGATCATAAAAGTGGAGCTGAAGTTTGTTTGGTGGCAAACTGGGAACCAACGAGTTCAGATGGAACAGAAGGAAACTTGGAGCGAATGGAGTAGATTGATCAACAATATTAGATCACATAGTGCTAACTAACTGCTAAGGCATCCCTCAAAAAAAGATTATTTTATTAGGAGTCTATGCTAACTCAAAGCAATCTTAGTAGAATGCACACTAAAACACCACAGAACATGAAAAATGATGCCTACTTATACTCATAGAACAGCTCAGAGTAGTACAAGGCCAAATGTGAAGTCATATTGAATCGGCTTGTTCACATCATAATAGGATCAAAAACTTGACTCATGACTGTCAAAGGCGAAGAATAAGCAACGATAAGATAGAAGGAAAGAAAACCTCAATCTGCTGAAGCTTGGCTTCAAAAAGTTTTTTTCTCTATCTTCTTCCTAAAATTGAAAAAAAAGCAAGGTGAGATACAAAAATATAATCAGCAACTAGAAGAAAAGAGTGTCATTCATAGAAATATTGTTTCCATTTCGATCTAAAATACTAATAATAGATAAATACCTTGAGAGTCTGTCCATCAGGAGCAGGATGAGCCAGAACAAATAGACGATCAATAAGGACAATAACTGGTTCTTTACCAAGGCTCTTCCATGGGACCTATCAGAGATCAAATATGAGCATTTAAAATCCACAGACAAAATTTGACTACAAAGGCCAACAAGAAGTGCTGAACTGTGTGGTGGTATGCATATTAGAAGGAATGCATACTCAAGTGATTCTAATCCAGATTGACCTTGTGCATATACATGTAATGAAGAATATGATAGTAGTGTTCCTCGTGATAATATATTGGCGTGCTGAGAGAAGTAAACTAACGTGTTTCAAATGCAACTCAGAAACAAGCTACATGATGACAGCTTTAGTAAGCAACTGTTTAAAGTATAAACGATGTTAGATAATATGACATAAGAATCCAACCACAAAATTGAAAACAGAAACAATCATATATGGTACAATAAGAAATGTACCTTTAATGTTATGGTGCCAACAAACCCAGCTTTCACTGTCACAGGAAGTCGGAGAGAATTCAGGGCTTCAGCCTTAAGTTTTAAGTCTTTTAGAACAACGTCACCTTTACAGAGGAAAATGAAAGCTGGTTAATTATTTTCTGAAGCCGAAAGCCAGGTAATTTAGTACACAAATTACAAATGAAAAATCTACATGAGCAGTACTGTTCGCTGCTGAAATTTTCAAGCGGTAAATGTTAGGGTAAATTTGCTGTAGGACATGTACATGAGCAGTGCTGTTAGCTGCTGAAATTTCAAGTGGTAAATGTTAGGGTAAATTTGCTGTAGGACATCGTTCAATGTTGATATTTGCTCATGGACATTACTCAATGTTGTCTTTGCTCATAACATATGACTCTTCGACACTTATGGCTGTTAAAATGATAGTTTCTAGGAGTGGATGAGAGTGAGAAAACGACTATTATACCACAACCCTTAATTGTTATTATCTAAAAAGACTCATAACTTTTGCATGAAGTCGGATAAAGTCGGATAAAGATGAACTTTAGGCCCCATTTGGATCCTTGGAATTGAATTCTTGTAATAAACTATAGTTGTGGAAGAAGCATCCATAGGATACGTTAAGTAAAGTTGTAGTTGGAGAACAAGAATCCATTTCCCATCTCCAACCTTATGAATTTGAGATAGGCTTATATGTGAACTTTGGAAAGTTGTGAATCTCAAATTCCAAGCCAAATAGCCTAATTTCTTAATAGATTCCAATTCCTCCAAAATGAAGGGATCCAAACGGAACCTTATATCAATTGTAGAGCTCAATGAGATCTACAACTTTGTACTTAAGTTTTTATTTGAGATTATTTACAGTGCCAAAAATTTCTTTTTAAAATTCCAAGATTTTGAGATTCAAAAATTAGAATTTTCAAACAACCTCAGATGTGGTCTATACAAAGTTGTCTATAATTAAAGAGTTCTAAATATTTTTTTTCTTAGATTTTGATTCTAAATCTTCGTTTTGTTCTTAGATTTCAAAATTAATAATTTAGAATTTTTATGACTTGAATGTTGACACGATCTATATTCAAGCCATTTGAAATTTCTAAATTTTGAATTTCCAAATCTAAGAAAACAAAACAAATTTAGAACGCTTTTAATGACTTCAGATAAAAAAGTTATCAACTAAAAAGTTTTTTGAGCAAAATCAACTAGAAAGTTTATATCGTTGATAACTGCAACCTTTCTATGGACCATATCATCATTCGTGGTCGTTTGAAAATTCTGAATTTTGAACTTTAAAATCAAGAATTTAAAAACATTTTTTGGCACTCTAAATAATTAGTGAGCTCTACAATTTGATATATCTTAGTGAGCTCTACAATTTGATACAAAGTTTGACTTCATATACAAAAGTTATGAACTTTTTTACATAAGTATTAAGGGTTCTGATATTAGGGGCATAATGGTCACTTTCAACCTCTCTCTCATCCACTTCTTGAAAATATTATTTGAATGCCAGTGACCAAAAGCTAATTGCCATAATTGAAAAGTGCCCTATAGCAAGGACAACATTGACTCATTGAGTAGTGTTTATCAGCAAATACCAACATCGATAGATATCCTACAGCAAATTTACCCTAAATGTTGAGGCGGGCGGGGGGGTGATGTTGGGGATTGCTCAAAATTATGGTTAAAAAAGCAAGATGGAGATAGGACATCATTGGGTATTTCATCACAGGATCCATGAGCGTGCATGCAAGAGTGACAGGGACACTGCATGGCCAGTTCAGGCCTGAGCATCCATTATATGATTCAGCTTAGAGCCATGCAATGGATGTGCATGGGCAGAAGTTAAGAGGCAATCCTCGAAAACAAGCATAAGACTGTTCATGTGTATACACGGAACCGGCCTCCAAACTTTATAACACTCATCCACTTCCTATAGCAAAAAAACAGGTTTTAACTTGTTCCACTTCAAGCTAGTAACAAATAAACAATACAATAAAGCTGAGATTTGATCTTTTTGTCCAAATAAGGAAAGAATGTGCTTGACCAAACCACAGCAGAACAGAAAGCATATATAACAACATGAAATAATCAGAATCAAAATGCAAGAGACGATGATTAAGCAATAGAAAAGGACATTATTATTAATGAAAGAAATATACCTTTCCATACACTAATTCTGAGAGCTTCAACAGAAAGCCCTTCAACATATTCACCCAAATATTTGCGTAGCAGATACAGCACCTATAGTAAAAATTTACAATATGTCATGGCTCAACCCAAATGATGATGATGAAGTGACTCAAAAAAAAAAAAAAATCAACATGAAATTAAGGATGGTGAAAAAATGTATAACATGATTCACCATTTAAGCTGTACATGTCTGTTACCATTTATGAGCAAAGTAACTGTAAAACCTCATAAATTATGCACAACTGCCCAATTTACCGGCATGATTGTTTCTTACATAATGACTTAAAAAAAAAAAGACGCAAGGAAATCCCAAGCAGTGCAGTAGGATGGCACAGAACATAGCTCTCACTATAACAGTGTAGATGCTCAAAACCACACTCACTGTTGAGAATAAGATGTGATCACAACAGAAGAACATCAAAACTTAAAGAGCAGCAAGTGCATATTGTCTGGAGGTAACAGGGGCTAGGAGATTTCAATTTTTTATTAAAAAAGACACACTGCAGCTATGAAGTTTCACAATGCTGCCAGATCACCATATGCAACTATCACAAACAATGTTCTAGTGTCGTGAGCTACTTACATGATCATAGGCCAAATGTAGTAAGACATTTTGCACATCCAAAGTCAACAGATTCCTCAATAGTTGGAATTCAGTCAAACTATAAAACTGTGAACAGACATATACACAAGCACCACAAGTCCATAACTTGCCCCTTAAGAGGCTCCTCCTCCGTAAATCAACATGCAATTCTCCCTCAAGGTAGCCAAGGACAACGCACTGAATTCTACCCCTCCAAACCGCCCCCAAATATTAAACATGATCAGCACACATATTCACTAAACCGGACCGGACAGCGCCACGACTAAACCACTAATTGATCACGCGGACCGTCGTCCATCGCGCGCATCAAAAATGGACACGACCGAAGGTGCTGAAGGAATTGGACAACATGGCAGAAGGGCGAGAGATCATACGTGACCCTCGAACATGGCGGATGTCGTGGAGTAGGCCCGTCGATGTGGTGGCAGGGCTCGACGTGCCCTAGGACGGCGGCAGCGGTGGCGCGGTCGCGAATCCGCTCGCTCCTTGCGCGCGGCGAATCGCCGTCATAGGCCTCCTGGGCCAAGAGGGGTTAGGGTTTCCGCGGGGGTGGGAGCGGAGAGGCCGGGGACCGGAGGCCGGCGGGTGCGGAGGTGGCGAGGAAGACGACTAGGAGGTGGACGAGAGGAGAGAGGGGGGAGGGGAGCACGGGACGGGATGGGGCCGGCACGGTGGTAGTGGCACCGCTGTGGTGGGGCTTTTTTTTGTCTCGATTCGAGCGGGGGTCCAACTCCCGAGCGGCTCGGCTGCGACGTACGTGCGCCACGCTACGGACGCACGCAGCAGGCCCGGTCAACAGGCGGAAATCTTCGAGATCTTCGAGGGGATGAGCCCGCCCGGTCGTACGTTCCGAGCACCTCCGTGGGCCTCAGTAGGTGTAGTTTTATTTTTTTTTTTTTTTTGCATCTAGATACAGTTACACTACATGCATATGCATACGCACACACACTCTACACACGCACCTCACACACCCCGTGTACGACCACATTTTACAACTACAGATACACATCAAGATCGCGCCTTTCTCGAGATCACCGAATCCATCGACTATATAGGCGACGAGGCGCATCGCATTCCCCTTAAATGGACCTTAAACGTGAGGAGGCAAACACTCGAAAACAATCCGAAAGTGAGACTTAGGAAAAAAAAAATCCCCTAGATACGAACCCGCGTCAAGCAGCGCTCGAACACGGGTGGCAGGCGCGCTCCACTGTGCAGCCTTACCACGCTCAAACGCGGGTGGCAAGCGCTTCAATGTGCAGCCTTTACCAACGCACTACGATTGCGTTCACCTCTAGGTGTAGGTAAGTAGCCTGGAACTGGGATCCAGTAATAAAACACCGAAAAAGCTAATGTTAGCATATCCCATGTTTTTAGGTTAAAATAATGTTATAACTTTTAAATAAGTATCCAAATTAAAATTCGATTTCACCATCATATTTGTTATAATAATAAGTTCTTTAAAAATTCCCATATTGATATATTTTGACAAAAATTCTTTAATGGACATTTATCTTGATAAATATGTATTTAAAGATAACAGTCGAATATCTCTAGAAACCTCATAGAACAACACATGTGTAACATCCTAGATGTTAATGAGCAATTAAAATTTTGATCATGTCATCATTGCATTGCAAAGCATGCATTTTGGATAACTTTTCAATGCATTAATTAAAATAAGTTTAATTATTTAGAAATTGTGTGTGCTTAGGGGTTAGAGTGATTTTATTTTGATCACAGGTGATTGATCCTAATTATGTGTTTGGTTGATTGTTTTTATATATATTAATTGATGGTTTGAAATTCTATCAAGTTCCTTTTTGAATTGGATTTGAAAACCCTAGATTTACCCCTTTTCGTTATTTCAAAATCCATGCAAAATTTGACAAAACTTCCAAAAGCTAGTTTGTAGATTTTGTTGTGATGTACAAAGTAGGTGTACAAAGTTTTTCAAATTTTATATAATTTTAAAAGTAATTTTGAATTCAAATTTCTTCCTTTTTGACCCCATTTCAAAAAGTCCATTTTGGAGGCATGTTTTCAAAATGTTTTCTACAGGAAAATTTTAGAGCATGAAATTTGGAGCAACTTTTGTATTGGCCATTTTTCATGTTTATGCACGAATCTTGGAGCATTTGGAGAAATTAGATGGAGGGGGGGACTGCTACAAAGACGCGAGGCGGGGAGGTTCACCGGCGCTACACCGCCGCACCGCCGCCGTGGCCGGCTTCGGGGGCGCGTCCGCGCGCGCGCCTCCCTTTACGTGTAAGGAGAGGCTCCTGCGTGTCTCCTTCTCGGTCATTGTCCTTATCCTGTCTCGGTTGGTCGTCATCGTCGTTCTTTTTCTTTCCGCCGCCGCCGACGACCTCGAGCTTCGCCGAGCTAGTACGTCGTTGTCGCTCCATCTATCGCCGTTACACCTAGCCACCAGCTTCGCCTCGCCCTTGCGAACCTTTTGGGCTCGCTCTCGCAGCCTCGCACCGTCTGTGCCGCGCTAGCGCCGCCTTCTTCCTCGCGGACGGCAACCACGCCGCCGGGATCCGCCTCACCGTCGTCCGTCCGTTTGGGTGAGCTTCGGATCATCCATCTTGGGTTTTCGCTTGTATTTTACGCCCCGATGCCCGTGCTCGCGATGGTTTCAACAGCCGGCTCGACGACGCGGCCGAACGCCGCTGTCTTCGACGGAGCCCACCACCGCCGTTGCCGCGGCCACCGTCATCCGCCTAGCTCCGCCCATCCCCTCGCTTGAACTAGCGCGAGCAGCAACGCCGTGGTGAGGCTTTGATCGTATGACCTATTAGTTTGGAGGCTTTTGCGTGTACCATTATGAAAAAAAGCCCGACCCGTGTATCACTAAAAACTTTTGGGACTCAGATACCATCGGCCAAGTGTAACTTGTCCCCTATACCACTTTTGTTTGTGTTCCGTTCGTTTTTAACGTTTGCATGACGACATATGTGGGCCTAATATTAGAAGTGTCTATCTTACCCTTTAGGAATGAGTTAAAAAAAAAAGCACTTATCCGAGCGCTCGGCCGAACCAAGACCGCTCGGTTTCCTTCGTCCGCCTGGGAGTCGCGAGACCCGACGCTCGCGAAGGAGGAAGCGCCGCCCCTGTCGCGCGAAGAGGAGGAGCGCCGCCCCAGCCCCTGCAGCGCATCGTTCTTGAACTTGAGTATCTCACGAATCATGCGCCAGAAACTAGGATTGAGTGCATTGCTTTTCTGTGCAAAGAGGCCTGAGATGCCATTGCTGCTACCCCACTCGCATCTGCCGGCGCTGGTCCCCAATTGTGTGCTCTCTGAGAAGGACATGTCAGATATCTCCATCTCCACCCCGAGCCCTTCAAACCATTCCAGCATGTTTAGGTATGTAACCTGAAATTTAGTGCATTGATATGTCACAAGTTCTATGGTATACAAATGAAACAATATTTGCAACAAATAAATTCAAACGGCGTACCAATTTGTCGTAATTGGTGTACCACTGGCCAAAATTGAAAATCATGCCAAATCCACAAATTTCTCACTTACTGGTAAAACTAATAATAGAAAGCTACACAATTAAGTTATCAGTCCACTTATCTGCACATCTTGCTAATAGAGACATGTTGAAACTGATGTGTGCAAACTAGTGACCAAATGTTAGTCTATGAACCATATTATTGTTATATATTGTGTTAAATATTATTATTATATATTGTGTCAATTTGTTGTGTTCAAAACAAGTGCACATATATGCATACGTGCTGCACTTTTTTTTTTAGATTTTTCATAAGTGTACAGCCATATGCAGCATGCACACCTGCAGCCAACCTCAAACACTGGGAGTGGTATAGAGGACAATGGTGATTTTGATCGGCTACTATGGACTGAGGGGCAAGAAAGTCTTTTCTCTAGGCTGTTTAACGGTGTTAGTGTGCAAAATGGACGGAGTGGTACAGGGGACAAGTTACACTTGGCCGATGGTATACAGGTGCGCCCAAAGTTTTTAGTGGTACACAGGTCAGGAGCTTTTTTCGTAATGGTACACAGGTAAAAGCCTCATTAGTTTGCCCAGTATAGCGTTGTTGTCGCCGAACACCGCCGCCGGCGAGCTTTCGGCAATGCCGATCCGCGCCTGACGCCGAGTCCGCTGGAGGTACGCTTTTAGGCTCGAGTAGGTGAGGGGTTTTGGTCTTCTACGCATGCCGCCGCACTGCGCTCGTCTCTCGTCGCCGGAGGTGCCACCGTGGGCCGTTGTCGCCACTTGCCGCCGCCCCGCACCCGCCATCGCCGGCCGGCGGGCAAGCCGCCAAGTTTTTCCTACCGTGCTTTGTACCCGGCCGATGCGCGAGATCGCCCTGAGTGCGTAGGGCTGGCCGCGCGCCGCCGGCGAAACCGGCAGCCAACGCCGGGCGCCGCCGCGGCCAAGACGGACTTTGCCCTCGACTTAAGACAGCCCCGCCTATCGCGACGGGCGGGCGGATGGGCTAGCTGCTGCGCTGTGGGCCGAGCGGGCCAGATTCGCCCAAGTGGCCGATTTGTCTTTTAAAATGATTTTGCGATTTTGCTCAAATTTGAATAGTCCGAAGTTTTGCAAAATTCATAGATATTCAAATGCTTGCTCAAAAATTCTGAAAATTTTTGTAGAGCCTTCCTATGAGTATGTGTATCTATGAAAAATTTGAAACTTTGATTTTGAATAGTTCTTGTATGATTTAAAAATACAAATTTTAATTGAAAAATGCATCTTCCATGATTTTTAGAAAATAAAATATTTGTTCAAAAATCATGAAAAATTATTTGGTGTTGTTTTATGCTATGACCTACTTGTATAAAAAGTTTGGAGTCATTTTGAAATGTTTAATTTATTTTCTATTTTATGCTTTATTTGTTTATTAGAAAAAGTGAGTGTTTAGAGTTAATGACCTAGGTTTTTTGCGTGATTTGGGATTGTCTTGTGAATCTTGGATCATACCACAATCAAATGGTCCTTGAGAACTCCTTTAGTAATAGAAGTAGTTCAACAAGTTGGTTTTGTTGGGTTGCAACTTTATTGTGAAGAAAGTTGTACATAGTTGTTTATCATTTCATGCATCGTCACACATCATGTTTCATATGGCATCCTGTTGAGCATACATTATTAATTTACGTGTAGTAAACGAGAGTGAGATGGATCATGTTGATTGAGCTTTGGAGAAGGTGCATCCACCCGAGGTGATGGTGTCAAGATTGACTTGGTGATGATCTGACTACGAAGCCCCGGATGCATTTAAACCCTTCCTTGATGTTTTCAAAAGCTTTATATCACTTATGATGATAATATGATGCATTAAGTAATTAGGAGTTGAGTGATGACCTAATTGCTGCATTACCAATCCTTGAATATTTCACTGTCATCCTTGTTAACCGGTTTTTGTTTAAAAATGCCTAGTTATGCTTAGCCATGCTTATGAGATAGGCTTTTCAAAACAGAAATGTTTTAAATGGTTGATAATGGCATACCTTGATGGATAATGTTTAATCTGAGACCGGACGGGACACGGGTTGTGTCTCGGTGGTTGCCGAAACGAGGTTTGCCCGGCCGCGTGTTTGTTCCGTTTATGTCGGTTAAGGACCGTTCGTTGTTAGGCCTGAGTGTAATCGGACCGTTGAACGCGCAAGTTGCGCCCTCGAGGCCTTCGGGCGAGGGCATGGCCGCTGGTTGTCACCCCAGGTCGGTCGAAACTAACCGGCCACATGCCCCGTAAGCTTTGATCTTGGGGTGTGCCAAATCGGGAGTGGCAACCGCAAGACCGGAGTGGAGAGATGGCGGGAGTACATGTTACCCTCGTGGGTTAAAGTCATGGATTGAGGTGTCTTGTATTCTCGGGTGGCGTAGGCCTCATTCCCGTTTTGGATTAACCGAGTGAGGGTTGATATATGCAAGCTTAAGTGCTACATATGTCGTGGTGGTTAGGGATCCCTTGGTGGGTTTGAATCGATTCGCGGATCGCCGTTGCTTCTCGAAGAAGGAGACCGATACCCCGACCTTCCTCATAGATAATAAGTGGAACTCAAATTGAAGAAATGAGAAGAGAGAATGAAATGATTAAGAAGTGTTTGCTCTAGTTTAGAATCACTTAGATTCTATGAGATATTAATATGAATTAAAATATTGAAAGTAAGGATTCACTCTTAGCTTTTCGCAAAAAAAAGAGTCCTTGAATCTTGCTAA